>CM053771.1:431714783-431806118 GCA_028658325.1 Potorous gilbertii
TATATATATATATATATATATATATATATATATGTCAGATAGACTTTCCAGGTTTTCTTGGCTTTGAGGTAAGCTCTTTATCCATTATGACTTGCTGCCACTGAGGTGAAGGAATGTGTGGTGACATCATAGGCATTAAGAGTGTAGATATCCATGACTAATCTTCCTGTTTTATGACACACAGTAGACAACATATACTTAATTCCACCATTATTGGGGTTACTAAATATGTCTTTTTTTTTTTTTACTTTGTGGCCTACATTGTCATAGCAATACCAGGGGATTAGCCAATGGGTGGGTAGAGTCCATGAGGTTTTCCAATATATGCCTACAGAGATAAAATAGCACAAATAAATCATTTGTTTCAGTTATTTACATTTTTTAAATTTTATTTTATTTTTATTTGTGGGATAAAGCAAGCATTTCCATAACATGTTACAATTTTTCCATTCCTATCTGCTTTTACTGGAGATGAGAATAACAGATCTGATCACATAATTTACTTCTGCCACTCACATAACCTACCTTCAGTATTGTGGTGTATTGAAAGGAAACTTCATCTTCATATTTAAAATTAAAACTTTGCCTTTCTGAAAATAAATCCTTTTAGGTGCCTGGCCATTTGTGCCAACTATTCATCTCTCCATGAAGGAAAGACATTAAAGTGATAATCGCCATAGACACAGGATGTGTCTCAGCTCCTGGAGGCCTTCTGATTCCTTATCAGAGCCTGAGGGACGTGGGTTTTTTTAATGAAAACGTGGACATGTGTCTGTTATGTCTGTTTCTCTGGCTGAAGTCAAAGTTTGCGTGAACAGGTTCACATCAAGCTGCTTGTGATCCTCCTTTTTTCCCACCAGCTGGAAAATGTGACAGATGTGCTATGCACCACCCCCCTTCTCAGAGCAATTTCCAGTGAGTCGCTTTTTTAAGTAGAGTGAAATGCTGCCTCTAATTATAACGGCAATCTGTTCCTAGGCAGCTTTCACACTCTACTTACACTTCCTACTGTGTTCTTCCCTTTATTCCACCCTTTCTTCCAATTCTCTAATTTTTGTTTTATGCCTGTCAAACTGCCAGTTAACTGGATCATTTGGGGGAGTTCATTACCTCTAGTTTTTACTTTCAGAGTTTAAATAGCTCATATAAGTGGTTTCTTTATTTCTCTCCTGGCTGGTTTTTGTTACTTATTGGAGTAGAGATGATGAAAATAGACACAGAATCATACAATGAACTTTAGAGCTTATCTAGTCTATTTCCTCTCACACCCATTTCATTTTACTCCTGAGAAAACTATGACCTAGAGGGATTATTTCACTTTCCATAAGCAGTAAAATGAGATTCGTGGCATCAGAGGATCAAAAGTGTTATTTGACTTGTCATAAATAAGTTAACTTGCTACTAGCAAAATAAGGTTAGTAGGATCATCAGATCACAGAATTTAAGCTGAACCTTCCTTGGACCTACTTTATAAATCAATTGGGCCAATTCTATCTTAGAGCTGGGAAAACTGAGTTCTGGAGAGCTCAATTGAATTGCCTAAAATCATAAAGTGGGGAAAAATGACAGAGCCAGAATTTGAACCAAAGGCATCTAGCTTCAAATCTAAAATTCCTTCTCCACCATATTAGAAACCAGATCTCCCAATTCTCAGTCCAATTGTTTTCCAGTAAACTGCACAAAGTGGATGAAGATCACATGCACAGTATTGACACTGATTTCTGTAGAATGTGAAATTATTTTTTATCATTCTAGTTTTCCCACATTATAATCAAAAGACAAACCAATAATAAAATTTTTTCCATTCCATACACTCATATTATAATTATACTAACCAATAATATAAAATAGTAACCAGTATTATATTACAATTATATTGTCAGTATTATAAAATACTAACATTCTTAAATGCCTATTTGGCACAATAAAAAGTGTTTTTTTCAAATAACTACTTTATTTAATGAACTGTGGAAACATTTCTTGAGCCTCCACAAATTTTGATGCAACTGATTTGCCTTATTTCTCAAAAGGCAGTAAAATGTTGCATTCTAGAAATCAAACAGGAAGATCCTAAAAGATGCTGCACAGGATTAAAGTAAATTTCTAATTCCTTCATATTGCGGAACAAGAGGAAAACATTCAATTACTCCCCAGTTCTTGAAGATTATCTTTGGGCTTCATATCAGATGGAAAAGACTACTGTTTAAAGAAGACAAAGGCAATTTCAGTTTTTCCTGTTTGAAGGATTGTTTTTCATTCAAATATGCTAAAGATGTAGAAGAGACAATATCTTGATTATTTGTATATTTACTAAAACTCAATGTGTCCTTACTTATTAAAATAAGGCCATTCTATTTATGAATGAGATCTATACTCACCTACTGCAATTTCTCAAAACAGTCTACAAATTACGATGGATGCTTAATATTTGTTGCATAATTTGATTGATAATTTGGTTGCATTGCATTTAATTGATTGCACTGAATGGAATGATAGATGTTTTGCCATGATGGAACAACTAGTATCAGATGAAATTAATATATTATAATAATAGTTGTCTCTCCATTTTCTTTCCTGATCTAATCAAGCAAACAAGGAGCATTTATTAATAGGGTAGTTATGTGGTGCAATGGATAGAGTGGCAGACATAGTTAGGAAGACTCATCTTCTTGACTTCAAAGTCGGCCTCAGACACTTATTAGCTATGTGACCCTGGGCAAGTTACTTAACTCTGTTTCAGTTTCCTCATCAGCAAAATGTACTGAAGAAGGAAATGGGAAGCCACTCCAGTATCATTACAAAAAAAAAAAGTAACGAAGGAAGGAAGGAAAAACAAATCAAACGTATCATGTAACCCTGTTTACCTTAGTTCCTCATCTGTAAAATGAGCCAGAGGAGGAAACAGCAAACCACTCCAGTATTTCTGTAAAGAAAACCCTGAATAGTGTCAGGAAGAGTTGGACACAGCTGAAACAGCTTAACCACAAAACAAAAGGCACTATGCTAGGCTCTCAGGATACAAGAATAAAGTCAAATATTCCTTGCCCTTGTGAGGCATAAATTCTACTGATTCACATGCAATTCTATTAATGCACAGGATCAGTGCATAGAGACTATTTACAAAAAAAAATGTGCTTATTTTTGGAAAGAGGGTGGTAGCAGTAGTGGGGATGAGAAAAAACTTTATTTAATAAGTAGTACTTATTTGAATCTTGAAGGAAAGAAATTTAAAATCATGCAAACTATGTGTCAATATAGCTAGGATCAATGATTTAATAAGCTGACAAATTTCAATCTATGTACAGGTTGTTTTTGTTTGAATTTTTATGTTTATTTATTTATTTAGTTTTGTCCTTTGAGTATTGTGCCAGGCAGAGAAAACTTAAATAATCAATCTAGGCTCAGCGGCTAATAAATGTTAGTGGAACAATTTGAACTTTCTACTAGGAAGTTCAACATTCTTTCTACTACAGAATATGGTGCTGGAATTGGTTGTTGTCCTTCCTCTTTGAAGAGGACCAAAATGACATCACCATGATAAAGTGAAGTTTCAGTGTGTCTGACTGTGAATGATCAGACAAATACGAGCTCGGGATGCTCTACCATAGGTTGGGCACAGAGCGTCTGTGTGAATATTTGGGGTGAATATTCCAAATTTATGCAGCCTGTATTTACTTTGAGCTGTCTCAATTCTGCTTTGCTCAAAGAACACAGCACCTTCTCTTATGTGGGCATGTCATGCTGAACAGTCCTGGGCCAGTGTCTCCCATGTTGCACAGTCAAATCCAAAGTTCTTGAGAAAGACCTTGAAAGTGTCCTTGTATCGTTTCTTCTGGTCACCATGTGATCGCCTGCCCCATGCAAGTTCTCTATAAAATAGTCTTTTTGGCAAGCATATATTTTGCATTCAAACAACATGGCCAGTCCCTTAGAGTTGAGCTTTCTGAAGCATAGTTTGAATACTTGGAAGTTCAGCTCGAGCAAAGACTTCAGTGTCTGGTTCCTTATCCTGCCAGATGATCATCAGAATCTTCCTAAAACAGTTCAAATGGAAACAATTCAGTTTCATAGCATGGCGCTGATACACTGTCCATGTTTCACAGGCATATAACAATGAGGTGAGCACAGTGGCTCTGTAGACCTTCAATTTGGTGGTCAGTCTATAATGTCTTCTCTCCCAAATCTTTCTTCAGAGCCTCCCAAACACTGAGCTAGCTCTGGCAATGTGTGCATCAACCTCATTGTCAATGTGTACATCCCTGGAAAGTACACTACCAAGGTAAGAGAACTTATCCACAGCATTCAAAACTTCTCCATGGTTTCATGCATGGATGGTGTGATCCTGGCTGATGGAGCACCTGTGTTTTTTTAGTGTTAATTATTAGGCCAAAATTAGCACAGGCAGCAGAGAATTGATCCATCCTTTGTTGCATCTCAGCTTCAGAGGTTGCATTGAGTGCACAATCATCTGCAAACAGAAAATTATGCACCACCACTCCCTCCACTTTTGTCTTGACTTGTAACCTTTTCAAATTGAAGAACTTACCATCATTACAATAGTTGACCTTGATGCTGTGTTCATCCTCATTGAAAGCATTTGTCAACATGGCTGAAAATATCATGCTAAAAAGCATGGGAGCAACTACACAGCCTTGTTTCACTCCATTGGTGACTGGGAAGGCACAAGAGCTTTGTTCTCTATTCAGAACCCAGGCAAACATGCCATCATGAAATTGAGGCACAATATTGATGAACTTCTCTGGACAACCAAATTTTGATATAACTTTCCATAAGTCCTCATGACTAACAGTGTCAAAGGCCTTGGTCAGATCTATAAACATGGTATACAGACTTCTGTTCTGCTCCTGGCAATTCTCCTGGAGTTGTCAGGCAACAAACACCATATTGACTATTCCTTGGCTCTTTCTGAAGCCACACTGACTCTCAGGTATATGCCCATCTTCCAAGTGAAGGATCAGCCTATTAAGAAGGATTCTAGCAAGAATTTTACCAGCAATGACTAAGAGAACTCCCTATGATTGTCACAGGACAATCTATTCCCTTTACCCTTATAGAGATGGACAATGGAGGCATCCTTGAACTCCTGGGGGATAACCTCCTCTTGCCATATAACCTGAAAAATTTCAGTCAGCTTTTGTATGAGCAATGATCCCCCTACATTGTAAATCTCAGCTGGAATAAAATCAGCACTAGGTGCTCTGCCACATGGAAGGAACCTAATGGCCCTAAAAACCTCTTTTTCAGTTGGAAGTTCAGTTAAGGAGGAATTGACTTCAACCTGAGGTAAATGGTCAGTGGCCTCAGCATTAATTGATGATGGTCTGTTGAAAATACTATGGAAATATTCATCCCATCTCTCTAGGATCATGTCCTTATCATTAATCAATGTGACTCCATTAGCACTGAGTAGTTGTGATGCACCATAGGTTTTTGGCCCATAAATAGCTTTCAGAGAATCATAAAAGTGCTTTGGATTGTTACTATCAATATAAAACTGAATTTCACCTGCCTTTTTACTGAGCCAGGAATCCTGCATCTCTCTAAGTTTTGCTTGTAATTTGCTTTTGATGGAATTCAAAGCTGCCTTCTTAAAAGTGAATGAACTATCCTGCTGGTAAATCCTTTGGAGTTCTCATTTTTCATTTAGCCGCTTCTGAATTTCTCCATCATTTTCCTCAAACCAGTCTTGGTGTTTGCGAGTGTTCTGACCCAGATGAGCAAATGCAGTGCTGTACACAAAATTTCTGAGAGCTGCTCACTACTTTTCTGTTCCATTGTTGCCAGCTGTGTATTGGCTCAACTTTCTCTCCAAGTCAGCAGCAAACTGTTCACACTCAGAGAAGAGCTGTAATTGGTTGACATTAATTCTTCTGTTAGTCATTTTGCCTTGGGGTGTACTTTTATTGAATGCAAATATTTAGCTTGGAAAGGATAAGTCTATGATCAGTCCAGCACCTTGCACTACCCATTGTCACTCTCACATCTTGTCTGTCTCTTCTCCTTACAATCACATAATCTATTAGATGCCAGTGTTTGTTGTGAGGGTGCATTCATGAAGTTTTATTGTATTTATATAAATGGAAGACAGTGTTGATAATGTGATGCACAAGTCTTCAGTAGTAAATGGCCATTGCGGTTGCTGCTTCCAACTCCATTCCTCCCTAAGACTTCCTGCCAAGTCTGGTAGTCTGAGCCTACTTTAGCATTAAAGTCACCCAGAATTATGAGTGTGTCCTCTTTTGGCACATTGACAATAAAGGTCTCTAGGTCTTCATAAAATTTTTCTTTGACTTCATTAGGGTTTGTGATGGTGGGAGGATAGGCACTGATGATGGTGGCATGGCTTTTTCCTGCGAGTGGCAACCTGTGAGCCTTTCATTCACTCCTTTTGGCATAACAGCTTGCTGATTAGATTAGTTTTGATTGCAAAACCCATGCCAGCTTCATGGCACTCCCCTTCACTGTGCCCATTCCAGAAAAGTATATCCAGCTCCAACTTCAGCAAGCTGGCCTTCATTTGCCAACCTTGTCTCATTCTGGGTTGCTATTTGGATGCGATACCTGTTGAGTTCTCTTGTAACAAGAGCAGTTCTTTCAGGTTTACTGGATTTTGTGTTGTCTATTAGAGTTTTTAAGAGTCTATTTTTTGTGTTTCAACTGAATAGTGAGATTCCTCGCCTGCTGTGATAATCAGGCCAGGGTTGAGTAAGTAGGAAATGTTTAGGGAACCTTTTCTAGCCCCATTCCTCACACCAGGAGATGAACAGTACAATCCTTGAAATATTGCTCAGACACCCAGGAGGCTGCCAAGTCCCGTTGCTGCTTTCAGTGAGAAACGACCCTATGGCCTTGGCCGCCTGTGTACAGGGTTGTGACTACTACTCCCAATGAATCTGTACCTGCTGCTTCATTGTTTGCCTGCTACCACAGTACTTTGAGACATCATAGTGAAATGGTATGGGTGATGTCTTTTGATTCATACATAAATTGGATTTAAGTCAGGCAGACTTGTGCGAAGTCATCTGCCTTACTCTCTCCTTCAGAGCCATCATAGTCCAGTGTCAGGACACAGTCAAGATGACTGGCAATAGCTCAGGATGCAGTGGATGACCTTGGTATCTTTGATGTCTAACCAAGCTCTAAGAGCTCCACATCCTCTGTTTCATCTGCCTTCGTGGTCATTGGAGCAAATTGTTCTCATCTGCTGATTTCACCAGAGGAGGTCTTCACATGCTTGGGGTAGACACTTCCTAACTCACCAATGGGTTTGAAAACCCTTGGTTACCCTCAACCTGGTTTGAACCATCTGCCAAAATGGTTTACCAGTGTGTGGCCACTGTGCATGCTGCAGCTTCTTGAAGCCACAGGTGAAAGATAGGTGAGAACTGGTGGACCCCAAAGGTGGAAACAGCCCCAAAAGGGACTCAGCAGCCATCACACTAAAGGTACTGGTCCTCCCTGAACACACCCTACACCCCTACTAGAATTAGTAGTTACTTAGTTATCAAAATAATTATCCTGTAGAAACTACAGAACAAGAGGGATTCATTTTTGTAGTAACTTCCTATAGGCTTTCTTTTTGTAGCCTGGCTATGCCAAAAGGCTCCCAGAATTGGAGGTAATATGGAACAGTGGACAAAAACATAAAACATCAGCTTCAGAGTCAGAGGCCTGACTCTACCATTAACTTCCTGTGTGAACTTGAGGCAGTTACTTAAGCTCTCTGACCTGAAATTTTTTTTCTGAAAAATGAAAGTTTTAGACCAAATTAATCCAAAAGTCACTTCTAATTCTCACATTTTGAAATAAGGAATCATTTCTCATTGAAGAGAATATTGAAAAATGAGCAGAAAGGATATTCAGTATATTTGACATTCAATAAAGGTAAAGAATGCCATTATAAGCTCTTTTATGAAGGGATGAGTTAACATAAGCATTTAGATGCTATAAAATGACACTCAAGTTCCCTAAAGCTTGTGGTCCCCCAAAATAAATATGTAACATTTCAAGACCTGGGACATAAACTATTTGATTTTATTTGTTTATTTTTGCTTGTTTTAAGTATATTTACCAGATTCAAACTAATTAATGTTAAACTCTTTCCAGGTTTCCTTGAAAAGAAAACCTCTGATCTAATCCTTTGAATACTAAAGTAAGCATTAAATGATTACTTCACCCTCTCTGAGAAGATTCACTTTAAACTGTCTTATGTTCCTTGGCATTAGTGGACTTTTCATACTTTAGCTTACATTACAAGCTTGATGATCCCATTTTCAAATAGCACTAATCTCTGCCCTTTCTCTCTACTTTTTGTTTCTTATCACTGTCTACTCTCATCTTAAACATTATCAAGAATAAGACTACCCTCCTATTTCTATGCTGAATTCTCCAAAAAGCAAGTTAAGCATATTCTACATTTGGCCCCCAGATTGTGCATCAATTGGACCAACACTTAATATGATACACAAACTGACCTCTGTATCACATTAATGAATTATTGAAACATAGTATTCGCAATTCACATTATTATACACAATGATTGTTCAGTGAGTAGAGAACTGCTAGTTTTACTTTCAAAGGGATAAAGTTCAGAGGGGGAAAATTTTGTTTTAAAACATGTACTTTTGTGCCTGAAAGGAGAAGGGGAAAGGAAGAAGAGAAAGGAAAAGAGTGAGGTCCATTCCTTTGATTTATTATTTCAGATTTTCTTATGATATTATTATATTTTGATTTGTACTCGCTTCTTTTTATCAGACCTTGGTGTTACTATGAATACACTTGCACAATCCACACTGAGTAATAAAATTGGCTTTATTACATTCCATGAATTAGGCAGAACCATTTGTATTCTTCAACAATGAATTTCTCCTAATATAGCTTCAATCCATATTCAATCTCTAGAAATAATAGTTATACCAAATCTGTATTTCAGTTGTGAATGTTCAACATAGCCTTGTGTGTTTATTTTGTTCTGCTTTTTCCTTCAGGCAAACTAGGGCATGTTACCAAAGGTCCTTTTTGCATGATGCAGAAAACCCCTCTCACCCCTGCCAAGCTACCTACATGTAGAAAGCGATAAATCATATTGAAAAGGGACATTCCTTGTCAGATCTCTTGTCTCCTGCCAGTTATTCAGTGATGCACAGCTGAGGCAGAATCTGTACTTCCCTAGTGAGCCCATGATTCCCAGTGTTTGGCTGCAGGGAGCTATTCACTTTAAGCCTTGGGGGAAGGTCTCTAGAGAGACATACAAAGAGACTATAGTTTGTGAGCAAAGTGAATTCATCATGACCAGCACCATTTACTGCATGCCATGAACTGGCTTCTGATATTGTCCTTTGCTTCTCAACAACAAAACAAAACAAACAACAATTTCACAAAAAAGAATAGTTGTAAGGCACTGAGGCATATGATTTTCTCCAAAATTTGAAGAGACTGACAGGTTAGTAGCATCTGACTATTTACAATATAGTCTGACTTCTAGAAAATAGCAAGATCTTTTTTCTTACCATGGGTTGTTTTCTCCCTATCTTCCTGCCAGTTTCATCTTCCATTAAGCCTCCTCTAAGGTCTAATACCTTTTAACACTGTACCTAAAAGACAGAAAAAAAAGTACTCAAATTGAAGATCCAGATACAAATATACTTTCTTTTTTTTGCAGATTTGTGTCTCCTAGACCATGCTGTCCACCTGCAGATGGTCATGTAACAAGGATGCTCGTTCTACACACTACTCAAACCCTAGATTCTGCTTCAGTCTTATTTCATTCTCCTCCCCATCCCCACTCAGACAGGAACAGTACCTTTGTCCCTCTCCCCAAAGCATTTGGGTGGATGGTGAAGCAGACAACATGGCTGAGGCAGAGAAGCAAGCAGTAGGTAGGATGTGAGATGTGAGATAAGATGCAGGGCATGACTAGCCAGAAAAGTGATCAAAGAAGACTATGCACTGAAGCCCCTCACCTAGGGAACTTGTGTTCTGGGCTCCACCTTGAACCACTTCTGTTCCTAGCCCACCTGATTCCTGATTCCCACCCTGTGCCAAAGGTTAGGCCTGCTTCCACAGAACTGGAAGTCTAATGCCTTAAATCAAATAGGGGACTCTGTAGACTGGGCACAGTACATGATTTCTGGGTATGTCACCATCATGCCCAGGATACTAGCTTACTGCCCATAGCTCTCCCCTATATTCCCTGAAGTGCATGCATAGAATTTTTTTTTGAGCACTCACAGAATATTACAAGCAGCCTCTTGGATATAAGACATCTACTCCAGCCTGATATCTCTCCTTACTTACTCCTGGGGGTTGTGTTTTCTCTCCCTTCTTTTCTCCTCATTGTGATCCTGTTATTGGTCATTTTACTTGCTCTTATACATACTTGGTCTGTGCTTGTTTAAGCTTCTGGTTTGATTTGTGTCTTCTAGCCCACACCAACTTTAGGATACCAACCCCTGCTCTTGATGACCCTGAGTGGTTTGCCTCTCTCCACCTGGACTCAGATGGCACTGCATTCTGCACCCCACGCTGACCACCCCCCCAACCTATTCTGACCTCTGAAGTAGACTCTTCACCCCTGTTCAGCAGGAAGCATCTACTGAAAACAATGACCTTCGCCCCTTCCTCCCCTGAAAGAATTCTCCTACCTAGTGGGTGAGTGGGGAAATGATGTGAATAGAAATAGTGCCCTAAGAGTTAAAATAATATTGATTGACTTTCTGAAGCCCTTGCTGCTCTAAAGTCTCCCCTTACCACAAAACTTCCCTTATCCTGGACCATATAATTCCTTTTCCCTGTCCCCACCCCTCATCCAGGGGAAGGGATTTTATTATATTGTGTCATTCATAGTGGAGCAGCTAGGTGGTGCAGAGGATACAGAACCAGTGCAGGAGTCAGGAGGACCTGAGTTCAAATGTCATTTCAGACACTTGACACTTACTAGCTGTGTGACCTTGGGCATGTCACTTAACCCCAATTGTCTCATCCTGGGTCATCTCCATTCATCCTGATGAATATATCTGGTCACTGGATTCAGACAGTTCTGGAGGAGAAGTGAGTCTGGTGATCTGCACAGCTCTCCCTCACTTAAAAATAAAGTCAAGTCCAAGTCATATCATCATTTCTCTGTCATGGTCTTCTTTGGTAATGAAGGACGAACACATATACACATTCATAGTCCTCACTCTGTGCCTTTATTTTGCAAGACTTCTTTATCCTGCAAGTCTTACCCTAGATCTCCAACCCCCATAAGGAAACCCTAAAGTCATTCTATATAAATTTGATCCTTTTCCTATGTCACCGACTTTGTTTAGCTCCTTGCTAAATCTCAGTTCCACTGCTTTTGTGTCAATAAAGCTCCCAATAGCTACAAAAAAACCCAGAAAATATAGCCATGTTAAAGTGTCTAATCTTACCTTCAGTCTCAATTTTTTTTTCCCAGGGCTCATTGTAAGAGGTAGAGAAAGTGGGAGCTGCCAAACCCAGGCTCCCCCATCATTCTGAGGCTTGATTAGACTGAAGGACAGGGTACTGGGGTGGAGGAACTCTACCACTTTTCCATCCCTGGGGACAATCCTCCAATATCCCTTCTAGTCCCACAGGCACAGTTCCAAAGGCTTTGGTTCCTTGGGCTCCTTTTAGGGGAGGGCACCCTGAAGGGACACTCCTTGAACCATTGGCCCTTCTTGTGGAATTAAAAGCAGCTTTCCCCATTGCCCAACTAGCCCGGTTTCCTCCAAGGAGGAGCCCTGGATGGATACTCCTGAGTCTTTTCCTGGCCATGGCAGCAGCCAAAAACTGAGCAGGTTCTCTGTCTCTAGCCCTTTCATTTCATTCTCTTTCCTCTGCTGTAGCTAGGTCTCTGTTGTTAAAGACGCCAAACGCTGACTCCAGTAATTGAGCCTGAGGTGTTTGGGGTCCCATAATCAATTTCTACAGTTTCCTCCTAATATCTGAGTCAGATTGACCAATAAAATACATGCTAAGAATTGCTGCCTCTTCTGTAGAGTCAGGATCCAAATTTATATACTTTTTAATAGCTTCCACTAGCTGGCCTTAGAAAAGGGCATTGTTTTCCTTTTCTCCCTGAGTAATTTCCCTATTTTTGGAAAATTGATCTACTTTTGAAATGCAGTTGTCAGACTTTCTCACAGCCAGATTATCATGTGGTCTTGCTTTCCTCATCTCCATTCTTTGGATAATCCCATCCTGGGTCACCAGTAGGAACAGCAGCTGTTCCAGGGGGGTATCTTGTGGGGTCATTTCTAGCCAAATGATCCCAAAATTTTGGGCTTGTTCCCAGATTCTGCTCTTCTCCTTAATGGTATAACAGTGAGAAAAGAGGATATGCAAATTACCTCCCAAAAGCTCAAATTGTACGGATATGACCCTAAAACCCTCAGGAAACTTTGTGGGGTCTTCTGAATATCTCCCCAGTTTCTCTTTAACCTAAGTGAAGTCTGAGATAGATAATGGGACATGCACTCTGATAGTCCCACTAGGTTAGGCAGGCACCTCCCTTAGGGGAAAAAGCCCTGACAGCCCTGTGAGAACAGGGACTTGAAAAGAGAGGAAGTCCTATTTCTTGTGAGGGAGGGGCTGGGGAATTCTGCCTGAACTGGATTAGGCTGTAAGGGGTGGATCTGGCTGACAAGGGGAAAGATCAGCTGGTACCTGAGGAGGGGAAAGGGTCAGATGAGGAGAAAGCCCAGAGACTGCCATGGGTGTGGGTCCTGAGACCTGACTGGGTACTGCCTCAGAGGGAAGGGCCAAAGAAGGAGACACCTCAGCAAGACTCATGGCTGGAACTGAGGGTGGGGACAAGAACTGGGGAGGTGATGGGAATGGAGGCTGAGGAGAGGAGGGAGCTGAAGCCTTGGGGGTTATAAGAAGGGAGTCATTTTTAATTGGCCTCCATTAACCCATTGTAAGGTGGCTCTAACTATGAGTGTCCTACAATCTTGCCTGAGAACTGGACTCTGTGAGAGCTCTACAAAGGCCATTATGTTGGTAATGTCTATCCATATTCCTTCTATACAAAAGTATAATTCTAATTGCACAAGAGTATTCATTTTCAGAGTTCTAAAACTGGACCATGCTTTGTGGCCCTTTAGTTGATACTGGGGCCAAAGGGTGTTACAAAAGAATACCAGCTTTCTCTTTTTCAGTTCCTTAAAGACACTAAATTTCCCCAATTTTGTGAAAGACAACCCATAGGTAAACTTTTCAGAACTGAGAAGGATTGATCCATTATAGGCATGGGGATTGGAAGTGTCTTCCTCTGTAAAGGAGGTTTTAAGAATAAGCCTCAAAAACAAACACAACAAATAAAGACCAAAAAAAAGCAAAAAACAAAAACAAAAATGTACCTGAAGCTTTCCCTAGCAAGGAGAGAATTGAATATACTTCCAAGTGGGGCATCTGATCCTATCCTTCAGGCTTCAGAAAGCATACCCAAGTCCATGGCCTCCAACACAAACACCGGACCAAGAACCTGTATGAGGCAGCCTCCTAACTGTGTAACCTACTGGGATCTGAGAGGTCAGACCCAAAAAACATCCCCACGGTACTTGGAGAGAGCAAAAGGGATAATGAGAGAGGGAGGCTTTAATATCTTCCAGTCTTGGCTGGAGAAATATCTTGAGATTAGCAGTGTTTCTTCATCAGAAAATCAAAACGTTGAGATCAGGGAACTATAATGTTGAGGTTTAGGATGCTCAGGACTCCAAAACACTGACACATAGGTTCCTGTGGATGAATTAGACTCAAATCTTCTTTGAGGCAAAGTAAAACAAAGTTTATTAAAGATTTGCCATACTGGATTGACTCTTAAGAAGCCTAATTCATTTGTGATGCTTACATTGACAAGTGAGCCAGACAGAACCTCAGCTAGGCATAATTGTGTTGAATCTTGAGACTACAAATATACTTTCAAGTGAATATTTGGCATCCTTCACAAGAAAATGCTATTGACCCATCATTGCATTGTGGAATATATCATTTGAACTTCTTTTAATTGAAGAAGAAAGATTCCTATTGCATTGAGCTGTCCTTGCAAGACTCCAATCCCCCAAATTCTTTGTGCTCAATGGCAGAAAATTATGACATGAATAGCCAAGAGTATTAAGGCCATGGTCTATAGTATTGTAACAAATTGGCACTCTACTATATAGAGATGTAGCACATTACCAATCTCACTGATATGTCATTCTAACTAACTGAAGTAACTAACATAGAATGGAAGGAAACTAAGGAGAAGCATGACTCTGAGCTTTATCAAATAGGATGGTCCACATTATTTTTGCTGCAAGGGATAGTTTCTCCCCATTGTAACTAATACTTGTTCTTCTCCAGCTATAATACCACAGACACTTTAAGACAAACTTGGCTGGTAATTTAAAACCTCAGTAATTACTTCCCAAATTATTTGCTTTAATAGAAAATGAAAGTTGAATTTGTTCTTACTAGAGCAAAAAATATCTTGCAAATTGCTATGGCTATAAAAATGGTTAAAAACAGTCTTAGTTAATATTTCTCAAATTTAGGGAGAAGCCAAGAAGGTGGAATAGAGAGGTGGGCCTGTAAAAGCTCTCCCCCCACAATCCATAAAATAGTTGTAAAAAATGACTCAATAAATTCTAGAGCAGCAGAAGCCACAAAACAACAGAGTGAAAGAAATTCCCAGCCCAAAACAGCCTGGAAGTCTGAAAGGAAAGGTCAATCGCACTCAGAGCAGGAATGCAATCCAGCCTTGGATGCATGGCACAGCACAGACAGGACCAGAGTATGCTTCAGGGTGTAGAATCATGGGCAGCAGCTACAGTTCACAGATATCTCACCCCACAAATGCCAAAGATAACTACAAAAGTCAGTAAGAAAGCTCTTTCACTTTGGTGAGAAGGGAGTAGGGTCTTGCCCTAGTCCAGGGCCCAGGTGGCAACAGCAACCATTTTTGGAGCCCTTAGCCTAAAGACATTGGGGAACTGAGAGCTGATCTGAATCTCAGCCCTGAGTTGTGGTCTTGGGGTGAAGAGGAGTGCTGGCTGATGAGGTGGAGCTGGTGGAGGTTCGGGAGATGGAATTCTCCTCCCAGATCCTGAGCAGAAAATCTTGTAGTTGCTCCCAGACCAGAGTGCAAGTCAAGAGATGAGTAAACTCCTCTTCTTTGATTGTGCCACCTGGAAGAAACTGAGAACTTTCAGGTTCCTAGAGAATATGCTCCTCTTCAGAAAGGACTCAAAAGTCAAGTAACTGGCTGGGAAAATGCCCAAAAAAGGAAAAAATAAGATTATAGAAGGTTACTTTCATGGTAAACAGGTAGTTTTCTTCCATTCATTCAGATGAAGAAGAAAAACGTATACCATCAGAGGAAGATATAAAAGTCAAGGCTTCTGAATCCAAGACTTGGAAAATAAATATGTAATGGTATCAGGCTATAGAAGAGCTTAAAAAGAATTTTAAAAATCAAGTAAGAGAGATGGATGAAAAATTGAGAAGAGAAATGAGAGCAATGCAAGAAAATTATGAAAAGTGAGTCAACAGCTTGCTAAAGGAGATTCAAAAAATGCTGAAGAAAATGACATCTTTAAAAATAGACTAACTCAAATGGCAAAAGAGGTCCAAAAAGCCAAGAAGGAAAAGAATATTTTATAAAGTAGAATTAAACAAATAGAAAAGGAGGTTTAAAAACTCACTGAAGAATATAGTTCTTTAAAAAATTAGAATCAAGCAGATAGGAACTAATGAGTTTATAAGAAACCAAGACATTGTAAAACAAAATCAAAAGAATGAAAAGATAGAAAACAATGTGAAATATCCCATTGGAAAAACACCTGACCTGAAAAATAGTTATAGGAAAGACAATTTAAAAATTATGGGACTACCTGTAAGCCATGATCAGAAAAAGAGCCTAGACATTATCATTCATGAAATTGTCAAGGAAAACTGCCCTGTATTCTAGAACAAGAGGGAAAAATAAATATTGAAAGAATCCACCAATCACCTCCTGAAACAATTCAAAAAGAGAAACTGCTAGGAATACTGCAGCCAAATTCCAGAGTTCCCAAATGAAATAGAAAATATTGCAAGCAGCCAGAAATAAACAATTCAAGTGTTGGGAAAATACAATCAGGATAACAGAAGATCTAACAGCTTTAAGATTAAGGTAGTGAAGGTAGTGATATTCCAGAAGTCAAAGGAACTAGGATTAAAACCAAGAATCACCTACCAGCAAAACTGAATATAATAATTCAAGGGAAAAAATGGTCTTTCAATGAAATGAAGGACTTTCAAGCATTCTTGATGAAAACACCAGATCTGAATAGAAAAATCTGACTTTCAAACACAAGATTCAAGAGAAGCATGAAAAGATAAGAAATAGAAATCATAATGGACTTACTGCATTTGGACTTTTTACATTTTTATGTGGAAAGAGAATATTTTTGACTCAAATCTTTTCTCATTATTTAAGTAGTTGGAGGGATTATACACACATGTATAGACAGAGGGCACAGGGTGATTTGAATAGGAAGGAATGCTATCTTATATACATATAGATATATAGATAGATGGATAGATAGATATATAATATACATATACATATATATGTATGGATGTATAGATAATTAAAGGGTGAGAGAGGAATATATTGGGAGGAGAAAGAGAGAAATAGAAGAGGGAAAATTATCTCTCATAAAAGAGGCAAGAAAAAGCTTTTTCAATGGAAGGGAAAGGGGGGAGATGAGAGGGGAAAAGTGTAGCTTCCTCTCATCACATTTAGCTTAAGGAGGGAATAACATGCACACTCAATTTAGTATGAAAATCTATCTTACACTACAGGGAAGTGAGGAAAAAGGGATAAGAGGGCTATGGGGAGGGATGATGGAAGGGAGGGCAAATGGGAGGAGGGAGTAATTAGAAGTAAACACTTTAGGGGAGGGCAAAGGTCAAAAGAGAAACTAGAACAAATAGGGAGCAGGATAGGATGGAGGGAAATACAGTTAGTCTTTTAAAACATGACTGTTATGGAAGTCTTTTACAAAACTACACATATGTAACCTGTGCTGAATTCCTTGCCTTCTCAGTGGGGATGGGTGAGGATGGAGGAGGGGAGAGAAGTTGGAATTCAAATATTTAGGAACAAACATTGAGAATTGTTTTTGCATGCAAATGGGAAATAAGAAATACAGGTAATGGGGTATAGAAATCTGTCTTGCCCTGTAAGAAAAGAAGGAAGATGGGAATCAGGGAAGGGAGGGGTATGATAGAAGGAAAGGGCAGCTTGGTGAATGGAGTAACCAGAATGTACAGTGTTTTGGGGTGGGAGAGGGGAGAAGAGGGATGGGGATTTAGAACTCAAAATCTTGTGGAAATGAATGTTGAAAACTAATAATAAATAAATTTTAAAAACAAACTTATTTTTCTTCCAATTACATTAATTTTTTTTTTGAAATTTTGAGTTCCAAATTCTCTCCTTTCCCTTCTTTTCTCCCCCCTCATTGGGAGGGCAAGCAATTCGATATAGATTATCCAGTCATACAAAACATATTTCCATATTGGGTTATGAAAGAAAATAGAAAACTAAAAATTCCAAAAATAAAGAAGTAAAAAACTATGCTTCAAAAATTATGTTTCTCAGACTTTCATTTTTGTTTTCTTGGTTACCACTCACATTTTTTCTCATGGAGAGGAAAGAAAAGCAAGTGTTTCCTTATAGAGAACAAAAATGTGTTCTCCTTTTATGTAGAAATATTTATGTACTCTTATCACTCTATGAATGAACTGCTACCAGAGTAGCTCATTAACTGATGACTGTGTTAATGATTATGATCGTATAGTAGGTGAACTAAAGAAACTGAAAGTAGGAAATGTAACTTTACTTACTACTAGGAGCAGCTTCACTCTTCCATCATAATTTGAAATGTTAATGCATATACTTGCTGTTAATATTAGTTAACATTATGACTTAAATTCCTTCTATTTTCCTGAACTTCAGTCCTTACAACGACCTCACAGAAAATAGAACCATGACAGATTTTGCACAACAAGAAAATAATTATCAGAAAACTAAAAAAAAAAAGAAAGAAAGAAATCTGAAGCAAGATCACAATGACAGAACTACTTCTTCAATAAAAAAAATCTTTATATATATATATATATATATATATATATATATATATATATATATAGAGAGAGAGAGAGAGAGAGAGAGAGAGAGAGAGAGAGAGACTGTCATGTATTTCAAACTGGAAATTTTCATTTCAAATCTCCTAAAATCTGGTTATTTTGATTAAAAAAATTAATGATCATGCCCATATTGCTTTGAGGTTGGAAAAATGATTTACTTATGGTATCACGTTTTATCTGCACAACAATTCTGTGAAATAAGTAATGCCCTCAACATTATTCTCCTTTTTAAAATAAAAGAACTGAATTTGAAAGAAGTTAAGCGCACTCATTGAACTACTCTTTCTCTCCTTTACTGGTGTATAGAATTTAGGGACATAATTTTTCCCTTAAGAATTTCTTTAGTTACATCCCACCAATTTTGGAATGTTGTCCATTAATTGTACTCATCATCTTTAATGTTTTCTTCTTTGTCTCACTCATTCTGTAAGATTAGGTTATTCTTTCCCATGGGTGAGCAGACAGGTGGTGTGGTGGATAGAGCACCAGTGCAGGAGTCAGGGGGACCTAAGTTCAAATCTCACCTCAGACACTTGACAGTCACTAGCTGTGTGACCTTGGGCTTAACCCCAATTGCCTCATCCTGGGTCATCTCCAGTCCTGATGAACATTGTTTTCCCACTAATTCAATCTATATTTCAAAAGAACTTTATTGAATATAATGTTAATTGTATCACAGTCATTAAAAGATTTATTTAATATTTCTATTTTTATATAGTTGTGTATAAGGAATTCATGTCCTAGTACATGATTAAATTTTGTAAGGGTAGGAAACCTATAGCTATTGGCATTCAGGATTCTCAAGAGGTTTCTTATATTTAACTTTCCTAAAGTTAATCTCCTTAATAGCTCTCGTTTATTTTATCATTAGATATATCTTTGTCTGAGAGGGGTAAATTGAGGTCCCGCACTATTATAGTTTTGCTGTCTACTATTGTAACTTATTTAAATTTTCCTCCAAGAATTTGGCTGCTATGCCATTTGGTACATATATGTTCAGTATTGATATTAAATAATTCTTTGTGTACCTTTTAGCAAAATGTAATGTCTTTGATTATCTCTCTTACTTAGGTCTCATTTTGCTTTTCCTTTATCTGAGACAAGGGATGCTAAACTTGTGTTTTTTTTTAACTTCAACTGAAGTATAGCAGATTCTGCCAAAACACCATTTATTTTAATTCTGTGTGTACCTTTCTATTTCTCATGTGTTTCTTTTAATTTAATAATTAACAACAAGAAAACACAGGTGCTCCATCAGCCACCATCACACTACCCATACATAGAATCATTGGTTAAAACAAATGGAGAAGTTTTGAATGCTGTGGATAAGTTCACTTACCTTGGTCATGTGCTTTACAGGGATGTACCCATTGACAAAGAGGTTGACATATGCGTTGCCAGAACTAGATCAGTGTTTGGGAGGTTCCCAAGAAAAACTTAGGAGAGAGGAGTTATTATACTGACAAACAAACTGAAGGTCTAGAGAGCCATTGTGCTGACCTCATTGTTGTATGCCTGTGAAACATGGACAGTCTACCAGTGCCATGCCAGGAAACTGAATCACTTCCATTTGAACTGTCTTAGGAATATTCTGAAGATCACTTGGCAGGATAAGGTACCAGATACTGTGATCCTTGCTCAAAGTATACTGCCAAGCATTCATGCTATGTTTCGAAGATACTCCAATGGACTGACCACTTTATTCGAATGTAAAATGTATGCTTGCCAAAACTACTGTTTTACTGAGAACTCACATGGCGCAGGGGAATCACACTGTAGTCAGAAGAAGTGACACAAGGGCACTCTCAAGGTCTTTCTCAAGAACTTTGGATTTGATTGTGAGACATGGGAGACATTGGCTCAGGACTGCTCAGCATGGCATACCCACATCAGAAAATGTGCTGTGCTCTATGAGCAAAGCAGATTTGAAATAGCCCAAAGGAAACACAGAATGTGAAAATTTGGAGTAACCACCCTAAACGTTCACACAGACTATCTATGCTCAATCTGGGGCAGAACATTCCAAACTCATACTGGTCTAACCAATCACAGTCATACTTATTGAAACTTCACTTTATCATGGTGATGGACCTTTTTGAAAACAAAAAAAAAACAACAACCTACCAATACTATTGTAATCTGGCCTCTAATCTATTCTGTTATCCTATTCTGTTTTGTGATTAGGTTCATCCAATTTTATTCACAAGTATGATCACTAAATGCTTATTTCCCTTCATTCTATTCTTTTTTACCTATCATTTTTTGTCCTATTGCCTCCTTAAGAATCTGTTTTACTTCTGACCATTCCATCCTTTAATCTACTCTCCCTCTTTTCTGCTGCCTTTTTCTTAGGCTTTTTCTCCCCTGCTTCCCTTTTGGGTAAGATGAATCCCTGTATCCAACTGTATGTAAGTATATTCTGCCCTCCTTGAACCAATTCAGATAAGAGTGAGGTTCAAGTACTGCTCACTCCCCATTCCATTACAGTTGTCATTTCAAAAGATAATTTCAGAAACAAGCAGCAAAGATGCGATATCCATCGCCACAAGATGTCCTATCTATCTCAATTGACATCTCATCATGGCATGGTGGTCGTCTTAGGCTGTTGAAGTTCCTGCTAGTAGAACACATGACATGGCAGGCTCTACCAGCATATAAAATTTAAGAGTATAGATCTTATAATAGACTGCTTGGTGAGACAAGGCTGCCTACATCGGTACTAGAACTTACAACCAAAAGATGAGTAAATGGTTGATTTTTTTAAACTTTGTTTTATCATAAGATTCCATTAAAATAAAATGAAAAACACTTTCTTCTTTAGGAGGTGGTGGGGGCAGAGTAGGATAAAAGGTCAAATGGAGGGTAGTGGCATTAAACCCATAGCCTTCTGGTTTGTTATTTTTGCCTCAAGTCTCTTCCTCCATTCCATTCTCTCTTCTACTCAGTTGCCAAATTGATCTTCCTACAGAGGAAGCATGACTATGTCACCTTTTTCCCTTATTCTTAAATTCTAGTGGCTATCAAAGATCAAATATAAAATCCTCTGATTGAATTTAAAATCTTTCATAACTTGGTTCCTTGTGAAACAAAAAAGAACTTTCTACTACAAGGCAAACCTATTCTTCCAAATTTGATTCCCTAGCCCTCTCCCCTATGTGGATGATCCAAGACTTCTCTTTTCTCCTAAAGACTCAATAACTTTCCCATCTTTTGATCTCTGAGACATTTTCTTCTGCTTTATGCAACATCAGATTTGAGTATCTCTATGATGCTGTTATACTCCTTCAGTGTCTTATGACCTCATCTTTTAATGAGGAAGTTAGATGCAATCATCTCTAAGTTGCCTTGTAGCACAAAGGGACCTTACACATTGTAGTTGCTTAATGAAATTTTGTTGAGTTGTTTTGAATTAATGAGATGAAATAAAATAGTACTGTAGAAAATGGGCTATGTTAACATCAACATTTTCTTTTTAAATGAAACTAGAATGCATAATGAAGATTCAGTTAAATGAAAAGATCACAGGATCTTAGGTGTAGTGCTGCAAAGGACCTTAGAGATGATCATATCCTACCTCATAATTAATAAGTAAGCTTATAAGATACTGAAGGAGGATAACAGCATAAGCTGACAGATTTTAGATAATGAAGTCTGATTAAAGAAATAGCAATCAAGAAAAATTTGGGGGAAAGAAGTAGATGCAGGTGAGAAGTGTAATTAAGGTCTCACTGACAATAGCTTAAGGCAATATAAGTTGGCATTACTGTCTGTTGTGGCAGGGATCTACTAATTCTGGGTCAAAAGCAAATGAGTAGGCTAGGTTCTGAACATGAGAAAAGAAAGTTAAACCCATTATACTTCCCCTAGTAGGTACTGAGTCTGTGGTAAGCAGGTGTACAAAACAGGAAATTCCCTACTGTATTTCACTATGATGGCATAAGAATGAGATAGAACTAAATGTTCTGCTTCCAGAAAGTATGGGAAACAAGGGAAATATTGTCAATGCTCTTCAGAGAATGTACTGTTTCTGTTTCCACCAAACTCAAGTTAAAAACTATTTATTCACTAAAACACAATGTTCTTTCTAATTGAGAAGGTAAAAAAGACCAAAGGGATACTTTGTTATACTAGGTATTAAAAAGAAAAGACTATTCTAAGAAAGAAGGGATGAAATGATTCAAGCAGAAGTTAAAAAAGAACTGTAATAGAGAATTATCCATATCTGTATCATAAGCTGAGGTGGGACAGGAGGGTGGGTGTTGGAGAACTAAAAAACAAAACAAAAAAAAAAACCTACTGAAAATCTGGATCTAATCTAATATGTTTAAAATTATTCCTATAGAAGGTAGATTTGGGTACTGTAAGGATAAAGTAGCTTATTTTGAGCTAAGGAATGTGGGTGTGTACCCATAGATGTCAGAAGCAAAATAATCATTCAGCCTACTCAAAGGAAAAAGAGACAAGAAATAGGTTGGGTCCTTCCTTACTTTACTATAGCACAGGTGCTAGTTCTTAACCTGAACTGAATGATAAAGAGGCATACTGTCTTCCTGGGATATAACAGTTTACAAAGATTTATCTTATCTAGTAACTGCTGCTTAGTAGTTGTTTACCTCAGTTCCTCATCTGTAAAATGAGCTGGAGAAGGAAATGCAAACCACTCCAATATCTTTGCCAAGAAAACCCCAAAATTGGAATAATTGAAAGTTAGATATGATTAAAAAGACTTAACAATAACAACAGCAAACATATGGGGTCAGGTTGGATAGGGAAGACATTTGAAGCACGAAGACTATTTCAAATTTATAGTCCACAGGAGAGCTATTGAGGGTTTAGCTTGTACTATTGGCTGTATAGAAAGAAGGAGACAGATGCAAAAGATGTGTTAGAGGTAGAAATGGAAAGAAGTGGCAACTAATTGGAACCAGGGGAATGAATGAGAATGAAACTCCGAAGACAGAAACATTGTGAACCTGAGAGATTAGAAGAATAGGCATGTTCTAGACAGAGAGGTAGGGACAGTACAGAGGAATAGGTGTGGGAAGAAAGATATGATTTATCCATATTGGATTTGAGATCCTTTTAATACATCCTCTTAGAAATGTCTGATTAGGAATTAGTGACATGAACTTGAATTCATGGAAGACATTAGTTCCACATTAATAAAACTACCAAAAATATTTTATAAAGTCAGAAAAAATAACAACAAAATTCATCTGAAGGAACAAAATATCTAGAATACCAATGGAATGAATGAAGAGAAATGAGAGGGAAAGTGGCCTAGTCATATCAGATCTATAATCATATTATAAAGCAGCAATCATCAAAACTACTTGGTAGTGGCTAAGAAACAGAATGATGGATCAGTGAAATAGAGTCAGGTATACAAGACACAGCAGTCAATGACTATAGTAAATTACTGATTGATAAATCCAAAGACTCCAGCTTCTGGGATAAGAACTCACTACTTGAGAAAAACTGCTGGGAAAACTGGAAAATAGTATGCTAGAAACTAGTCATAGACCAACAATTTACACAATATACTAAGACAAAGTCAAAATGGATATACAATTTATATATGAAGGGTGATAATTTTTAGTAAATTAGGAGAATAAGGAATAATTTACCTGACAGATCTATGGAGAACAGAAGAAGTTGTGATCAAACAAAACATAGAGAACATTATGAAATGCAAAATGGATCATTTTGACTACAGTAAATTAAAAATATTTTGCACAAACAATATCAATGAAACTAAGATTAGAAGGGAAGCATAAAGAAGGGGAACATTTTTTTATAGCCAGTGTCTCTAATACAGGCCTCATTTCTAAAATATATAAATAACTGTCAAATATTTTAAGAATACAAGTGACTAACAGGCCAAAGGATATGAACAGGAGTTTTCAGATGAAGAGATTAAAGCTATCTTTAGTCATATGAAAAAGTGTTCTAAATCACTACTGATTAGAGAAATGCAAATGAAAACAACTCCAAGGTACCACATCACAGCTATCAGACTGGCTAACATGACAAAACAGGAAAACGTTAAACATCAGGGAAGATGTGGGAAAATCGGAACACTAATGCATTGTTCATGGAGTTGTTAATGGATCCAATCATTCTTGAGAGCAATTTGGAACTTCTGCCCAAAGGGCTATGAAAATGTGCATACCCTTTGACCCAGTAATGGAATTTCTAGGTCTGCATTCCAAAGAGATCATAAAAATAGGAAAAGGATACAAATGTGCAAAAATATTTATAGCAGCTCTTTTTGTGGTGGCCAAGAACTAATAATTTAATGGATGCTCATCAATTGTGGAATGGCAGAATGAGTTGTGGTATATGAATGTAGAGGAAAACTATTATTCCATAAGAAATGATGAGCAGGCAGACTTCAGAAAAACCTAGAAAGACTTACATGAACTGAGGCTGATCAAAGTGAACAGAACCAGGAGGATGTTGTACACACTGTGTACAACACTGTGTGATGACTAACTTGGATAAATTTGTCTCTTCTCAGCCATGCAAAGATCTAGGACCACTATAAAAGATTCATGAAAAATGCTATCCACAGTCAGAGGAAGAGCTACTTGGATCTGAATGCAGATGAAGGCATACTATTTTCTCTTTTTTGGTTTCTTTTTTCTCATGTACTCCTCCCCCCCAATTTGGTTCTAATGCTTCTTTATAACATGACTAATGCAATATTTAATATGAATTTATATGTATAACTGTATGCAAAGTGGATTTTAATGTGTGTAATGTAGATTTGTTATTCTTTTAAAGATATTAGTTCCCAGGAACCATGGCCATAACAAATTACTAGTTTATAAACATCTCCACCATGTTTGCACGTAACATTATAATCTTAAGATAATGCAAACATTTTACTTTAGTTGTAAACATCTACTGTGTTTGTACTGTGCAAAGTCATCATGATATTGCTAAAGTTAATGTAAACTTTTGAGGCTATTGAAGGCAAATTTCTTCTTTGTCTGTTATCCTATAAACCAAATGCGCGCTAGTTGATAAGTAGGGAATGTTCGTGTGTGTGTGCCTTGACCAGCCCCCATCAAGGCTTGATGAGATTTGTGTATATGTGTGCTTGTCTCAATAGATCCCCATAGAGACTTAGGTGATATGCAGGAGCTATACTCCTACTTGGTATACTCTCACCCACCTCTGTGAGAAGGATAATTAGGAGAAGTTATAGGCTATAGAAGTTGGTGCTTCCATTATCAGCAGTTCCCTGGAGAAGGATAAAATAAGCTCATTTAACCTCCATTATGTCTCTGTTTCTATCTTCCTTTCTGCCTGGATCAAGAGTGATCCTAAGAGTGCTAGAAAAACTCCCATTTTGCCCAAGAATCAGTATAATAGGTATCCCTCATCTGACAATAGCCTACATCAAACAGCATTCCATCTTGGGGAGAGGGTAAAGGAGGGAGCGAGAGAAATTAGAACTCAAAATCTTATAGAAGTGAATGTTGAAAACTAAAAGTAAATAAACAATAAAATAAGAATTATTATGCACCTGCTATGCTCCGGACATTATGCTATGTACTAGAAAATATTGTAAAATAATGCATAGAAGTGAAGAAGGAAGAATATTGAGTCAGGAGATATCAGATTTGGTAATTAGAAATCATTGGTAACTTTGGGAGAGTAGTGCTAAGTAATCAGGTGTCATGAAGCCAGATTGCAAAAGGTTGAAAAGTGAATGAAATGTGAGGGGATTGAGGCAATAACTATAGATATTTTTTTTCTATAAAATGGGCTGAGGAAGGGAGGAGAAATATTGAATAATAGTTAGAGGGGACTTGAGGGTATAATGAAGGTTTTTGGAAGATGGTAGAAAGAGACAGGCATGTTTTAAGCAGTAGGAAAGGAACCAATAGATGAGGAAAGATTTAAATTAAATGAAGGAGGGTGATTAGGTGGGTAATTTGCTTGAGAAGACAGGAAAAGATAGAGGGAACAAGGGGAGATGGATTGGCCTAGACATGGAGAAAAGTCAAGTACTTCCCAAGTATCCACAAAATATTATAAGAATCAAACAGTCTTGAGCTCATGGGGTAGAGCCCTTCTTGGAGCAGTTACAGAATATTACAGATATGAATTACACAATGTGAAGGAGCATGGAATGGTTTCCATTTGCCCTTTTTAAAGGAAAAGGAATCTACAAACTCATGCTAATGTGATTATAGATCCATAGAAGAATTGAAGTATTGATTTCTTTTAATGATAGAGTATTCAATACACTTTGATTTACACTAATTTAATTCAGCATGTCCTTACCTCCAACAGTACAGAAAGATTAAATTTAACTCTTTAATGATTGCTATCTATAATCATTAGCCTCAGTGTTCTTTATTGAAGCTTCTTTAGTGCCAGTGATTTTTCTCTAAAACTTGTAGATTTCATGCATTTAATGTGGATATTCTTTAAAAAAATCTGTGATTTGGTTATCATAAGAAGCTCTTGTCAAAGAACTCCTTCTATCAAGGCAGATGAGCACTTTACAATTTATACATTTAAAAAGGTTCATAGAACACTGAGAAGGTAAAACTTTCACAGTTAGCATAAGTCAATTTTTACTTTGTTTTCTTTTTGGAGGGGGTGTTACTCAAATGAAAAAAGGTGAATGTATTAGAGACATATATGTATGTATATATGGACAATTATTAATACTATGTTAGTCAACCTTCTTTCATTTTTGTTTGATTGAATTGAAAGTTTAATATTTCCTGTTATGTGTACAAGAATTTGATTAGTAAAGACTGAAAGCAACAGATCCCACAGAATTTATTAGGAAAAAAAATATTTTAGGCATTATCAATATTGTAGATAATTGAAGTACTAGATGAGCCAATTGTCAGTCCAAGATTTACAGTCTGAGGGAATGACAATGATGAAGAACTGGATGGATTTGTGTGTGTTGCATTATATACATATATGTGTGTATATATGCATATATATGTAAATATGTATATGTTACATCTAGTTATAGGCATGATCTCTCTCATATTAAAATGTGAGCTCCATGAGAACATGGAAAGTATTTTTGTTTTTCTTTCTATCCAAGAACAGTGCTTGGCGCATGGTTAGTGCTTAATAAATACTTGCTGGTTATCTGACTTCTTGCCATATGTAAATATCTAGCCCTGGTCTCTCTCCTGAGAATCAGTCTCAGTCTTCAACCTCTCTATCACAGGCATCTAAAACTCAACATATTCAAAAAGGAACTTATCACCTTACCCTTAAGCTCCCCTGTTCCCACTCCCAAAGTTCTTCATTACTGTGAAAACAGTTCTCATTCTCCTGGTTAGGTTCACTCAGAAAATCAGGGTTATCTTATACTCTTTATTTACTACCCACATACATGGACAAATATTGTTTTTTTCTTCACAACATCACTCACATATACACCAATCTAAACAGCTACCACCATAATTCAGGATCTTACCAACTCTTGCCTAGAATAATGTCATAGTCTTCTAACTGGTCTAGCTGCCTCAAGTTTTTCCTTATAGCAATCCATCTTTCACATCACTGTCAAATCTACATTCCTAAATCAGAGGACTGATAATGTCACCTCTCTACTCAGGTAACCAGTGGCCCTCTATTATTTTTAAGAATAAATATAAAATTCTCTGTCATTTCAATCTATCATAACATACTTCTACTCTCCCATTCCAGTCTTCTTATAATTTACTCTTCTACACATATTTGATGATCTATTTAGGTAGGCCAGCTCCTTTGCTGTTCATCACACATGTTATTCCTTTGTCTGTCTCCACACCTTAGAATTTACTGTCTCCCTTTACAGGAATGTTTTTCCTCCTTCTCTGTGCTTTTCAGTTTATAGGATTTCTTCTAAAACTCAACTTAAATCATACATTTTACAGGAAGTTTTTCATGGTTCTAGTTGCATGTGATTTCCCCTATGAGATTACCTGCCACATATATCCTCTTTCTCTCTCCAAATATATACACACACACATACACATATACATACATACATATGTACACATACATATACATATTTACACAATATATTGATCTGTTGCACGGGGCTGGAGGAGCCCAAAGTGCACAATGCACAGGCTGAACTCGCATGGCCCCCATGGTCTCAAGTAGAAAGCCCTCAGCAATCTGATGCTGCAGACTTGCTGAGGATTCTCAAACATACCAGCTCAGGATGGGAGTCCAGTGGAACTGAAGGAGAGAGAAGTGCAGAACCCCAGGTAATTGCAGCAGCCAGCAGGTTAAATGTCTCTAAGTCTCGTACTTGAACTTCTGGGAGTCAGGATGGTGGAGTGATTGATAATTACTATCTCCCTCCCCTTGTTGACCTTGAAGAGCCCAGAGAATATTTCCCCAGGAAAAATCCTGGAACAGTGGGAACAGTAGAAAGTGTAAACAGTCTCCTAGCCCAGGAGACTAGGAAAATTGCTAAGGAGGGTCCCTCTTACTGTGACTGGAAGGGACCAATGCAGGATGAGAGCTGTCCCAGGCAGCCCCACCTCAGCAAACCAGGAGTAGATCCTGAGACCCGGGAGGAGCCCCACAACCACTAACACCAGGACCCCAGGAGTGCCTCAGCACCCCTGGGGAATTGAGAAGACACTAGTACAGATAGGATCACCAACCACTGAGCTTGCTATGCTCTAGCTCAGCAGAAGAGATCTGTTGTAGCCAGACCACCTCTCCCCCACACTAAATGCAGTTAACTCCTGGGTAACTCCAGGGAAACCCAGAAAGACTTTACCTGTCCTCTGCTTTGCAGAACAAGTCAGCTCAACACCATGTAAGCTGCAACATTTTAGCTTCTAGCTGATAGAACCAGAGGCCACCACACATAAAGCCTCATGTTCGAGGAACAAGAACTATGGGACAGAGCCGCCTGTACCCCAGAAGCAGAGATCTAATTTAAAAG
Organism: Potorous gilbertii; assembly: GCA_028658325.1. NCBI lineage: Eukaryota > Metazoa > Chordata > Mammalia > Diprotodontia > Potoroidae > Potorous > Potorous gilbertii. Next base: position 431,743,924 of record CM053771.1, read on the forward strand.
TCAGGAAAAAGGTGATCATCCTGAGTAAAAAACAAAGCTGAAAAGAAAGGACCATAGAATCTTTCTATGGGAACAAGGACCAAAACACAAATACTAAGGAGGTCAGCATTGAGACTGAACTCTCATCTGAAACTTTACAAGGGAATATGAACTGGTATGAAATCCAAAGAGCATTCTTGGAAGAGCTTAGGAAGGATTTTAAAAGCCACATTAGAGAAATAGAAGAAAGACTGGCCAATGATTTAAAAAATATGAAAAAAGAAATCACAGAAGAATTTAAAAGGAAAATTGGATAAATGGAAAAGGAAGTACAAAAGCTAACTGGAGAAAATAACCCCTTAAAAGGAACAATTGGACAGATGCAAAAGGAGATGCAAAAGTTAACTGAAGAAAACAATCTGACAAAAATTAAGATCAAGCAAGTAGAAGCTAATGACTCTACAAGACATCAAGAATTAGTCAAACAGAATCTAAAGAATGAAAAGATAGAAGAAAATGTAAAATATATAATTGGAAAAAACCTGACCTAGAAAATAGAAAGGAAAACTGCCCAGAAGTTCTAGATCCAGAGGGCGAAAGAGTCATCAAAAGAATTCACTGTTCACCTCCTGGAAGGGATCCCAAAGTACAAACACCAAGGAATATCATTGCCAAATTCCAGAACTATCAAGTGAAGGAGAAAATACTCTAGGCAACTAGAAAGAAACCATCCATGTATCAAGGAGCTACAGTCAGGCTCACACAGGACCTTGTATCTTCCACTTTAAAAGATACAAGGGATTGGAATATGATAACCCATAAGGCAAAGGAGCTGGGACTGCAACCAAGTATCAATTACCTAGGAAAGTTGAGTATAATATTTCAGGCAAGGAGATGAACATTCAACAAAATAATGGATTTCCAGATCTTCCTGATTAAAAAAAACAGAACTCAATAGAAAATTCAATCTTCAAACACAAATATATATTTACACTTTGTCTCCCTCATTAGAATCTTAAGCATATTAATTTCTTAAGAAAAAGAACTGCTTTTACCTTCCTTTGTATTGGCAGCACTTACCAGAGTGACTGGTATGCAGTAAATAGTAAATAAATGCATATTGATTTACTAAGTGACTAACCAGGAAGAAGGAAGAACTGTAGTGGGAGAGTAGTAGGTTTTTGAGTTTTTTTATACTCAGACATATATATGTATTTAGATGTATGGGTATGTGATAGATGTGTGTATACATACATATACAGATATACAAGATGTGTATATATGTGTATGTGTGTATACATATATTTGTGTGTGTATCATTATGTATGTACACATATATAAACATGTATGCATGTTTGTATGTAGACACATATATCCATTATGTGTTCTCTGTGCTCATTCTTCCTACCCATACTCAATCTAGCAGGTCAGGTTATCAAAGTATGGCTAAGTTATAAAGGTAATCCAAGATTTTCTTATCTGCAAAAATCCAGAGAAGGTGTTTTTCCAGAACTGTTAATCCAAAGACTCTCACTGGCTTTTTTTCCACCACTGATTAGCCACTTAGACTTTATTAGCTTTTAAAAATGGTTATTTACTGCGGTAGCCTAATGAGAAAAACTGGAACAAAACATAGCCCAAAACAAGAGACATAATCTCCCACAAGGACATACAGGATTTAGATCAACGTAGCCTCAGGCTTTGAGAGAGTACATGTCAAGGAATAATTCACAGTTTCTGGTTACTGAATGTCCTTATCTTCACATCAAGATGTCTTCATAAAGTTCCTCTTGATGCAACTTTCTACTGGCGTCTTCACAGAGTCATGAAGCTTTCTTTCCTTAATGGATCTAGTTTGTCCTCAGCTCCCAATGCAGACATTGCTTTCAGTTGTCATTGCTGACACCGCTGTGATGACTGTGGGAAGACTAAAATCTTCAGATATCTTGAGGTTTACAAAGTCATCCCATGATCAAGGGTAAGAGAGGAGACAAAGGCTTTCTGTACCCCTCCAATCATGCTAAGTCATTTCTTCTTAAAGGTTTGGCTTTAAATGTCTTTTGCTCTAAGCTAGTCACTGGAATTTAGATTTGAAACTAGCCTGAGAATTTTGTGCAATTTCTAACTAGAATAATCCACTCCTCAATCTGAATGAACTTTCCATTTACTGTAATTATGGGACATATTTTTCTGCTTCCCAATTGACTAAGGATTTTTTGCACTTACTCTAATACTTTTGATTGTTTGACTCAATAGAAGTATCCTCATTTGACAAATATATCAGGCTTAGAGCATCTTGTTAATTACTTTATTTGGAGTGAGGTGATTGATTGATTTGAATCACACACACACACATACACACACACACACACACACACACACACACACACACACACACACACACACCACCCTTAAATATGTATGCCAAATGAAGCCACAGTAGAGCGAAATCTTTGTAAGGCATGACTTCAAATGGAGGAAACATGGGAAAGAACAAAAATAAAACTGCTCAAGAAACAGAAAATTAAGAGAATCAGGAAAGGTCAGGATAACAAAAAAAAGGGAAGAGAGAATGTCACAGGGTGAGGAATGATCAACAGTGTCAAACATGGCAAAGGCAAAAGGAAAATGAATATCTTGCATTTTTTCTATTTTCTTTTTCTCCTGACATTTTAGCTTGCTCTTGTCACCATTGCTGGCAGTTCCTAGGCAGTTTAATGTTAACTTTTCAGAATCTGTTTTTGATTTAGAAAGGCTGCTGCTGTCATTTTAGGAAAAGGTAATACTAACAACAGCCCCTACACTTTACAATTGTACTAGATTCAATCTTCTGCTTTGTGGTCCAATTTCCAAGACCTGCCCAATATTGTTAGGCTAGGTCCTCTAAATCAGGAATGACATCTTATTTTACTCCTAAGAGGTAGCTCTTATATCATTAACGATAGAGCAAAACTTATAATGCATTGGGGGAGGGTCATCAAATTTTTTATGAAATAGGAAAAAATACAATGGTGAGTGCTATTTTAATCTACTTTTTGAATGAAAATTACATTCTATTACAAAATGTGTCAGTGAATTGGAAAAGTCCTGATATGATTTTATTCCAAAACATAGTGTGGATATATCTTGCTTCTTATTCTTGCCTTTCCTATCCAACTTATTAGATTTTTTCAAGAGTAATCATGGCTATTTTTTTTAAATCACATCCCTTGGAGGTCAGCTATCCAGTGATGAGTCTTTCTGAAATTATTGAGTCTTATCCTCAAACTATGGACATGTTGGGCCTCGACATGCCATTGCTTGAAAACAATAGCAATCTGTTAGTCAATAAGTATTTTTTAATCACTTATGTGCTAAATTCTGGGATATAGAAATGGCTAGAAAGATAATGTTTGCCTCCTTAAAATTTCTCCCAGGACCATTATACAAATATTATGCAGAATATTGGCAGTAAAATTACTGTATTTTTCAGGATATAGTCCCTTCAATCATACTTAAGGAAATAAACATACAACGTTGGAGCCCTGGACCTCTCTCTTTTCATCAATTGGTTCTCTCCATAATGCCTCCTGAGTATATTGTTATAAGATGATTTTCTTTAGGGCATCTTAATTATATTAATGAGCAACATCCATCACCTGTCTTCCAAATGTCATATTTCCATTTTAAAGTTTTCATTGGAATTACCCAATATAAATATCATTAGTGAAATATTTCAAGTTTTAGGAATGTATTCAAATCATCTTGATCACTTTTCAGCTTTTAAAGATCTGTAAGTAATTCTACAGGGAAGCATCATTGAATTTGGAAAAGGAATATTTCAGTAAAGAATGTGTGCTGTGTCCTTTTCATAAATGTAAAGGAATGAATAAGGTCAGGAATGATTGATACTTTTCTGTGTGCTTCGAGTCTAGGGATTCCAAATTCAACCTTCTGATATTTAACTACTTTTTAGAGCACATATCATGAGGAAACACTGCAGTCCAATACCTGGATCTTAACTTCAATAAAATATCATTTAACATTTAAGAAAAGTTCAGCTTTCTGGAATAATTTAAAACTGTACTTAGCATGAGAATATACTTAATGTAATGCTGCAATGTTAAATTTAGTAACATCTTTAAATAATCATAAACTAATCTCTGACTACGCCAATTATATTTGCTTTCTTTTTTTTCCTTTTTCAGTGGAGGCATTTGGGAGAAGTAGGATACAAAGAATGAAGAAGGTTTATAACATATTTTTCAAAACAGGAAAAAGGAATTAAAAGTTAAGAAGCACTTGAAGGTTTGAAATACCCTTTTTTATCAAACCAGCCTTCAAGGAAGAAATATTTGTTTTGGATTAAATTCTGAGTTCAAATCCAAACTCTGTATTATTTTGTTCAAGTTGTTAAAACTCTCTGGATTTTTTATTCCATCTATGTAAAGTAAGGAGATTGGCCTGGAAGAACATTAAAGTTCCTTTCTACCTGTCAATCTCTGATCTTAACAAGGTAAGGAATGCAAATATTGATATATCTATTTCCAAAATGGGGTGTGAATGGTTCTGAGTGGTTTTTTGGCCATAGTCTCATACCTATTAAGTTACTAAAGACAAAAGGCCTCTAGACTCCAAATACAAGTCCCTTTCTTTTCACTGTTCCACTCTGCCTTTCAGAAAGTAATTAAAATGTGAAGGACACTATAGTGAAGTGGTTCACCAGGGAATGATAACAAATGATTCTGTCAAAATATGAAACATAGATTGAGGATGTCTATCATATTCAGCAACAACTAAAGAAAGTTTTCAGAGAAAAATGAACAATTAGAGTTTTGTTTCTTCTAATGCTAAAGATATTTAATTCAGTGGTTCTATTTGCCTTAATTCTGAGCAAACTGTCATTTTCCAGACCAGATGGTGACTGTTTTCTTTAAGAAATAAAAAGAGAGGATTAATGAAATTTACCATGTACCTTCCAAAGGTAACTTGCTATGTGACTGTTTTGCACAAATTGAACCTGTCAGTCAGTATTTACTAAGTACTTACTATGTCCCAGGCAATATGCTAAGTTTTGTCAAAACAAAAAACCCCCCATAAAAAAAAAAAAAACAACTGCCAACCTCAGTGAACTCATAATCTAATGGCAAAGATGAGGAAAAACTTGATCCGTTAATGTATTCTCTAGTCTCCAGTTTCCAACAAGGATAAATTGCTCCTTTTTGGATGTGTTGACTTGGTGCTTTGTTGTCTGGGCCCTCCATCACAAATCATAGATTCTTTTGCTTATACTTCAAATTCGTTCCCTCACACTTACTCTTTCTCTATTCCCTAATTTTAAATGAAATCACTAACTCTTTTCCTAGCTATGGTCTGTTATTTTTTTCACCAAAGTGAAGCATATATAACTCAAAGATGACCTGAAAAGATCCTCTCATGCACCTGGGTATCAAAGAAACTTAAGTATCACCAGCATTTATGATCAATTCCTGTCACTACCCAGACTTTGCCTAGAGATGTAGAATTTGAAGCTAGGATAGCCTTTAGAAATTGTTTGTTTTAATCCCTTCATTTTTCAGATGAGAAAACTGAAATCAAGCAAAATAAACTTCATTCAATTTTGTATTTTCTTTTCATGTATTGCATGGTAAAAGAGTTCATCATCCAATGCTCAACTTCTAGTGATGAACCTTCATATATGACAGGTCCTCAGAAAATTGATGTATATATGTATTTATTTATTTAATTAGTTATATTTTATTCAGGTATTTTTTCCCACATTAGTCATGTCATGAAGTAAAGCACAGCCCCGATAAAGAGAAGGAAAATGAAAAATTATATGTTATAACTTGCATTCAGAATTCATCATTTCCTTCTTTGGAGGTGGATAGCATTTTTCATCATAAGTCTTTTAGAATTGTTTTGGATCATTGTAGTTCTGAGAATAGTGAAGAAAGATTGATTCAATGTGCAATAATGCTGTTACTATGTACAATATTCTGCTTTTGCTCACTTCATAATTCATCAGTTCATGTAAGTCGTCCAAGTTTTCTGAAAGCATCCTGCTTGTCTTCCTTATAGTACAATAGTGTTCCATTACAACTGTATGGCATAGCTTACTCAGCTGTTCCCTAATTGATGGGCATCCTCTCAATTTCCAGTTCTTTGTTTCAAAAAAAAAGAGAGAGCTGCTATAGACATTTTTGTACAAATAAGTATATCTTAAAAATCTCTTTGGGATATGATAGTGATATTGCTAGGTCAAAGGTTATGCACAGCTTTAAAGCCCTTAGGGCATAATTCCAAATTGCTCTCCAGAATGGTTCAATCTATTCATTATTTCACCAAACGTGCATTAGTGTCCCAATTTTCCCACATTCCTTCCAACATTTGTCAATTTCCTTTTTCTATCATGTTAGTCAATCTGGTAAGTATGAGGATGTATCTCAGCATTATTTTAATTTGCATTACCCTAAACGATAGTGATTTAGAGCACTTTTTACGTCTATAGAAAAATTTGATTTCTGCTTTTGAAAACTGCTTTCATATTCCTTGAATGTTTATTAATTACAAATCTTATAAATTTGACTCAGTTTTCAATATAATTGAGAAATGAGGCCTTTATCACACACTTACTATAAATATTGTTTCCCCAGCTTTCTTCTTTCCTTCTAATCTTAAATACATTTTAATTTTATATTTATTTATATTTTTAAATTATATATTATATATTATTAATTTATTGGGTATTATATATTTATAGTTTCTTTTAATTTACTATAATCCAAATTATTCATTTATATCTTGCAAGTCTCTGTATGTTGTTTGGTGACAAATCCTTCCCTTCTCCATAGATCTGGAAGGTAAACTATTTCACATTCCCCTAATTTGTCCATGGCATCATCTTTTATGTCTAAAACATGTACCCATTATGACCTTATCTTGGTATGTGGTCTGAGAAGTTGGTCTATACCTAGTTTCTGCCAAACACTTCTGCAGTATTTTTTCCAGCAGCTTCTAAAACAGTGAGTTCTTATCTCAAAAGCTTGGGTCTTTGTGTTTATCAAACATTAAACTACTATGATAATTTACTATAATCTATTGTGTACCTAATTCATTCCTCTGATCTGTCACTCTGTTTCATAGTGAGTACCAGGTTGTTTACAAGATTGTGGAGATAATAAGGTGCCATTGAAGTTTACTGAGTAATGAAGTAATATGGTCAGAGCCATACTTTAGGAAAATCGTTTTGATCATGGGGAGTCAGAGTGAGATGATACATATGGCAGATCCACTAACCAATAAAATATTGCAGTAATACCTGTGTGAGGTGATGAGGGTTCAACTCAACCTGGTGGCAATGTTAGGTAAGAGAAGGAAGTGTTTATGAAGATGTTACAAATGTAAAATCACTAGGATTTTCAAGAATTTGGATAAGAAGTGCAAAAGAGAGGGAGAATTCAAGGATGACATTTTCAGTTTGCAAGCCTGGGTTTTTTGGATGATTGTGGTACCTTCAACATTAATAGGGAACTCTGAAGCAGGTAAGTGTTTAGGGAAAGGAGAAAATGAGTTCTGTTTTATATATGGTGAGTTTAAGATGTCTATATAATATCCAACTTGAGATGTTCAATAGAGAGCTGGAGATCTGAGTCTAGCAGAGATGTGAGATACGATGCTAGCAGAAAAGTTAGGGTTGGGTAAGTAGATTTGAGTATCATTACAGAGCGGATACGTGAGTTGATGAGATCCTCAAATGCCAGACTATAGAGAGAGAACAGAAGAGGGCCCTGGACCGAGCCTTGTGGAAAACTCCTTGGTTAGCAAACAAGACTTGGATACAGATCCAGCAAAGGAGACTGAAGGAATGTTCAAACAGGTGAGACAATCAAGAGTACTGTCACAAGCATCTGGACAACAGAATGTATCAAGGAAAAGTGTATTAGCAATAATGTAAAAACCTTCATAGAGGTCATAAATAATGAGAATTGAGGATAAAACCAGGGGGTTTGGCAATGAAGAGATTGTTAGTAATGGGAGAGTTGTTTTGATTAAGATCGGAAATCAAAAGATTTAGAATTGAGAAAAGTGAAAGGAAAAGAAATCTAAGCAACTATTTTAGATCAGGGTTTCTTAAACTTTTTCCACTTATGATCCCTTTCCACCCAAGAAATTTTTATACAACCCCAGGTATATTGGTATGTAAAATAGGTATACAAATTGAACATTTACTGATAATAAATCACAAATTTATTTAAAAATATTTCTTTGCTATACATATAATTTTACCATTTATGAAATATGAAAGCAAATTCGCATGGCAATGAGATAGATATGCTTGCTTATTTTTACATAAAGAATTAAATCTTGGGGGAATATTGATACTGCAGGACATAGAGAATCTTCAACATTTTTTTAGAATGGATCAATATTTTGATTTTATAATTGTCAGTGCTGAGAATGCTGTATGTAGTACATATATAATATGTAGTACAAAATGGAAGAAGTATATTTAGGGTCATTTGAGAAATTGTTGGAAATTCTATCCTAATCAATCCCAAGCCAAATTTCATTTAATGATTTTGTATATATATGGTAAAAACATTGTAATTCATAACATACATAATCTCAAATCTAAACTAGGGTATTTCTGGCAGCATTCATTGGAGTGGTATGACATGATATTATATGCAGTGGAAACTGTACATGTGTGTTCAGAACCAAGTTTGTACTGAAGTTGTTTAAATTCTGCCAGAAACACTTTGGATTCATTATGTATTTGATTTTGAATTAATTTTTGGTCATCGAGTGTTCAGAAACCTTCTACTGTTGTCAAATTTTTCATGACCCGCACATTCTGTTATACAATCCCATGTGGGGTCTCAACCTACAGTTTAAGAAGTACTGTTTCAAATGTTTTGATAAAAAAGTTTAGCCACAAAAGAGAAGAAGTATGGGGCAATAGCTAGTAGGGATGAATGGATAATTAGGGTTGTTTGAGAATGAGAGAGATATAGGCTTGATTGTAGACAGTAGAAAAGTAGCCAGCAGTCAAGGAGAGATTAAATTATAAGTGAAAGTTGAGGAATAAAGTAGAGACCCTGCTGGAGAATATGGGATAAAATGGGATCACATGCTGTATGGGTCCCTGGGAAAGAGTTCTAGGAAGTCATGGACAAGAGTCACAAAGTATTAAAAAATAGTCTGAGTAGATCTGATCTTTGTGGTTGGAGGGGATACTGATACCCATAACATCATGAGTCTGTGAAGTCTGATTTTGTAACTTACTCAAGTGTAACTCCAATGCAATACTCACGGTGCTTACATTAGCCATGAATATGCCAATGCAATTCTGAATCAGGAAATACTACAGACTCTTCACATGGAAAACAGAACCAAACCATTTATTCTGACACCAGAAAGCTAAATCCATCATCGTTCTATACACAATAGCAACGCAGAGGACAACATCATCCCCAAGTCTTCCCCTGCAAGGCTTCTCACAAACCATCTCCATTTAAAAAAAAAATCACAGATTCCCTGAAAAAAAAATCAGAAATAAGCTTCACTCACTCTAGCCAGTTTCCTGCTTGCCTGAGCCCTTCCCAACTCTGCCCGGTCTCATGATTAATTTCCTCTCAACTCTGCTCCAGGTCCACCTCATTCTGTTCCACCCTTCCTGTTCTACCCACTTAGCAAACTCCTCCCACCACAGGATCCATGTGATTCATACTTCTATGTGACCCAGACATATTACATGGTCCTACTAATGAATAGGAAACATCTTCCCATTTAAATTACCATTACATTAAGGTCAATATTGTTTGTAATAGACCTGGGAACAGAATCCAGGTTTCTTGAATTATAGTTCAGTATTTGCAGTTCATGTTTAATCAATGCTTAGTACAATTACGTGGTTTATATTTTCATCAATTACATCAATTACATATTACAAAGAGAGAGGTTTTCTTAGATATTTCACTTACATTATTAATCTTTCAGTCAGTTTTTGCCATTAGCCAAACAGGAATTAACATGTGTGTCTAGCACAAGAAAAAAAAAAGATGATAAGCTTGCATGACTTTATGTAGCTGAATCTTTTGTTTATAATGAGAAAAATTAGATTTGGCAAATTCTGCCAACACTGATATAAAAGTACTGAATTTCTTCTCCATTGAAAGACTGATTCTATTTTATTTTTCTATTTTTAAACTTTCTTGGGTATCTATTTTTGATTGTGGCTATCAGGATCCCTGACCCCTATTGGACAGTCTAGCTATCAGGTGTGCATGTGCCTTTAGTGAGGAGAAATGTCTTCTCAGGGATAGATAGAACTTTTCTTCACAGCTCTAGTTCTAGCTATAGACAATTTGGTTCCCCAAAAAGAGGCAACAGAGAACTGCATACAGCACTTCAGGAATGCTACAAAGTCACTCTAATTCCCTTGTCACCAAAATAAGCAATTAGAAAAGTAAAGAAATAAGACTACACAAGGAATCAGGGATCCAGACTGTAGGATTTACGTTGCCCAGCTACACCTTACAAACTCATTTGACTCCTCCCTCATACTCTAATTCTCTACAATTTACAGAAGAGACTTCCAGAACTAAATCCCTGGTCTCACTTAACTCTTCATGCTTTCCTTAAATACTCCTGCTGCCTGTCAGCAGAACTGACAATATCATCAGCCTATATCTCACGTCCATCTTGTTCCATACTGTGTTGGACTGTTAAAAGTATACAAGCCCCATTCCCATTTTGGTGGACAGATAAGCACTATTGTGTCACTTTGGAGCCCCATTAAAAAAAACCAGTGCTATTTTCGTTTGTCTCATTATGCCAATTTTATCCAACTTGTTTAGAAAATCTGAATGATTCGAGCATGTTTCCCATTTGGATGACAATTCTCAATGTTCTGTCATAATTTTAAGCTAAATGCTTCACTCATTTACTCCTTCTGAAATTTATTAATCTTGGAGTGATGGCTCTGAAGAAAGAAGAAATTAATTGTGGCTCATTATTGATTTGTCCAATGCTTTCATGTTACTTGATCACACTCTATTGTTAATGCAGCTGAAGGCAATTAATTTTAGTAACAAGGCAATGTGTTTACTTTGCACAGAACATATTGCCAGCTTTCACATAATACACACAGTGAACACATTGAATTTTAGCTAAATTTTACAGCGAACTGTAGGATCATTTTAACTGATTTTTCTCTGCGTTCTCAATTAGCACAGAATTTAACTATGTACTCAATATGTTACACACATTCTGAATCAGCTCTTCTATTCATTTTTCTTCACCACCTTTTCAAATGGACAGTACCATTTGAATTGAGTGGAATCAGATCCTAGAATTAATTGGGCTTTTTTTCTTTGCTAGTCTAGATAGCCTGGCTGACTTTCTATCTCAAAATACTGTCAGTACTCATTGTTGATGATTTGTTTTTTTGTAGCATAGCTATGACTTTTAAAGGTTTTAACATAAAAATTAATCAAGAAGCAATTACATCTCTGGATTCTACAAAAAAAAAAAATCCAAACCTTTAAATAAGCAATGATCTCTGCCACTTTAGAATTTAGAATACGGTTTAATAGGGTGAAAAGATCCCAAAAACACCCTTCCAATATAATTATATTAGGATATATATTGCACGTAGTCATAGAAATGCACTGCTGAATCTTTTATTTCATTCTTTTGGGGAATTTCTGCTGCCTAAAGTCCTTTAGACAATTCAGTTTATCAACTCATCTGTACTTCTAGAGTGTCTTTTTATTCCCCAAATTAGTTAATTTGTTTTTCAGTTTTTAACAATCACATCCATAAATTCTAAATTTCCTCCTCCCCTTCCTCATCCCTCCCCAAGACAACATGCAATCTTATATATGTTCTAAACATGAATTCCTATTAAAGATATTTTAACATTGTTCATGTTGCATAAAAAAATTAAAATGAATAGGAGAAACCATGAGAAAAAAACAAAACAAAACAAAACATAGCAAAAGAGAAAATAGTCTCTTCATTCTGTATTCTGACTCCATAGTTCTTTCTCTGAATGTGGATGGAATATTACATCATGGGTCCTTTGGAAACATTTTAAGTCCTTATATTGTTGTAAAATGCTAAGTCTATCAAAAACAGTCTTCACACACTGTGGCTGTTACTGTGTATAATGTTCTTCTGGCTCTGCTCACTTTACTCAGCATTTGTTCCTATAAGTCTTTCCAGGTTTTTCTGAACTCCACCTTCATTCTTCTTATCATTTCTTATAGCACAACAGTATTCCATTTCATTGCTACACAACAACTTGTTCAGCCATTGTCAAATTGACAGACAGCCTCTCAATTTCCAGTTATTAGCCACCACAGAAAAGAGCTGCTATAAATATTTTTGTACATGTGGGTTCTTTTTCCATTGCTACGGTTTCTTTGGGATACAACCCTAGAAGTAATATTGTTGGGTCAAAGATATGCATATTTTTATGGCCCTTTCGGCATGGTTCCAAATTGCTCTCCAGAATGGTTGGATCAGCTCACAGCTCCACCAACAATGAATTAGTGTTCCAACTCTCCACATCTTTTCCAACATTTATCATCTTCCTGTTTTGTCATGTTAGCCAATCTGACAAGTGTAATGTGGTACCTCAGAGTTGTTTTGATTTGCATCTCTAATCAATAGCCATTTAGAGCATTTTTTCATATGACTACCGACAGCTTTAATTTCTTCCTTTGAAAACTGCCTGTTCATATCCTATGATCATTTGTCATTTGGAGAATGGCTGATATTGTTGTAAATTTGATTCAGCTCTCTATATATTTTAGTAATGACGCCTTTACTACAGACACTAGTTACAAATTTTTTTCCCAACCTTCCTGCTTCTCTCCTAATCTTGGTTGCATAGACTTGGTTTGTGCAAAAACTTTTCTATTTAATATAATCTAAGTTATCCATTTTGCATTTCACAGTGTTCTCTATCTCTTGTTTGAGCACAAATTCCTCCATTCTCCATATATCTGACAAATAAACTCTTCCAACATCCCCTAGTTTGTTTATATTATCAGCCTTTATACCTAGATCCTGCACCCACTTGGACGTTACTCTGGTATAAGATGTCAGCTATTGATCTATGCCGAATTTTTACCATGCTATTTGATATTTGTAATTTGTTTTTTTTCTTTCTTTTTTTAAAAATCAGATTGACCAAAAGTTTATCAATTTTATTGTTTTTTCATAAAATCAAATCTTAGTTTTGTTTATTAGCTCTATAGTTTTCTTAATTTCAATTTCATTAATCTCTCCTTTGGGTTTCAGTATTTCTAATTTGTATTTAATTGGAGATTTTCAATTTGTTCTTTTCCTAGCTTTTTCAGTTGCATGACCAATTCACTGATCTCTTCTTTCTCTATTTATTTATGTAGCATTCATTGATATAAAATTTACCCCAAGAACTGATTTCAAAGCAATCCATAAGTTTTGGTAGGTTGCTTCACTGTTTTCATTCTCTTGAATGAAGTTACTGATTGTTTCTATAATTTGTTGCTTAACCCACTCATTCCTTAGGGTTAGAATATTTAGTTTTCAATTAAGTTTTTCTCTATTTTTCAATGGCCCTTTATTACATATAATTTTTATTGCCTCATGATCTGAAAAGGATGTGTTGACTATTTCGGCCTTTCAGCATTGGACTGTGATGATTTTATGCCCTAGCACATGGTCATTTTTTATGTATGTGCCATGTGCCACTGAGAAAAATGTGTATTCCTTTCTGTCCTTATTCCGTTCTCTCCAGAGGTCTATCATATTTACCTTATCCAGAATTCTATTCACCTCCTTAACTCCTTTCTCCCTTCCCTTTCTCAAGAGAGTTTTATTTTGGACCACCACCTCCTTTAATCTTCCCTCTCTTGTATCAGCCTTGCTCCTTTTTCTTTTATTTTCTCTTACTACTTCTTCCCTCCCTTCTAACACTGTCTCCCTTTTCTTCCCTCTTTCCTTTTCTACTGCCTGTAAGGAAATTTAGATTTCTATACTTGATTATGTTATTGCCTCCTTGAACCAAATCTGAAGAGAACAAAGCGTAGATAACGCTCATCTTCCTTCCTTATTTCCCTCTACTATGTTTTTCTGCCTCTTCATGTGATGTATCTTACCCTTTTCTGTCTCCTACTTTCTTCCTCTCCTTCTGAACCTTTAAATCTTTTTATCATCATATCAGTTAACTTATACCCATTCCCTCTATATTTGTATATCCCTTTTAAATGTCATAATAAATACACAATCCTCAGGATTAACAAGTGTCATCTGCCTTTTTGGAATATAAACAGTTTTATCATATTAAATAATACTTTTTAAATTTTTTTCTTGTTTATCTTTTCATGCCTCTCTTTGAGTCTTATATTTGAAGATAAAATTTTCTATTGAGCTCTGACCTTTTCATTGGGAAGGTCTGGAAATCCTTTATTTCACTGAGTGTCCATCTCCTTGTCTGAAAGATTATGTTCAGCTTTGCTGGGTAATTGATCCTTGGTTGTAATCCAAGCTCCTTTGCCTTAGAGAATATCATATTCCAATCCCTCCAGTCTTTTACTGCAGATCTAGCAAGGTCCTGTGTCATCCTGACTGTAGTTCCTTGATAGTTGAATTCTTTCTTTCTGGATGCTTGCAGTATTTTCTCTTTGACCTGATAATTCTGGAATCTGGCAACAATATTCCTTGGTATTTTCAATTTGGGTTCTCTTTCAGGAGGTGATTAGTGGCTTCTTTCAATAACTATTTTGCTCTTTGGATCTAGGATTTCAGGCCAGTTTTTTCCTGATGATTTCTTGGAAGTTACTACCCAGGCTCTTTGTTTCATCATGGCTTTCTGAGAGACCAAAAATTCTTAGACTTTTCTCCCCTAGATTTATTTTCCCAGTCAATTGCTTTTACTAATGAGATAGTTTACATTTTCTTCTATATTTTTCATTCTTTATATTTTATTTGCCTGATTCTTGATACCTCATAGAGTCATTAGCTTCTACCTGCCCAATTCTAATTTTTAACGAACTTCTTTCTTCAGTTAGCTTTTGTACTTCCTTTTCCATTTGTCCAATTATTCCTTTTAAGAAGTTATATTCTCCCATTACGTTTTTCACTTCATTATCCATTTGGCCAATTTTGCTTTTTAAGGAAATATTTTCTTCAATAAATCTTTTTTTTTTCATTTTGTCAACTGTATTTTTAAAATCATTGGTCAATATTTCTTTTACCTCTCTAATTTGACTTTTGAAGATCCTCCATGAGCTTTTCCAGAAAAGGTTTTTGGACTTGAGACCAGTTCACATTACCTTTTCAGGTTTCACACATAGAGTGTCAGTGCTGCCTTCTGCTGAATTTGTATTTTGATCTTCCCTATCCCTACAACAAGGTTATATGGTCTTTGCTTTTCTAATTTGCTTCTTGCTTGGGTGATTCTCTTTCTCCTGGCTTTTAATGTGGATCTCTGCTTCTGCAGTGCAGTGGACTGTATCTCACATTTCTTGTGCTATGAGGTAGGGGCCTTGTTACTGGTTTTGCATGCTGTGGCCTCTGGTTCTGTCAGCTGGAAGCTGTATAATGCTGCAGTTTACCTGGTGCTGAAATGGCTGGTATGTGCCAATGCCAAGACCTGATGAAATCTTTCTGAGTTTCCCCAGTATTACACTGAAGCTTGTGGTACAGGGTATGGGAAAGATATAGTCTGGCCCCTGGAGTTCTTCTCCCCTAAGGCTGTACTACAGCCTAGGCACCTGGTGGACAGCACTACTAAGTGTGAAATTCCCCTGGTTGCACTAAGATATGCCTGGTTTTGGTGTCTACTGGCTCCACCTCCTGGGACTTAGGATTTCCTGTTGGTCTGCTGAGGTGGGTCTTGCTGGGACACCTCCAGCTCAAGTCCTCTACAGCCACAACTAGAGGGACCCTTTTCATCAATCTCCCCAGCCTCCTGAGTTAAAAGATTGTTGTTCCTTTTTTGCTGGCTCCACTATTCCCAGATTTTTCTTGAGGCAATGTTCTCTGGGGTTTTTGAGTAAACAAGGGAGGGTGAGAGCACTTACAGTTCACCCCACCATCTTGGCTCCCAGAAATTGAAGTAGGTGACCTCCAAACATTCAGTCTGTGGGTTTATAGACCCAGGAGCAGCTGCTGTTACTGCCAGAGTCCCCAGGATTCTCTCTCACCGAGCTCTGCCCAACTCCAGTCCTGTGCTGAGAGGTTTGGGAGTCAGCATTGCTGCTGGTGACTGACACCACCCAGGGCTATTCCACACTCCACTGTGACACTGGTACAACCCGCATTCTGTGCTCCCCCAGCCCAGCATAATAGACCCTTCCCATTGATGTTTCAGCTTGTCCTGAGCCAGAAATCTGCCATCTCCATCTCCCAGAGGATTCTACCTCTATAAAATTGCTCAGATACACTTTTTAGAGGTATATGAAGGAATTTTTCAGAGAGCTTGGGTAAGTCCCTGCTCCCACTCTGCCATCTTGCCTCTGCCTCAAGGGAGTCATTTATGATACTGTAGCTGTTAACTGTGGTTAAATAATTTGCCTAGGGTAATCCTAACTGGAAGGACTCAGGTGTGGCTTTAACATGATTTTTGTCTGTATTGAAGGGCAACCTTCTGTATACAATAATGTGTTGCCTCTCCAAAGTGAATTTATGAATGTGAAAAGTGTTATATGAAGTCTGAAGAGAAGGCTTTTGTAAGAATTACAGCTTGAATTGGGCTTTAGAGGATGGTTAAGAATTTAGATAAGGAGGAAGAATGGTACAGGCAAATTTGCTATTGGAGGAGGAAAAAAAACACAGACCATTTTCAAAGGGCAGAGAGTCATCCAGTTTGGCCAGCATGTAGAGTATTTGGGACAAAGGAGCAAGAGGACACAAAGTCCTCAAATATTCAGAACTAAGAGGTGTCAATCATATATACTATATACCATAAGGACATTTAAAAGTTGAATTCTTCATAATATCAGGTAATTTACTAAGCTAGTTCTATGCATTTCAAAATGAAAGAAGAGATCCACATTTTGAATGATTTTTAAATGATTGTCCATATAACAATTAATTATTCAATTGCTTAAATTGTTTCTATAAAATGAGGTGCCATTCTTGTGATCATTTTGAATCCTGTTTCAGATGTGTATTAGCTCATGCCAGGCAAGTCACTTAACCTCTCTCAGTCTCAGTTTCCCCACTGGTAAAATGGGGTATGAGAATCAAATGAGATCATCGTTGTAAAGTGCTTTGCAAACCTTATACATTTTCATTATTATTCTGGTGATGCTTGTAGTGTTGGTTGTTACTGTGGTTACATCTATGTTGTGACTTACATATTTAAAATGCTGTCATTTTCTTTTATGTTAAACCCTAATTTTGATGACTTACTCAAAATTAAAATAAAATAGAATGAAGACTATTGTGAGGTTTATTTAGCAGCTTGCTTTAAATGAAGTCAAGCCACTACAAATTTAGCAGACCATCTATTATCCTAGAATCCCTGTGAAGGAGGTCAGAGGGTTCTGAGCTGATGACTTATTCACTGTATTCCCAATACTTCAGTTGTTTCTGGTTTTCTTGCAGTTATCTGAACTTAGTTAGATTTAACTTGCAGTTAAATCTGAAATTAGTTTGTGATCTGCTATATATTTGCCCTTTTACAACACTTAATTTTAAATAGCTGAAGTTACATAATGTCAAATTATTTAATATAATATTTAGTCAGTTCATTAAATGTGCTAAAATGACTTTACCGTCATATTTTCAGAATGTTCAGAGGAACTCTGTAACTGACATAGTAAAATTAAACAAATCATAATATTTCAGATCCTGGATGGTGTGTTCAATCATCTAGTAAAACCAACTATTTTGTAGGAAAAACAGAGGCCCATAGCTGCTAAATGATCACTTAGACAATGCCAAGACTCTATATGACCTACGTTCAGATCTTGAAACTACAAGATGAGTAATGTCTTAAGCCATATTAATGTTCTAGTAGGATACAGGTAAAGACTAATTTCTGTTTTTTTTAATGTAAAACTTTAGTTTTTTCAATTATGATGTCAAAGTCTATTTTTAACTGGTGGAAGAGGTGCCAGGCAGTAGTGTTAGCATCTTCTGATCAGTTTAATGCAATTAGATACACTTTAAATCTATATAAGGCCTAAAATTCTTTAAAGTGAAAAGGAATCACAAAAAATTTAGATAATTTCAATTAGAAAAAAATTATCTTTTTCTTTTTCATGTTTTACAAAATCACTTGGGAGCAAATTAGGTAAAAAGTGTGACTAGATTCAGTTCAATATAATATAATTTCCATCATTAACATAAGGACAAATTGTATTGTACCATGATAAGTGCTAAGTAGATACAATGTTTAGACACATACACAATCTATGTCCTCATGGCCTAGTAGTCTAATAAAAGGTTAAAACATAAAAAATGGATAATAACTATTCAAATTTATCTTTCGTTTTTAAGAAAGCACCCATTCTTTGATTGTGCTATGTTAGCAAATACTATGCTAATAAAGCATCATACCACCCAGAGTATAAAGAGGCTTTACTTTCTTGAGAGTTGCCCAAACTGAGGAAATCAAGTCTTCCAATTTCACCCCACATCACAAAAAGGCAAAGGCCTATTTCATATGTATTTACTCAAGATGGATCAGAATAGGATAGAAAATACTTTTGGCCAAATTTGTCATTATTTTCAATAAATATTTCTTTACCACAGATTGCGAGCCCTTCAGGACTACGAAGGATGAGGGAAGATATGACAATGTGAAGGCTGGGAAGAAAAGACAAGGACAGGCCTGCAAGGGAAAAGGAACTAAGATCTGCAGGACATTTCTAGAAATGGAAAAAGAGACTGAGCTGAGAGAGGAATCTGCTTTGGAGGCCCTAATGGCATGATCCTAAAATAACTCAGGACATAGAGGATGTTGAAAAAGTCTTGGTAATTCAAAAACTACCATCAATTAAATGACAAATAAGCATTTATTAAGCATATATTCTGTGTCAAGGCTCATCATTTGTGTTTTGATGGCTGAGGGTAAAGAGCATTTTTTTCTGTTCTGTCCAGAAATTCTGAGGGTCTTGTCCTCCCATACTGATTTTTTGTAAAGACACAATAGGTCATCTTTTACCTCAATTCTTACCTACCTTTTAGTTCCTGAATGGATGTTGCCTCAGATGAAATAAGACCTGAGAAAGATCGTAGGTTATAAAAGCCAAAGTCTCTCACTGATTCATGGGCCATCACCAGTCATCCTGACCTATGTCTTGCCTCTGCACTCCAGTAACTCTGGAGGAAAGAGTAGGGCTGAGGACTCTTCACAGCTTTGCTTTACTTAAATCCAATTCATTTGTACATCCAGACATAACTCTCCTGATGTCATTGGCCCCCTTCAAGAATGAAGGATGAACATCACTCTGTGCCAGACGCTGTACAAATTGCTAGGAATGCAAATACAAAACAGAACTATTCCTGATTTCAAAGAGCTGGCATTCTAATTGGGAAATACAACATGTTCACAGGGAAGTAAATGCAGAATACATATAAAATAAATTTTAAAAATGTTTCAGTGTATGATAGAGGGAATAATTAGCTATGAGAATTAGGAAATATCTTAGAGAAGGTGTTATTCAAACTGAATGAATTATATCTACCAAGAACTATAGAGCATTCCAAGTACTTTTTCAAGTTACTGTTTAATATCTCCAAGTGATAAACAGACATTGGCATAACCTTTACAGGGGCTTATATGTACATCAAGCATAGACCTACTTCCCTTTGATATATGCCATGGTGGTTAATAAGAGTTGCAGATATCCAATGGGTGGTATCAAAAACAAACTTTCTCGCTTTCAACTAAAGAAGAACTTTCATAACTATATATTTAAGTGAATTTCAAGTAGTAATCAGTAGTAACGGTTTGTAAGAATAAAATATGCATAGCATACTATAGTTCCAATGCAACATTCACAGCTCCCATGGCAGCCATGAATATTATGGTGCACATCAGAATCACAAAATACCACAGACTATCCACATGGAAAGCTGAGCCAAAACATCTATTCAGACCCAAATCCATCATAGCAATGAAAATCTATACACAATAATAGTGCAGAGGACAACACCATCCCCAAGCCTTCCCCCTGCTAGGCTTCCCACAAACCAGGTCCATTACACTCATCACAAGCAGGCTCTCTTAAATAAAATCACAAACAATCACAAAATCTCTCACCCTACCCAGGAGCCTCTATCTGATCTAACTCTGACAGCTCTCAGCTGTGCTTTAGCTCTACCTTTTCCTGCTCTACCCATTCAGCGAACTCCTCCTACCACAGACTCCATGAGACTTAATGGACCTCTTAATGAACCGAAAAGATGTTCCAATTCAAATTACCATTACACTCAGCCCCAAGATCTTTCAAATTCACTACAAAGGTAGGTGGGGCAACTAGTGTCCACAGAATCCAACAACAATATAACAGGAATCACACAAAACGAGCACACAAAACAGTATCTCAGAATGGGTCTTGAGCAAGCACAAGTACCCCATCATTCCCCCCTGGAACAAATGGGGGCCCAAAATCCTGGGGCAAGGGGCAAAGGTCTCCTCTTCTGCAGTTACTTTCTGCTGAGATTGGACATGGAGCTGCCACTAACCCAGCAGGTCCTATCTGGGGGATCAGTTCTTTAGCTGGCATCTGGAGCCCAATCAACTTCAAGTCCAGAGATGACACAGCACAGTCATGGAGAGGGGGTAACATCCAGCTCAAATGATTAGGTATGCACAGGTGGAGGGCACCAAGTCTGCAGAAAGCAAATCTGACAAACAAGGTGAACAGATAAAAAGCCAAAAAGAAACAAGGAAACAACAACCAGAAGCAGGGCAAATACAAGGTCAGCCATGCTTCTGGAGTCCATGAACGCGTTATCATAGCCCCATTCACTATAGTTTACTGTTTTCCAATTTACAATCTCAGCATCATCATTCTGGCTAAAGGTATACCCTTTTTTATCTGAGCTGGGGCCTAGCCAACTCTCCATTCTCCCTGCAGATGCTACCAACCAGGATACAATGTCTCAGAATGATTTGCAGGGTAGCTCTCACCTCCCTGCTCAGTCTAAAATGAAGCGTCCTTCCTCAATGCATTCTATACAGTTCATTAGTTGGAATACCATCTAGTTCTTTAAAATCTACCCTTGCTTTCTACAAAGCAGCAAACAACCTCCTTCTTGACAATCCACTCTGACCCCGAATCCACTAGCTATTCACTCCTCTCTCTCAAGGAAACCTATCTTTTCCATTAATTCTCACCAATGACTCTCCCATCCTCTAGGTAAGCCAATTCAAAACATCCATCGCCTCCTTCTGAGCAAAATCCCCAAGTGCTTCCCCAAACCCTGTGTGGGTCCCCTTTTTCCCTTACTTCCTTCTTAGTACTGGCTGAACCTCAGCCTCCTCATTTGTTTCATTCTTCTCCCACATGTCTTCCTGTCCTATATTTAGGCCCTAATCAAGCCCAGCCTGTGCAAGGGCTACATTTACTTTCTTATTGTTAACTTTTCACCTCCTGTGAGACAAATCAACAATATTCACAGCGTCAACAGCAGCCATGAATACTATAGTGCAATTCAGAATAGTGAAATACTACAGACTTTCCACATGGAAGGCAGAGCCAAAACTCTCATTCAAACCCAAGTCCATCATAGCAATGAAAATCCATACACAATAACAATGGAGAGGACAGCACCGTGCCCACTCTTTCCCCAGCTAGGCTTCCCACAAACCAGGTGCATTACGCTAATCACAAACAGGCTCTCTTAAACAAAATCACAATCACAAACTCACGCTACTCAGGAGCTTGCATTCTTCCTAACTGACTGCTCTCAAGATTAACTTCCTCTCAGTTCTGCTCTAGTTCTACCTCTTCCTGCTCCACCCGTTCAGCAAACTCCTTCCACCACAGGATCCAAGTGACTTAATGGGCCTATTAATGAACAGGAAAGATTTTCTGATTCAAATTACCATTACACATACTCAAGAATAAGTATTTTGAGTGGAGTGTAGGATTTGTTCAGGGAAGGTTAATACCTCTGGTGTAATGGCTGCTGAGCCCATCTCAGGACTGCTTTCCCCCTTTGGTGTCCACCTCTTCCACCCTATTCTCACCTGTGGCTCCAAGAAGCTGTAGCATGTGCAGAGGTCATACCCTGGTAAACCACTTCTGCAGATGAGCTAAACCAGGTTTAGGGTAACCAAGGGGTCTCAAACTCATTGGTGAGTTAGCGGGGTGTCTACCCCAAGCATATGAAGACTTCTACTGGTGGAATAGATAAGTGAGAACAAATTGTTCCAATGGCCATGAAGGTAACTGAAGCAGGTGATGTGGAGCACTTAGCGCTTGATTAGACGTCAAAGACTCCAAGGTCATCCACTGCATCCTGAGCCATTGCCAGTCATCTTGATTCTGTCCTGCCACTGGACTGTGATGACTGTGAAGGAAAAAGTGAGGCTGATGACTTAGTGCAACTCTGCTTCATTTAAGTCCAATTACATATGAATCAACAGACATCACCTGTACCATTTTACCATTATACCTATCTCAAAGTCCTGTGGTGACAGGCAAGTGATAAAGCAGCAGGTGAAGATACACTGAGAGCTGTAGTCACAAGCCTGCACACAGCAGTCCAGGTCATAGGGTTATATCTCACTGGGAGCAGCAGTGGGATTCCACAGCCCCCTGGGTGTCTGAGTAGCCTTTTAGGAATCACTTTACTAATCTCCTGATGTGAGGAAAGGTGCCTTAAAATTGTTTGCTTATCCAACCCTGGCCTGATTACCAAGACGGGCAGGGAATCCCACTCTGGGATTGAAACACAAAAAAAGTACAAAATGTACATGATATATCTCCAAAGAAGATTCTATTAACCATTGGCACATGGAACATGTACACACTTATAGACAACACAAAATCCAGTAGATCTGAAAGATTCACCCCAGGTGTTCACAAGGACTATCTGTGCCCAATCTGTGGTAGAGCATTCCGAGTTCATATTGATCTGATCAGTCACAGTCTGACACATTGAAACTTGACTTTATCATAGGGATGTCATGTTGGTCCTCTTCCAGAATGAAGGACAACCACCAACAACCAACCGAATATTTTAAGTGTTCTGTTTTAAATGAGTGCGTTTATAAACTGTAAAACATTATGAAATTGCATCTAAAAATTAGAAAGCTTACAAAATTAACTCAGGAATAGTGACAAAGATGAAAGCTTTTTCATTTCTACTAAACAACTAGATGAAAACTGAAAAAGTTGTGTAGCTGTTTCCAATATATTAACATTCTACTGATAACGACAAAAAGTTCCAATGATTCACTTATTTACAGAGGGTTATATTTGTAGCACTCTACAGGATAGGGATCTTATTTCTTCCATGCCTAAGTAATTGGAGGAAGGGATATGAAGGTTCTGGCATACCAGTTCCTCTTGTAACACTTTTTAACTTAGTATGGGGACAGGGACTAAACATAGTGTCTTTCATGCTCAATACATGTAAGGAAAATGGTTCATATTGGACCACTTGCTAAATTATAGCCTAAACGTATATAATTATCCTTACTTTTGGAAGAATTCCAGGGGATTCTATCTTATATATTTCCTTTTAGTTCAGGAGATGCCTTACTCATCAGTAAATTAGTTTTGGTCTTAGTGGTATTAAATAACCCTACTAGCCTTGATTACCTTCCCTTGCACCCCGCAAACTCAAGCTCCTGTCTTTACTATATCATCCTCCACCTTACTTGCTTTAAGCTAGGTAAAGGAAACACAAAAGTTGGGAAAAAGGTTTATAAATATGATTTGAGAGCTGGAAGGGACCTCAAAGATCATCTGGTCTAAACTCTTCATTTTAAAGGTGAGACAATGGGGCCTGGACAGGTTAAGTAACTTGCCTAAGGTCACATAAGTCATGTGTGTCAGAAACAAGACTAGAACCTGAGTCCTCAGACACAAGTCAGAGCTCTTTTTACTATGCCACCTGCCTTGTTCATCCATGTTTAATGGCTTATATTTTCCATTGAATGGATATTATAGCATCCTTAAGCCCTTTAAATATGGCACATTTCCAATTGGAGAAATGGATCTGGATTAGGGAACCTAGGCACATTCAACCTTGAGATGCAGTGTTTTTATTAAATATGTCCTTCCACGGATTTTCTCGAACATTACATGAATCATTCAACAAGCATTTTTAAGCATCTACTATGTTTAGGTACTATGCTAAGTGCTTGGAGTCCAATGACTACATGAAAAGACCCTTCAAGGAGTTCAAATTATGTGCAGAAATAATGTGCACCTAAAAGAATACATGGAATGTATATGGAAAAAAATGCAAGGTGATTCTTGAAAGGAGCATGGGATACCAATGACTGATGAATCAAGAAAGGCCTCATGGAGTAAAAAAGTAGAGCTCTAAAGAAAATTCTAAATTCTTATGGGAAGAGGAAAGAGAGGAGGTGAATTCTAGACAAGGAAAATAGTCTGTGAAAAGTACAGAGACAGTGGATATGACACCATGTGTAAGGAATAGCACAAGTCCCAGTTTGGTTGAACTTAATGAAGGTCTATATGACAATATGATATGACTATTAACAGTTTTGCCATCAAATTTTGGGGAAGTTAATCAGCCTACAGAAGGTATAAGGGTTGGACAACTTTTCAGAAAATATATTACAGGGGACCCTTTTCTGACACTGAGTGCAGCTTTCACTGACTACTCACTGTGTTACTCATATACAATTTTAGATTGCAGTTTCAGGGTGGAAGGGTGGTCAGTCAGAAAGAAGCAAGGACCCAGGACAAAGTCTCAAAGCAAAGAGGAGTGTTTGTGCCTGCAAGGGACCAGGACCCTTGCTGGTAAAAGAGCGGAATGCAGACTTGGAGAGCAGGGACCTTTCCTCACCCAGAATCACACCTTGGAAGCACCAAAAACTTGCACATCCCCAGAAAGTATTGCAAACAGCAGCACAAAAGATCATGAAGTATGGAAGCATGCTTCCTCATCCCACATTGAGGAGAGCTCAACTTTAACAAAAAGTTCAAGGTTAAGAAACAAGGCAGAAAAAAAATGAACAAGACAACAAAAAAATAATATGACCATTGATTTTTACTTAGCCTAGTTTGCTATTCACGGAGTTCATTATTTAGGAAAGGGTTACCACTTTCATCTCTAACCTATTCTCCATCTAATTCTTTTCTCAAGAAATTGTATTTCATTATTTTATTTCTTGTTTTATTTTTTCTCGGTTTCATGTCATCCATGTAGAATGTGCTTTTTTTGTTCCTTTGGAGTCTATGCATGTAGTTGTTACAGAGTTTCTGTTTATTTTTTTTAGGAAGAAACCTTTATATTTGACATGATTTTTATACCAATTGATGTTTTCTGTGATGTACTCAGCTCTCCATCTTTATTACCTGACTTAGGACTTACATTGCGGTGAAACTCCACTTGTACTTGAGTGGATGGTCTGATGTCATCAGTCTTGCCCTGGGTCATCTGGATTTCCATACAACCCTCCATGTCCTGGGAGGTACCCAAGACCCAACCCTGGATCTTAAAGGTTCAACGGATTGGATGCTTAGAATACTCTATGGTGACTCAGGACAGGGATCCCAGAGACCCTGTGCCTGGAGTTTTCGGTTGTAAGCATTGCTGTACTTTATGCTTAATCATGACCACTTCCTGTTGTTGAGCTCTAGCACTTCTCAGACCTCAACTGTAGAACTTTCTGATCACTATAGGGCAATCTCTGGAGGACTTTATTGCTTCCTCTGGACACAGAATCTTGCAGGTTATATTCCTGGCCATGCTAAAAGGCTATTCTGTATTAGTGCTGGCTTTACTAGCAAGTTCCTTTCTTATTACCCTCTGACTTGTGACTGTGTAACTCTGGGATGGAAGAAGTGACTGTCATTTCTCATTAGATGTATTATTATTTAGTCTGGTATAGGATTTTGATAAACTAGGTGAGTAGGACTTGTATGTGTGCTCTGTTTCATGTTTAGGTAACTGTCTTGGACAGAATTCAGGATATTACATTCTAATAGAGAGAGATAACACATATAAGAGATTATCTCCTATATATCTTTAGGTCAAAGGAAAAGAACAAGGAGGAGCTGCAGAATATCTAAGACTATTATGAATAACAGAATAGCAAGTTAAATAAAATGATGGAAGTGGTACAGTAAGAGCCTCAAAAGGAGTTGCATTGCCCCATAAATGACTGACCTACATTGGACTACACTGGGAACTTAAGGGAGAATTATTCATTATCTGATGTGGTTATTTTCTAGAGGGGATCTCTATGGAGATCTATTTTTTTTTACCAGAATCATAATGAATTTAACAATAACAAAAGCAATAATATTGTATTCTATAACACTTGGAGATTCTCAAAATGCTATACACAGTTTATTTCATTTGCTCTTCACAACAATTTTGTGTGGACAATATTATATCCATTTCACAGATAAGAAAAGTGAATCTGAGTGGAGTCAGTGACTTGCCAATGTCACATAGATAAATATCTGAGGCAGGATTTGAACTCAGGAATTCCTAACTCCAAATCCAACCCTCTATTCTTTAGACCTGATAAACTCAAGGCTTTGTAAAAGGGATATATTACTACACATTGAATTAGGGGGAATAGATAGTGTCAGATATTAAAGTTCCCAGATTACCTAGATGGAACGAAAAAGCCAAAGAAATAGAAGGCCTTCAAATTATACCCTTTGTGATGGGAATCTCTGATATGAGTAAAAATTATAATCCTAAATGTAATATGTTAAATCCTTTGAGAAAGTAAAAAAAAATTGTGTTTTTTTTCCAGAGAAAGAGAGAGACAACTCATTTTCTACTGAAGAATCTAAGAAAGGGTTTATGAAGCATAGTGACTGGGTCTTAAAGATTTTATAAGCATTTCTGTGGGGATAGGGGAAGTTAGAGAATATTCTAGAGATATACAAAGGCATGCCTAAAAGCATAAAAAGGAAAGTGCGGTAAGTATGAGTGATGATGAGGATTCCATCCTGTCTAGAACATAGATTAAGTGGAGGGGAGTAGTATAAAACAAGGTGATAATATAGTATAAATATGCGATGATTCATATATTGTTGAGGTAAGTATACTTTATATAATATGAGTGCAGAGTAAAACTGTTAGTGTTAATGAGATATCTAAAAGGCTTTCCATTTTAAAAGCCGTGGGATAAACAACAATTTGATCTCTAATGCCTACACCTACCAAATCAAAATTTATTTAAAAAAATGCCTGTAGACATATTTCTGGATTAGTTTATTAAATGTTATCAAATCATCCTGTCTTCCCCCCAAACATTAACTCAAGGATACTTCAGAAGACCTTTTCCAATAAGTTTTGTTCTGTTTTAACTTTTAACTTTAGTGAGAGTGTCAATTCACCTTTCAATTTGGCACAACAAAAATAAGGCAGAAAATATAGTCCATTTTATAGAAGGCCAGGGTGCTGTAGAATACTAAACATAAATTTACAAATCAGTTATTGTGATGCTGTATTTATTATTTTCCCTTCAGAAAGTGTATGTGGTTGTAAATACACCTATAAATATGCTACCATTTTAACTATATCACTTTTACTTGACTAAATATGGAGTTTGTGGTTACTTCTGCAAAATATCAAGAGAGTTGCATACCAGGCTATTGATCATAAATGCAATCTTCTTTTAGAAGCATAATCTTTCATTAATGTGAGGACTACTTTTGAAAAGCCACCTTGAGTAAAGCTGTCAATTAGTTTCAACTAAAACACTTTAAAAAGCATAGAAGCCAGGATGGTAGATGGGTTGGGGATGCTGATAAATAAGCACGTTAGATCCTCTATTTTCAAAGACAGCATTTAAGGTAGGTACTGTGATTGTGCTTTCAATAGTGATGAGAGTTCCCATGTGACAACACTCCCTTTATCAATGAAGTTTAACAACTTATCTGCAACTTACAGTACTAAAGAGTTATCTGGAGGAATGATAAATTCATTTGTCCATGCTTAAACAGCACATATTAAAATTGGGACTTGAACTCAGTTCTTCTCCGTATTCAAGGCTAGTTTGCAGTCTACTGTTCTATGCTGACTCTCTGTCTGCATATCATAATGGCTACTGAATCATAAATCTACTATTTTGATCCTTCCAAAATATTGTTGTGAGGTTATTGTTAGATCATATTATGAATATAGAAAGGACTATGATGTGCCCTTTATTAAAATGAATATCTATGCTAATGTCAGTGATTATTATAAGAATTTCTCTTGAAAAGTTTTCAAGTAATTTTAGATATTAAACTTATTTCAGCAATAATTCTTGTGTTAGCAGAAAGGAAAATGTTACAAACATGGCTCTCAGTTGTCTAATTAGAAGTAATTAGTGTATATAGATGAAAGTACTTGCATTAATTAAATTCTTTCTTAGGACAGAATCAATTTTCATACCTAAAACAGGTAGGAGGTTGAGCTACAAAACAGTCTATTTCTAAAAATGAATGGCTAGAGCCCAATATTTCACTTCAATAGATTTAATTCTTTCCTTCCTAACCTAAGGGCAACATTTAGCATCTTCCGGAGTTGGGGAGGAAGAGAATTTTCCCTATGCCACTTACTCTTGCAGGGAGCAAGAAATTAATTCTCTCTTCCTCAGTTAAACCTTAGAATGGAAACTGGGCAAGAAGATCTTTGCTATTCTATAACATTATACTTCATGACTTTCTTTTTTTTTTTTTATGGTTTGGTAGTCATAAACCTGAGCTAAGTTTATTTCATGCACTTTGTAAAGCATTGCCTCATTAGCCTTTCTCTAGTGCTAATGGTGTCAGTTCTTCCTTCTTCCCTTTTTAAGTTACCTTACACCTTTATTCATACCATTTTGCCCCTAACAATTTCACAGGAAAGAACTTTTCCTCCTTTCTCAGGAATCTGCTATAATCATTTATGCTCTTGACTAGTCTTTGGGTCAATTAGTATTCCTTTTCTCTGAAGCGAACTATTTCTTACACTAAAAATGCATTTTATAAAAAGACCTGACACACCAATTATCCTGTATTCAACAGTATGTCCCTATAGTATCAGAGGTGATTGCCTTTGTTTTTTGCTTCATATAAATGACTAAAGCTTATTCAGCACTTATCAAGGTTGAGGTAACTTCCAGCTTGTTATATAAAGCTACCATAATATTTTATGATTTTGCTTGTTGCTGTCAAAACTTGCTTCAAAGTCTCATCTGTTAATGTTGTTTTTTAAACAACTATACACAGAAGCCCACACACACAAAAACACACAGTCATGAGACAGTAGATGATCTCTACAAAAGTAAAGTAAAATATTTCCGTGTAATCTTATGGAAAGAAGAAGGGGTGGAACTAGAGTGTTCCATCAACCATTTGATGTATTCCTTTCAGTTCCATAAAAAGTTATGTCTACATGGGCCTTGCTGGCAACAAGAAATGGGGCAGAGGATATCCTAAAACCTAGATTCCTGGACTTAAGAGGGATTTCTGAAATATCAAATTTCTAGAATATTCAGGGATCCAGATTTCTACATAGAATTCAGCCACTAACAAATAAGTGCAGTTTTGATGGTTTGGAATAAGATAATTGTAGGCTTCTTTTTGGTGTAGGATTTCTGCCTTGTTTATTTCTCTATAGTCTTCAGATAGGGCTGGAAGCTGGAATTAAGACCCTATTCTGTGCCTGGGGTCTCTTAAAGTTGCTTATTGTACATAGATGGAAAAACTATAAACACACTCATAAGACATTCAATAATATCTACAAAACTAAAGTAAAATAAGCATTTCCCTTTGTAATCTTATACAAAGGACAGGGGTTTCATCAGCATAGTTCCATCAATTTTATGAATTGCTTACAGTATCAGAAAGCAGGATGTGTGTGCTGGCCCTGTTGGAGTCAAGGAGGAAGTTAGATGAGTTCCTAAATCCCAGACTTGTAGATAGAGGAGGAGAAATTTCTGAAGCAATTTCAAATTCCTGGGGGCCTCCTGAACAATGATAGACTTGGGATTTCTCCTTGGAGAAAAAAAAAGAGATTTTCTATAAACGGAGGAGTAGCAAAAGAATAAGGCCCTGACAAGAGGAAGCTCAGGTGGTTGTGGGACCAAAAACTATTACATGAAGGAGCAAGAGACATATAGTTAACAATGTCTTATAATGAGTTATTTCAACAGTTTAGATCCAAATGGGAGTAGAGTATTTTCTGACTAATAACTTCAAGTATATTTCTTTCCAAGGGAATCCAGCTCTATAGAGGATCTCTCTTTGTGACTTTGAAGATGAATATACCAGAGGGACATTATATTGTCTATTTAGGAGTCTCAAGTTTATTCCCTTCTGGAGGGATTGCATATTTAGAAGTGGCACTATGAGTATGACTAGCAGGCTATCTGTAATCTTGTAGGAAAAATAGATTCATCAGATGTAAAGATTTTCAGAAATAATCCCAATTTCAATCCTTTTTTTGAGGAAAATTGAAATCATTGACTGTTTATGAGTCATAAGGGCTATGAAGATAAGTTAAATCTACCAAAAAAGTAGAATTATATTTATTTCTGGGATTTTATTAGTCTTGTGTATGTTTATGGACTCCATAACACTTTGGGTTTTCTGTATTTTCTGCAAGACAAAATAAAAGCTATTATATAGCTGAAGCCACTATTGTAAGTACTTATTAAGGATGTGGAGAAAGCTTTCCTTATATCTCTAGAGACCTCTATACACTGTTTACATCCTGGTTCATATCCAAGAGTCTTCTACTGATCTGTCTTTACAACTAGGGCTATATGCAAATTCAAGGGGAAAAGTTCAACAAACAAATTATTTCTATCTTTTACTACATATCTATATATTTGATGTCATGTAGACAAAATATCTTGATGATAGACTGAACTTTCATTTTTATTTAGATGTCCATTATGGTGTCTCAAAGGACTCTCCTACTTCATGGGAACTGCTATGATATTTCTTTGGTTCCAATTTTGGCATGACAAACATATATTAATGAAATGAAATCCTAACTTGAGTCTTTAATGAATATATATGTGTTAAGTAAACTTGAAGATGTTATGCTTTAGCTAACTATACTTATATATCTGTTTTTAAATCACTATCATTTGTCTACCAAGACTCGTACTGGGTATTTAAAACGTTTTCTTTAAAATGAGAACTTGAATTGATCTTCAACTGAACTCAACATTAAATTGTGAAAATAAGCATGCAAATTTATATGCATCAAAATGTAGCTCACATGTTCATTGTATTCCTGGGTATTGATTTTGCCAAAAACATTTTAGCCCTTCAGAGAAAGAAGATTAACTCACCACACAAAATGATCAAAGTCTTATTGTCTCTCTGTCTGTTTCTTTTTCTGTGTCTCAGTCTCTCCATCTCACTCCTAAAAACAGGATCTCATGAAATTTATTTAGACAATCACAACTTCCCTTGTGTCATAAAAAAATAAAATCCACAATCAATTACAGAACAGAAAGAGACTGTGGCTCCTGTCAGCTCTGCTTCATTGACTGCTTTTCAATGCACTTTTGAACACAGACAGCTTTCCTAAAACAACATTATCCCAGAGAGGATTAAGCTTAAATTGACAATCAAAAATTACTAAATTTCTGGCTTTTTGTGTATATTGGGAAAAATAAAATTCCTAGCATGTGTGTAGGATTATGCGTATGCCCAGAGATATAATTCAGCCTGCATTCTTATGATCAGAGAATTGGATGACTATTATTTTTCCATCATGTAATTTCAAATGACCTGACAAAGTTATAATGCATTGACTTTTATAAGAAATATGACCATGTTCTTCATCATTTCTGAGGTACATATTACCTATACAAGTGTGAACAGAAAAAGATAATTTATTAGGCTATATTATTCCAAGACTACATTTTAAAATCTTTTCTTTTGTTATTCATAATTTGATTTTAAAAGAGGGAAATAGATTAGATTCTTACACTTCCTGTTTCTACATTGTCAAACATTCAAGTAAATTTGTATATTTCAGTCAAAATCCAAGTCTTTCTAAATTTCTGCATGCCTGAAATTTTGAAGGAAAACACTTTAGGTCAAAACTTTTTTAGTTTTCATTTTCAGCAAAATAATTGGTGTCTGGTACACTCTGTATATATGTAACAGGATTTTGGATCTTACAGTATATCTAGTGCATGTTTCTTATTTTACTGATGAGGCAATTGAGTTCTAGGGATGTTAAGCAATTTGCCCAAGGTCATGCACATAGTAAGTCTCAAAACAAGGAGTCTAAGGGAGGTTATCTAATTCCAAATCCAAAGTATACTTGCCTTGTACCATGTTGTTTCCATATACATTTAAGACATGGATCCCCATATATGATTGCGAGATATGGATCAGATAAAGATAGACATTCCTCTTCTTATGAAGTAATATTTAAAACAACACTCAGAAAAAAAATGAATCTTCAATGAGTTTCTAGATGACAGTAAACTCACACATATAGACTCATGTTATGACAGTCAGGCTCATGCAACCAAGTACATGGCATAGAGAATATAAAACACACACACATACAAAAAGTTCTATTTGGAAAACCAATAATATCAAACCAAGCAGAGAAAAATCTCACAGTAACATGATGAAACATAACAAGATATGCTGCATAGTTCTAAAATGAAGAAAGTCAATAGGTTTTAGCAATTGTGAATGATGAATGGTTGATGAATGAGTTATTGTAGAAAAGTCAGTGAACTATACATGGTGTGCAATGGTTATATTTCCTGAAAGATGATAGAATGAGAGAGATGAGTAATTGAAGAGGAGGAATTATGTAATTATTTATAGGGCTATCAACTGGTGAAAGTGAGATGGATTAACATTAATCTCTTCCCGTGGACTAGTAATTGTAGTGTGGGGGCATCTACTGGTGTTGCCATACATCTGTGCTATGTGAAAATCCATGAAACTCCAACCAATACCAGTGTAGTAAGTAAGCAATGATAATGTGCTAATATCAGGCTAGTCCCCTGTCATCTGAACTATATCATATGAGTATACTTCTACATCTCTTCTGCTGAGCGTTGTTTAGAAACCAAGGAAAAAAAGGAGCAAAGAAGCTATAGGCAACTTTTCACTATGGCAATATATGGATGATACATTATTTGAGTAGGGTGAGAAGCATTTGGCATGGGAATTCCCTCCACTAATTTACTGCATCCCAAACTATGATTTGGTAGATATATGAGACATATAGGTTAAGTAATTTGCATCACATTTTACAGATAATAAATATCACAGGTGGGATTTGTATCCATCATTTTAATTCCAAATCTAGTGTTTTATCTACCAGTTTATCTATGTTATATAAATATATATATGTATATGTAAATATATGTGTGTACACAGACCCACACATATATTTGTTATATATGTATATATTTATAATTTGTTATATATTTGTTTTATGTATATATGTGTATATATATATATTTATATATGTTTCTTTGTTTTATCAGATCTATGATTCCATTATTATAATGAATTCCCAGTGGGGGGTCTCAAAATCAAGGCATACAGGTTATTTTGCTGACATTTTTAGTAACTATTAGTTTTGAAGATGTGAAGGGACTTAATGGGAGGGTAAGTGACTTGCCCAAGGTCACACAGCCAATATAGGTCAGAAGGAAGGTCTTTCTGATTCTAAGGTTGGATCTCTATACGTTATGCCACAGTTATTCTCAATTTTATCGTATGAGAACTGGACATAATGATAGCATTTACCTCCCAAGACTGTTTTAAGGCTCAAGCGAGATAAATGATATACTGCTTAGCACACTATCTGGCATATGGGAAGCACTCTATGCATTAGCTATTGTTTTTGTTGCTCTTGTTACTAGCGTAGCTAACTGTTTATAGTATTTTAAGGTTTGCAAAGCTATTCACAAGGAGACAACAAACATATTAAGAACTTACTCTGTATCAGGCACTCTGCTAGGTTGTGGGAATGCAAAATACAATCAGACACTTAGTCCCTGCGCTCAAAAACTTACATTATAACAGAGGAAGAAAACACATAAAAGGAAGCTGAAAAGTAGAAGGTAGAGTGGGAGGAAGAGATGAAGGCAGCTGGCAAGAGATGTCAGGAATGCAGCCTGGAGAAGAATGAAGAGGAAAATATTTTCTCATTTTATTTTCACAGCTCCTCTGCGTGTCGGATGCTACTATTGTCTCCATTTTATAGATGAAGAAACTGAGACAAAGGAACTTTGCCTGTGTTCAGATAGCTAGTAAATATCTGAGACTGTGTTGGTGTTCAGGTCTTACCCACTTATAGACTCCAAGACTAATACTGTATTTACTGTGCCATCTAGTCCTACCCCATTTTCTGGAGATATTATTTGGAAATTTATCTTTTCTGGTTAAGTGCCAAATAATCTTTAGTCTGCACCCCGACAAAAGGAACATTTTAAATTAATCAAGAAGCCTTCACGGATGGAAAATTGGAAAGGATTTGATTTTATTGAACAGTATCTTTGATGTCAGAGATATTCATTGCTAGGGCATTATCAGTCTTTTTAAAGTGGCATTCTAGTCTGTCTTACAACATCTGTAACATCATGGATGCTATACCTTTCCAGTAGTAGTCAGTATATTATTAGAAATGCAATACATACCAATTGAAGGCAATTTATGAGTTGAGAGGAGACAGCTCTTGTGAAGAATCTTTTTAGAGGACTTCACAAGGAAGCTTCAAGACTACTTAGTAGAATATGATATTCCAGACAACGTGACAGGTCTTCTGGGCATACTCAGCTGACTCCATAATTGGTAGGTTGGATCTGTACTTCTCATAGAGGTTGTGAACAAACTATCTAGTATATTGTTTGACGAGAAAGGGGTTCCTCAACCTATGCTATTAGGACCACCACTTATACAACTAAGATCTTTATTTTCTTGCTCAGGAGTTCATAATCCCTAGAAATTCTTTATTTAGTACTGCAAACTGTAACAATTACTCCTTGTGTGCATTATATTAGAAATTTGTAGCGACCATTTGTGGTT
The DNA here is from genome assembly GCA_028658325.1 of Potorous gilbertii. Taxonomy (NCBI): domain Eukaryota; kingdom Metazoa; phylum Chordata; class Mammalia; order Diprotodontia; family Potoroidae; genus Potorous; species Potorous gilbertii. The sequence goes on from CM053771.1 coordinate 431,779,062, forward strand.
ATCAGTTTTGAAAATGTCTTGAAAGACTTTTTATCATGGCCTGAGAACTTAGCATGCTTTCTCTCTTGGTCATGCCAAATCAATATATGGGATATAGTTAATACTTCTCAGTAAGGAGTTGACAGTCATCACAAATATGTATTCTTTTTTTCTAGCAAGTATTGAAATATACCTATCCAAACCCTAATAAAAAGTCCCTGGAGTACAAAAGGTTTTTTCATTTTCAGCAGGTCCAGCTGTGTTCTTAATGGATAGAGTGTCAAGCCTATTGCACATCAAAAAGTTCAGTGGCTCCCCTTCATTCTTTGTCATTCTTCCATTCTTTTGATGCAGGTTAGGACTCCCCCATGTCTCTTTAGGTTCTTGGTTATTATTTTAACTTTGAAGGAACACTTACTTTTCACTGACAACTTAGAGAAGAAACAAAGGTTTTGTAGAATCTCAAACTTATATGGGACCTTGGTGCCTGTTTAGTTAAAACCATATTTAACTACAAATCCTCTCTACAACACCTAACCTAGTCATTGCTTGCAAATCATTTGAGGAGGGAACTACTAGGTCCTGAGGATCTCATTTTCATTTTGAAGTATACATAATTCATTAATTGTCAAACTTTTTAGTCTAATTCATCAGTTGTAAAATCTTTTGGTCTCAGGAACACCTTCCACTCTTAAAAATCGTTGAGGACTGTTGATAATGCAATTTGCTTATTGTTAATGTAATTTTGTTTCTTAATGGGAAGATATTTCCCATCCATTAAGAGGCCCATGTGACCTGCTTAACTCACATGGAAGACTGAGTCATATGAGTCAAGTCATACGGAACAGGAAGGGGGAAGCAGGAAGGGTAAAACTGGAAGAGGTGGAGCTAGAGTAGAGCTGAGAGGAAGTGAGCTATTAGAGCTGGGAAAGTCAGCAACTTGAGTGAGTGGGAAAGATTGTTCGTGATTTTGTTTAAGGGAGCTGGTTTGTGAGAGGCCTAACAGAGGGAAGGCTTGGGGCTGGTGCTTCCCTCTGCATTGTTATTGTTAATAGATTTCTTTGTTATTATAATGGATTTGACTTTCTGGTGCCTGAATAAATGTTTTCCATGTGGAGAGTCTACTATATTTCATGAATTGCGCTGGCATATTCATGGCTTCCATAGGTGCTCTTAATACAATATTAGTGCTACAAGGACCTCACAGACCTTTTATTTGTATTGATTATATTTATTAATATTTATTATGATGAAAATCATTTTGTCATCACAGACCTTCTAAAAAGGTCTTGGCAACCCCTGGAGGACCGACCCCACACTTTCAGAACTTCAGGTCTAGGTATTTGAAAGTTTTTCCTTATGCTAATCTACAATTTGTTTCTCAATATCTTTCCATCATTGTTTTTAGTCCCATCTCTCATCTATAAAGATATGGAATAAATGACATTTCTCTTTCATATGAAAACCCTTCAAATATTTGGAGAAAATGATCACATCCCTATGAGTGTTCCTTTCTCTGAACCAAACATTCTCTTTTCCTTTTCTTTCCATTCTCATACTACATGGTCTTGACACTACTAATTGGCCTGGTCATCTGCCTGTGTACAATATTTACCTTTCAATGTCTCTCCAAAAATATGCTGCCCATAATGAAACACAATTCTGATTTGGTCTGATTGAGATTCAGGAGGACTATTATCTTCTTCAGTTGAAAGTTTATTCTTATATTACTACAACCCAAGATGATGAGTTTCATTTTGTTTTGTTTTTGACTGTCATATTAGAAATTCTTAATATGTTAACTAATATGGAGCTTGCCCATATTAGTTGGAAATTTTCAAATTACTGATTACTATAGTACTTTCATCTTCCATTAAAAGATGTAATTATTATTTGGCAATGGCCGAAGACCAAGTATAGCTCACTCCTCTTTTGTCACCCTAAAATTCCCTCAGGCATCAATATTTGCTAGTACTCTAAGATCCACACTTCTCTGTCTCTTATTGCATGTTCTCTGTTAACAATAGTGACTTAAGGACCTATTTGCTATGAATCTCTGCAGCACTGGAAACAGTCACTGGGTTTTGGGAATGCGACATTACAGACATAAAAAGTTTTCTTCTACTTTCTTTTTTTTTTCCTGGGACCTCCCTAACCTTTTCTCATCATGTGATGTTGTCTCCTTCCTGTGCTCCAATTGCTCTGCAGTAATCACATTCCTAACAAAGTCCTAATACAAACAACAGCCTCACTTACCCGTTTTTTACACAAAGGTCTTATGTGAAAATCAAGCCTCTCTTCAATTCTACTTATCTTGCTTTCACTATCGACCAGATTTCAAGAGTGCCAAGATGTTAAGGTTTCAGGTGCAGACTTTTGACTCAGAGGTCCAAGATCCTAGCTCTTCATATAATCAGAGAAACATCTTATGTACACATTCTTTTGTTTGACATTAAAAAAAACCTTTTAAAATCTATCTCCACTCTGTGTTTCTCGCTTATTATATATGATCCTCCCTCACATACTCTTCAGGCAGATTTAATTTTCCTCTACTTGCTTTTCCAGGAATATATCTTATCTCCCACCTCCCAGGTTTCTTGGGCTACTCCTCCATTCCTGGAATGTTCCCCTTCAAGGCTCAGTTCAAGTTCTAGAGCCTTAAAAGGACCTCTTCTTATTCCCCTGTATAGTCCTATTCCTACTACAAATCATGTAATTTATTTCATAACTACATTGTATTTATTTGTCTATAAACACATTGTATCACCCTAGTAGAATGTCATCTACTTAAGGGCAAGGATTGGCCCATCTTTGTGTTGACATTCCTAGGGCCTACCAAAGTGCCTGGCAAAAATTGTTTGTAGATTGATTGGCTAATTGATTACCTCTAAGATCCATTCCTACTCTAAATCTCTGATTATATTATCTCTATCATGTTTTTTGTCTTTCCACCTTCTTATATTAATATAATGGCTCTAAAGTCTTATAAACTTCTTGAAACAAAGTTTAGTTAATTCACATGTTGAATATGATTATCTGATCTCTTCAGCAAGGAACTTTTTATTTTAAAAAATCTTTCATTTTTAAAGCACTTTAAGAAAACTAATGTGTATATTCATTAGAAACAGGCATGCTTTCCTTCCTTTTCAGACCTGAGGGTAGGACATGTGAAATGGAACTTAAAAAGGCTCCTGGACTGAAGGAAGAAAATCTAATTCAAGGGTCATGGAGAAATTTTGTCAATATGTCCAGAGAAAATATCCTTTGACCAAGCAAATTACTCAGCTGTTCATAGGCGAATTTATTGTACATCCCCATAGATTGGAACAAAACTCTTAACTTCTCAGATGGCCTCTTATATGAGCATCTCATTAAGAAGCCATGAATTTGGCATAGTTTATTGGCTGTGCTGTGTAATTATATGGGTTAATCATTAAATACAATTGCTTTGGCAATTGTTGGCAAGGAAAACCCTTAATAAACAAAATTACTGTCAACATCACACTGATACAAAAAAAGCTACAATGTTTAATCCTTGAGTTATTTAACTATGTCAAAAGTTTTATTATGTCAATCATATCACTATTTTACCTTTTAACTCCTCAAGGAAGTAAATTCCGAGTTTCTATATTTTTAAACCTCTACACTAATGGTAAAATACACAGTAAATGAAAGAATACTATACAATTCTGTTTGCCAGCACACTTCATGTGTGTTCTCTGGATTTTCTCTTTAGGATGTTTTTTATATTTTTAGTATCTTATTAAAATATACTTAATGAACATATATGTATATAACTCAGTGCAACCATTAAATAATGTACTCTTAAATTAATGAAAAAGGAATAAATAATTCTAAGTACTGAAAAGTCATTCATAGGCATTGCTTCTCAGAGCACTAACTCAGTTCCAAAATCAGTTAGTATTGTTTATCCTCTAGCAGCTGTGTTTGTTTTAAACACAATCATAAAAGACAGAGGATCACTGGAGGATTTTCATATTCAGGCATCTGTCCTAAATATAGTGTTAAGAAAAGACTCTCCGTGTTTATCTACTTATAATTTCCAGGTCAACCAGGTTTCTGGGTAGAGGCATAGAGAAAAACTTGGTTGTCATTTCTAGCTAAAAAGTAGCCCACTTATACTCATTATATGTAAATAGTTACATTTCTCCTATTATGTTTCTCAAAAAAAAAACAGTATGAAGACAACATCCTACCTTTCCCCATCCGTGAGCTATGCATTGATGCTGTGTGCAGTACAGTGTATCTTTTGCTTTATGGTGTCTACACACAAGATTATATTTCACCCCCAAAGTGAATCAACCTAAACAATATTTGAATTATTTCTATATCTGAGTGATTTGTCATAATTAAAAGTATAAGTAACTTTCTCTCCTTTTTAAATGAATATATATGTTAAATATCATTATAGGTTTTGGCACATTTTCTTTTCTTACATGCATAACAATGATAAATATTTTGTTTAAGAAGTCTGTTACTGGTCAAGGCATTGCTCTCATGAGCACAAACTGATGGATCTTGTGAAAACTATACAATACCCTATGATAACAGAATTATTCATTCTTTCTGGTTACTAATTATAATTTATATAAGTAATGGGGAAGATTCCTCTATACTAATTTAATACAAAATACTTGCATGCATATTCTTGTAAAATGGACATTTTTACCATAAAATTCAAGATATTTTTACTATAAAATATTTGTTGAGCTAGTAAGTCATAAGATGGCAGGATCACATCCAACCCAATTCTTCCTGAACTTGACTAGTTTATGCCAACTGTAACCTAGATAAGTGTATATTCAGAGGCATAATAAAAATAAACTTTGGTGCCCAATAGAATGTATTTATTTGTTCATTTCTTTCTTCCTTTATTTTTATACATACAACTATCTATTCATTAATTTATTCATTTATATATCCTTTCTTTTCTTTCTTTTTTTCTTTCTTTAAAATATAAACCAGAACTTCTTTTGGTCCTTTACAATTTGTTACTGTCTTTAATTAAATGTGCCTACATGTTGATAATGACTAGAACATTTATAGTCTTATCTAGTTATCAAAGGTTTTGGTGATATACTTCTTTGCTAAGGTGTAAGTCATTCACTCTCTTTCCCATTCCCTAATCTCAGTTTTGTAATTGGTAAATATTGCGTTTATCTTCTCCCTTCCAAATCTACTTTCTATAAGTTTTTTTTTTTCCTTTTTGCCAAATATCTTTTAACACTCAGGGCCCTTACACATTCATGATCTCCACTATAAAAACGGGCTCTTTGAAAATGATTTGATAAGTCTTGATATGCATTTAAATCAACTCCTACCTTTTGCATTTCAAACTTTGTTTTTCTTTACTTAGAGTTCATTTTTGTTAAAGGAATTTAAGGTAGCAGTGAATGGATGGGGGAAATTTATTATTTTCTTTTTTATTGGAGGTAGGAAAAGAAAGAGTGCCCAGCACACCTGGAATCAAATTGTATGCACATAACTGTCAATCTAAACTATGTAGGAAGCAGTCTCCTGCAACCAACCAAGCAATGGCTCTGGAATTAGGAGCTGGGTTCACATTCTGCCTTTGTAGAAACTAGGAATAGTTTCCACACCTGTAAGAGGAAGGTGTTGGACTTTCTGATAACAGAGATCCCACTCAGCTCTAGATCCTATGACCTTAATTTATGTATTGCTTCTCATATATCCATCTATCTCAACAATTCTACTTGCTGTTGATTGAATTGAGTTTTCAACATTAAATCTAAATTAATTTGTTCCATGTATACATTAATTATATAGCTATTTAAAAAAATACAGTGACCTAAAGATTCTAATGCAGTTTTAAGCTTGGGTAGCTTAAGAATTTTAGTATACCATGTATAGTATATAGGATATAATTTATAAGTACATTGAATTAATACTGAATATCAATTATTTGTTCTACATACTAATAGCATCAGTAGTTGTAAATGATGACTTTGACATAAATAATGACTATAAAGTTAATATTTATAAAAACCAGCCACATTTAATATCATCTATTTACATATTCATCAAGTAGAAATTATATTTTAGAAGTATTACCTTTATTGCTTCATATTATAAAAAGTCACTAGTTCCTCAGATTAAAAAAGAATCAAATACTTTTTATTTCTAATTCAACCTTTTGTGCCAGTTTTAAATTTAGTTCATTGTTTGACCAAATAATAAACTGTTTATACTTGAATCTCTATATATTACATCCAATAATGACCACTTACAAAAAACAAAATCAAAATTATTGTAAGATTTGTGTTTCAGTATCTGAAAAAAGTAATAAGAACTTTATACTTAAGTTCTAATGTCAAAAACACAGATATGTTGGTGTTATTTATTGAGTTGTAACTTTTAAAAGACCCTAAAATAAATTAGTACATATTTCACTTTGCAGTTTCATTTTATTTCACATTATGATATATCAATAATATCAATACCATCACTTTATAATAGAATTCATAGTTGTTTGCACAGAATATTTCCTCAATACAAAGTAGGTGAATGAATAATTTGATTTTCTAAAGAAATGTTTCCTTAAAAGTTAATCTCTTTATTTGCAGAGCAGTAGCATCACTTTGGTATTCTACCCAAAGTAGTAGACATTTCCCTTTGACTGATTATAATGGCAATTTAAATGATAAGATCTTTCCCATTCATTAATAGGCCCATGTGAACATCCTGGGTGACATAGAGCCTGAGCTACATTGAGTCTAAGTTATGTGGAACAGGAAGGGGTAGAGCTAGAAGGGGAGAGCAGGAAGAGGCAGAGCTAGAGCAGAACTGAGAGGAAATTGGTCAGAGTATAGTAGAGCTAGGAATGATGCAGGCAAGAGGGCACCTGGTTAGCATGAGTGAAAGAGCTTCTTTGTTATTTTGTTTAGCCTATTTGTGATTTTGTTAAGGGAGCTGGTTTGTGGAAAGCCTACCAGGGGTAAGACTTAGGATTGGTGCTGTCCTCTGTATTGTTATTGTGTACAGATTTTTGTTACTGTGATGGATCTGGCTTTCTGAGGTTGGGATTTGGCTTTCTAGTGTCTGAATAAATATTTTGGTTCTCTTTTCATGTGGAGAGCCTGTTATATTTTATGATTCAGAATTGTGCTGAGATATTCATGGCCACCTTAGGTGCTGTGAATACTGCATTGGCATTACGCTAAAATTTTTTATGTACTATTTAATTCACTATTAAATATTAAAATTGTTATTATATTATAATTAAAATTGTTAAATTAATTAAATTAAATTATTAAAATAATTAAAATTATTAAATAGGACTCCATTGGATTATGACAATCAATTATTAAAGATATATTAAAGATAGTATATTAAAGATTACATTAAATATATATTAAATATTAAATATATATTATTAAAAATATATAAATACAATATGTTATTATATATTAATAATATATTATATAATTATATATTAATTATTATATATTAATAAAATATATATAAATATATATTAAAGATTACATCAAAATACTGCACCTTGTAGAAAGTTCACTCAACTGTTATCATATACTATATAGTATATCTCATATACTATAATTCCTGTATTTTCATAGAAATACTATAAAATACTGAGATAGATGATAGATAGATAGATAGATAGATAGACAGACAGACAGATAATGTTGAACTGGAATACACTAATACTAGATTTCACTTATTTCTGCCATTTGAGATGACCTTTTAAAATTTAATAATGGTTTCCAAATATATCTAAAATTATATGAGGGAGAAAATGTTCTCCATCTCCATGTAAGATACACAAAGAAGAAATAGATTCGACCTACAAGAAGACAATATAAGAGGTAGATTATATAAAAGTAATTGGGAGGAATTGACTTTCTGTTGCTTCACTTTCTACTCTACCAACCCTCTATTTGTCCCCAAGTTCAAGCCACTAATAGTTGAATTCTTCCCTGGAGAGCAAGAGTCATAGATAGGCAGACAGACAGTCATACAAACTGACAGCTTTGGCTTAGTATTAAATTTCAATTGTTGTGCATACTTTCCATATGTTTTTCAGAAACTTTTAGACTAATTCAATTCCATTGGGTTCAAGTAATTGCATGTATTGAATATTTTGGGCACACAGAATACTGTGTTAGGTACTGGGGAGTTCAAAATTTAGATAAGACCTAAGGATATTCTAGTAAATGTCTAATAACCAGCTCTCTAAAATATATGCACATTTTAAAATTTAATCTTCATTATTAATATTATCTCCATAATTTTCCTAGGTCAAGAAAATCAACAAAATAAGAAATCAAGCTCTGAATGGTAGAACTTGCTGAATTCCATGACATAAAAGCTCATATTGAAAATTTAACAATCAGCTCTAGGTGGTACACTCTCATCCTGGGTCACCCCAATATGACATAATTCCTGCCTCAAAAAATCTCAAACAGTCTAGTAAACTTAAATAACCCTCAGCACTTTTAGTCAGAATTTCTGACCTTTTACTCTCAAAACCATTTTTCCCCATAGTACTTAGTCCTGATTCCTGATCTTAGATAATGAATCTTTGTCTCTGAAACTTGCGTGCAAGATCTATGGTGATTTCCAGTTTCTTAATGATTTAATTGTTATTGGTGTCCTTTACATCTTTCTTGCTTGGATTTACAGTTTGTATGTGCCTTTGCTAAGGTGCTGCACCTGATTTCTGACTTGTTAGATTTGTAATACCTGTCAACAAAATCTCTGTAATTGAAATTTATTTGTTTTAGTATTTTTCAATTACATGTTAAAACAATTTTAATAGTATTTTTAAAATTTGAGTTTCTAATTCTTTCCTCCCTTTTCCACTTTCTCCTTCATTAAGAAGGCAAGAAATTTGATATAGATTATACATTGTAGTCATGCAAAATATATTTCCATATTGGTCATGTTGTGAAAAGAAAAGAGCAAAAAAAAGTCAAGAAAATCAAGAAAATGTATACTTGAATCTGCATTTGGACTCTGTTTTTCTCTGGAGGTGGATAGAAATTTTCATTATAATTACTTCAGAATTGTATTGGATAAATGTGTTACTGAGAATAGCTAAGCCATTCACAGTCAATCACTATACAATAATGCTATTACTCTGCATAGTGTTCACCTGGTTCTGTTCATTTAGCTTTGCATCAGTTCAAGTAAGTTTTTTCAGGTTTTTCTGAGTGTCCAATTCATCATTTTTATAGCATAATAGCATTCTATCATAATCATATTCCAAAACTTGTTCAGCCACTCCCTAACTGAGAGGATCAATTCAATTTCCAATTTGTCACAACAAAAAGAACTGCTATAAATATTTTTATACATCGAGGTACTTTTTTTCTCTTTTTCTAATCACTTTGGTGAATAGAGTTAGTAGCAGTACTTCTAGGTCAAAGGGTAAGTATAGTTTTGTAGTCTTTTGGGCATAGTTTCAAATTGTTTTCCAGAATAACTCAATCAATACACAATATAAACAAGTGTGAATCATATATGTATGTGTGTATACACATACATACACATATGTATATAAATGTGTGTGTATTTAATCAATAAAACATCTACCTTGTCTCCTTGCAGCACTACCTGCCCAGCTTAAGTGTGGATAAAAGAAAATCAAAACACACATTACAAATATATATAATTAAATAAAACAAATTTCTACATTGACCATGTAGTAAAAATATATTTCATTTTTTTCCATTGAGTCTTTCACCCCTCTTTCATGATGTAACTTGCACATTTTATCAAAAGTCCTTCAGAAGTATGTTTAGTTATTATACTGATTAGAGTCTGTGATTCCTTTAGGGTTGCTTTTCTTACCACATTGTTTTCATTGTATAAGTTGTTTTCTTTGGTCTGTTTATGCTTTCTGCATCAAGTAAAACATGTTATTCCATATTTCTTTGAGACTATTACCTTAATCATTTCATAAAGCACAGCATCTCATATTTATATACCATAACTTAAGCAACCATTCTCTAACTGCTGACATACTATGAGAAGTACCAACGTATTCCCTTCCCAAATCTTTTTCAATAACTTTCATTTTGGGTCTTTAGTATCTGTCACCATAATAGCTTTTTGTAGTGGGATTCTTTTTTGTTTACTCATTCTTCCAGACTATTTCCTGACTTTAGACTCGCTGAGAGAGAGCTCAGCACATTTTTGGAGTGAAAGACTGCATTGGACTTGCTGCTTTCTTGGGATATTGGTTATTCTATCATTCCAGGGTCTCAGAGATAGGTCAGATTAGGGGCCACTATCCCCAGACCCAGCTTCCATCTTCCATCCATCTTGGAACTGTGACCTGTGATTATACAGTAGACGATAAAACTATCAGAAGTCATCCTTTCCTGTAACTTGGTCATGTTATGGTTTTGAAACCATTTCTTGTCCTGGTAAATATACCTCCCTAAGTGGTAGATTACTCTGACAATTGCTCCTGACTAGAATCCACCCCTATTGTTTACTGATCTCTCAGTCTGTCTTTATAAACTGGGTGAGGAAATAATTCATTCAGGCTTGTTCTTGTATTTACCCATCAGGATTCAGTATGATGTGTTTTTTAGATCTGTTTGAAGTTTTGTTGCAGAGAGAGTTTGCTCTACTGCTTTCATATTTTTCACCATCTTGGCTAGTGAGTGGTCCATATAAGTAAAGAATCTTGTATTGTAGTACCATTAGCATGATGTAATAAAAACTTGAACAAATTAGCCATAGATAATGGAGAAAATCCTCAGTTAAATTAAACACCATTTAAATTTTCAATTTAATTCCATTTAATTGGATGCATGAAGGAAAGCTATATGAAAGGTATGAAATCTGATTTTGACTGTGAAAGAAAGGAAAGATTTCAAAAGTGGAATGAGGACAAGGGGGTTGCACACTTATGATTTAAAGTCAGATCCTTCTTCTACCACTATCTCCATTTCTCACTCATAAATGCTACATGAGGCAATCTAGGTAACAATGATGCACTGAAATCCAGTCAAATACCTTTAGCATGAAAAATTCAGTAGAAAATGTTAGACCCAGAATAAATCTTACATCATTGAATCTTAAACAAACACATACATATACACATATGTGTATATGTGTGCAAGTGTGTATACATATATGTGTGTATGTGTATATATACATACACATACACACACAAGTTCAGAGAGGTATATATATATGTATACCTCTCTGAAATTGAACAAATCACTTTTCATTATAAATACAGTGGAAAAAATCTCAAATCATTTCCAAGGTGGCTTCCAGCTTTAAACCTAAATCTATGACTCTATGATCTTTTTTTTTAATCACACATGCTCTAATGACTCATAGACAAACACTATGGAGACAGAACACATTATTGGGGTGAGATGCAAACCCTTTGGTATTACTAAAAAACAGCTGCTTCATGTACACATGATAAGACAAATATAAGAGAGACATATATGACAGAATATAAAATACTTTAGCATTTAAATAAAAGAAACATTACTAATAAAAATATAATAATGCAGTTACAAAATTTTATAAAATGGTTCATTTTGTGAGTCTATGCACAGTTAATCTATCAAGAAAAAAGAATCAACTATCATAAGAGCATAAAGCCGTCATAGTACATCAGACCATTGCTTTATCAAATCTAGTGTCTTATTCCTTCACTGGTCATAACCTAATGCTAAAGGCAAAGATAAAGAACATTCATAATTTGTATTTTAGATTGAGAAACATCGTGGAGGAAAAATAAATGTGTCCTTACTCAGTCCTGAAGGCGATCAGTTTATGTTCTGAAGCATGATATTTGATTATCTTTATTTTATCCTGTATAATCAGAATTCTTATTTAATGGTCACAAATTTACTCAGGTTAAAAAAAATTTCAGTGTGGAGTCTGAACAATTGCTATAGTGTTTCATTAACTTACTATCCATCTCTTAGTTTGTGATTCTTTTTAAAGCATGATCTAAGAAAAGATAAGAAAAACATTTACTTCCATTACCTCATACTCATAGACCCATTCATTTCTCCCCGCAATATATATGTATATAATATATGTTAATATATATGTATATATTTTACTGTCATTCTGACATGTTATTTGGGTTTTTACTAGCTCTTTTTAAAGTTATAACATTACTCAAATACTCATAAAACTAATTTTTTGCAATTTAGTTGTATAAGATAAAATAATATTCATAATTTTCCTCATTGTCTATGGATTATTTGGTTAGATTTTTATTGCATCATTCTAACAAGGTCACAATTCAAGACTCATTACTCATTTCTGTCAGAATTTCATTGGTCATTCAGGGTATCAAATCAAACTCTCTGAAGCACAAAGTGTTGTTCTATTAATTATATATCAATAGCATCATCTTTGAATCAGAAGTAACACATTTTAAATTTTGTCAATCTGATGTTAACATTGCTGAAATAGGTACATTTCTGAAGCATGTGCATTAAATTTTCAGTCTATCCTCTTGGGAAAAAATAATGTTACTAGAAGAGCTGACATCGAATGTGATGCAAAGACTTTAAGTACTCATATAATAGTTGTGTTAGTATCTTGAGAAAGGGCAGCAAGGAAGATGACAGCCGTGAGCTAACACACATAGTTCCTGAAACATAGTAAAATTTCTTTAATCTATCCATCCATCCAACCATCCATCCATCCACCCACCCATCCATCTATCTTCTGTCTGTCTATCTATCTATGTCTCTTAGTTCATCTGTATCCCTACATATCTATGTAAAGCCAAAACTAAGAAACATTTTACCACCATTGGAGAACTAAGGGTCTCCCAAACAAAAAACATAATTATGCTTTGCTAAATCATAAAATCATGAAATGAATTATCTTGAAGATTACAATAGAAGATTAAAAGCTCTTATCAGTTCTATTAAACTCAAAAAAGGTTCATCTGTGGTATAAAAATACAATCCATCTATTATCTGAAGACCAACCTTGTTAACTTCAAAGTGTCTCATGATCTGTAGAATCAATTACACATAGCCACCTATTAATAAAGGTAAACACAAAATGCCCTCTTAATTTTGTGATCTTTGTGAAAAATTGATGCAAAGTGTGGGTGGTGGTAAGAGGTTAAAGCAAATTACTTTTTAATCTGTCTATAAACACAAAATGATTTTTGGCGTTCTGAATGTAAAATGTCTGTATGATGATCAACAAGGTTTTGTATGCCTAGAAAAATGAACCATTTAAATATTGGATTGCTCATCCTAAAGAGAAGCAAAAGACATATAGTAGTTTCTGATAAGATAGCTCACAGGTTCTCCTTGGAGAGGCAAATAAAGTAAGTAAATAGTGAAGATAGTTGTATAAGTGCAAGTCACACAATCTAGAAACTGGAAGGATTTTAGGCATATAATGCAAACAGTATGGAATGAAAATGTTGTCTATAACATGAATTGAAAATAATTATCCATTCTTTGCATGAATGAATCCAGTGTAGGAAACACTTGTATGTTCAAATGAATCTTGTCTTTCTTTTGGATAGCTATTACTACCTTCATTTACCAACTTTCACTCAGTGCTTCTAGATCTATACTTTAGAATAAAGCTGAACAACATTAATCGTTACATGTGTTTTCCCTTTAAATATTTAACAACCAGGATAATACTCATGTGCGCGCGCACACACACACACACACACACACAAACACACGAACACACATACAAACAAAGTCTTTTCTGAACTAAATAGTCAAGGCAATTTCAGCAAATCTCCAAAATCCATGACTTCAACATCCTTCGTCCAGTCGCCCCCTTGTGAATGCCATCTGCCAAATCAGGCATGTGATAAAAATGTATGCCATGTACTAATATACAGAGTCCATATTTGAAGTCAGAAAAACCAGAGTTCAAATTCTCCCTCTGATACACATTCATTAACTATGTTACCACATACACAACATTTTTCTAAGCCTTAGTTTCCTTACTCATAAAACAGAAGTTAAAAATATTTCACATAACTCACAGGAATATTTCAAAAGCTTAAATGAGGCAATATATGTAAAACATTTTGAAAATATATGTGGGCTCAGTATATTATACTTTGCAGCCTGGAAAATTAATTCAATTCAAAGTAGCTTTTACTAGAGAGAAAATAATTTCAATATACTTTAGCTTGTTCAGATGACATTTGGAGTACCTTGTTCAGATATAGGTGTCACAGAGGGACATTGATTTGCAGAGGTCTCAGAAATGCTCACCTGGAGAGTCCCCTGTATCTTTCCACCACATTATGTTAGTGATCATAAAATGATAGTTTTTGAAGAATCAAACATGTGAATCACACAAAGAGTAATGGAGAGAAACATTGTTAAGTGCAAGAATATTAGGTTGCATGTAAATTGTAAGAGAATAGCTTCCACTAAGTTTATGATAAAAAAAAATAATGTATCATGGGCCAGTCCTGTGGTAAGTGTGAGTTGTAGCAATATTCCCTAAGCACCTGTACCCACAAAGTGTTAAAAGACTTTGGAATGGAGGGTTTTTCTATGGAGAATCTGGAGGAGCACAAGATCATATAGATTTAGAAGGTCAGAATGTCTTACGATCAACACTGATGAAGCAAGTACCCATAGCAAGTAAAGAATCCATTAACAAATTGGATTATGCTCATAAGGACATGGCATATGGTGATTTTTTTAAAAAAGAATAAAGAGTAGAACTGATGCCTAATAATTATAGACTAATTGCTATTAGGGAGCTTCTCAGAAGTGTTTCATGTTTTCAGAAGTCAACTCAGATCTAGGTTAGCCTATAAGATGTCATAAAGGTGTAACTACTTTTGTGAACCTAAAGATATATAGAAGACCCTGAATACCAGGAAAGGTAAGGAAAACTATTCAGGGTTAACAAAATAAATGCACTGAAGACATTTTAATTGAAAATTCTTAATATGACTATTTATGTATTACCAAATAGCAACTGACAAAGTATTATAAACATTCATAATAGACAAATTATTTTTCTCTAAAAAAAATCAGCAGCTCCCTTGCTAAGACTCAGCATAAGGTCATCAAACTAATGGGCAGAAGAAATATGACAGAATCTCTGAATTACAAATAACCTCTAAAAATAAAATAAATCAGTGCAAGTGTGTGTATTATCTTGTTAGTGTTATTTATTTAGGTGGTAGAAAGTATTTTTGGATTATAAAAATCTCAATCTCCCAAATATAATTCATTGATCCTAAAATAAATATTCCTACATATACTATTATTACATAAATTACATTCCCAAAAACATTTAAATCAAATCTCTATAGTTTAAACCATAGAATAAATAGATAAGCCAATACTCAAATAAATCCATATTTAGACTTGAATTTAATTGGAGGGTAAAAAATTATTAATATTTTATCACTGGATGATAAAACATCATGTATGAATAAACTAAAAAATGTTTCTGCCTATTTTATTACTTCTCAGAAAAATGGAAGATATTCTGTTTGCATAAACATTCATAGGTCATAATTCTGGAAAAAGGAATATGATTTGATTAGAATTCTTCCTTTTCATAGCCGAGAATCTCATTTTCATTAGATTTAGAATGGGATCTGATGAATAAGACACATTTATCATTACAATGTAAACTATCAAAAGGTAGCCTAAACTGGTACAATGAAAGATAAGCTGCCAACCTATAATTCTAGTGAGCAAAAGTGAATTGAAAAACAATCAGCTATTCTTTTTCTTTTCTTTTCTTTAATTTTAGCTATTCTTTTTCTTGAGTGGGAAAGGATTGGCTCTGAATTATACAATACCACTTATTCTAATACTCCCCTTGCCCCACTGTTAAATAGCTGTTTGAAATAACTAAATGAACTGGCATGATTTAGACCTAAGTACTTTAAACTTATAACACACAAATTGCCCTCTTTCATGTGAAGAGGGAAAATTATTTGTGTTACCTATTTCTCATAAATTCCCTGATACTTGAAAGAGAGTGTGGTTGCTATTATCATTTCCATAGAAATTAACACATTTCATTTCCAATAATTCACAAGCCACTATGTGGTAAAGTGGATAGGGGAACAGATTTGTAGTTAGGAAGACCTCATTACAAATTCTATCAGACATTTAGAGATATGTAACCTTGAGAATGTCACTTAACAGCCTTCAACCTCAGTTTCTGCATCTGTAAATATGAACAATAAAAGTGCCTCACTCACAGAGTTGGTGGAAAGCTCAGATAAGAGAATATGGAAAGCATTTAAACTTCGTATATTCTAGCTATTATTTTTTATAGTAATGGTATTATAATCTTAGAGTTGGAATGAATCCTTGATATTATCTAGATCAGCACTAATTTATTCGTTATTAAATTCCAAATAATTCCCAACAACTAGTACTTCAACTCTCACTACACCACCTCCAGTGTTGAAGAACTCACTCTTCTAAGAGGCAGCTCATTCCATTGTTGGACTGTTCTAAATTGAGATCAAGTCTAGCTCCCATTGACTGGTTCCAGCATTTCCATCTGAAGGTACAAAGAATAAATACAATCCTTCTTCCACATAAGGGCACTTAAAATATATAACACTCAAAATCTTTTTATTCTTCTCCATGGCCATTACTTTTTTAGGCAGAACATCATCACCTGACACATTTGTGGGACTGTTCCTCCACCTTCCCAATCTTCCATCCTCGCTATATTCCCTTGAATATATTCTGCCTTATCCTTGTCACTCTAAAAATCTGATGTGTAGCACTGAATGTAAAGGTTCATATGGGATCTTATGAGGTCAAAGTACAGCACATATTTTCTATTATTGCCCTGAAGACCACATAAGCTTTTCTTTTTTTCTTGCTTTTAGTTTTGATTATGAGTTTTTTGCTTGTTTTTCGTATGTAGATACACCACATTTTAAAGTTGTAAATGACTAAAACTTCCAAATATTTTTGCATTTAATATGCTATTTTCATAAATTCTCTTTCCCATGCTTCTTTACCTCCGTTTCTTAATTTCTTGGTTTCCTTCAATTCTCAACTCAAATCCTACCATCTTCAAAAGGTTTTTTCCTCTTGCTCCCCCACTGCAAGAGCCCTTCCTCTGAGATTATAAAAGAAGATTATTTGTACCACAAATACATATATTTAGAAAAAACATAGTTATTTGCACATTATCTCCCTCATTAGAATATGAGCTCATTCAGCAAAGGAACAATTGATCTCTCTTTCTGCATCCTCAATTATTCTAATTAATGGGATATGTGCATACTGAAGGTCATCAAGTTGCAGCATACATGGTCTTCATTTGTTCCCTTCTTGTGTTTTCAAACTTGAAATTTCAAACTGAAGTGTAAAACTTCCCATTTTTCTCGACTAGATTTTATCTTGTTAGACTGCACCTCTTCTACAAAACTCCTACATGAGTGCCTCATTATAGCATGGAGGTGCCTTATTACAGAATGAGTGCTCGCTCAGTGGATATGCCAGTTGATCACAAGCTCTGACAGCCTCTAAATTTTGGGAAAAAAACTTCAAGTACTGATCGGCAATGGATCAAGTAAGTATCTGCTTTCCAGAAACTTGCCCAACTAAGTAAAGAGATACTGCTCACCAGAAGGTTGGTTACCAAGTAATGAATTTTTTTGGCCATAGCAACCCATTAACTGGGAAAAAAAACAAGCTGGCCTTTAGCTCTGAGCAGTCACCTTCTGCTTCTTCATTGACATTGGTTGTTTTTGTCTTTCATTTCTGAAGAGGACCAAAATGACATCACCATGATGAAGTGAAGTTTCAGTGTGTCTGACTGTGGTTGAGCAGACCAATGAAAGCTTGGAATGCTTTACCACAGGTTGGGCACAGATAGCCAGTGTGAATATTTGGGGTATGCACTCCAAATTTGTGCATCCTACATTTACTTTGCACTGTCTCAATTCTACTTTGCTCATAGAGCACAGCACTCTTTCTGACATGGGCATGCCATGTTAACCGGTCATGTGCCAGTATCTCCCATGTTGCACAGTCAAATCTAAAGTTCTTGAGAGAGATCTTGAGAGTGTCCTGGTACCCCTTCTTCTGACCACCATGTGATCGCCTGCCCCATACAAGTTCTCCATTAAATAATCTCTTGGGCAAGCTTATATTTTGCATTTGAACAATGTGGCCAGCCCGTTGGAGTTGCACTCTCTGAAGCACAGTTTGAATGCTTGGCAGTTCAGTTTGATCAAGGACGTAAGTGTCCAGTACCTAATCCTCCCAGGAGATCCTCAGAATCTTCCTAATACAGTTCAAATGGAAGCGATTCAGTTTCCTGGCATGGAGCTAGTAAACCTCCATATTTCACAGGCATAGAACAATGAGGTCAGCAAAACAGCTCTGTAGACCTTCAGTTTGGTAGTCATTCTAATAATACCTCTTCTTTCCCAAATTTTTGTCCTCCCAAACACTGAGCTAGCTCTGGCAACGTGTGCATCAACCTCATTGTCAATGCATACATCCCTGGAAAGTACACTACCAAAGTAATTGAACTTACCCACAGCATTTGATACTTCTCCATTTGTTGTAATTGATGGTTCTATGTATGTATGGTGTGGTGGTGTCTGATGGAGCAGTGTGGTTTCTTGGGGTTAATTATTAGTCCAAAATTATCACAGGCAGCAGAGAATTGACCCATATTTTGTTGCATCTCAGCTTCAGAGACTGCAC
Source organism: Potorous gilbertii (assembly GCA_028658325.1). Classification (NCBI taxonomy): domain Eukaryota; kingdom Metazoa; phylum Chordata; class Mammalia; order Diprotodontia; family Potoroidae; genus Potorous; species Potorous gilbertii. The sequence goes on from CM053771.1 coordinate 431,797,748, forward strand.
TGAGTGCACAATCATCTGCAAACAGAAAATTGTGCACCAATACTCCCTCCACTTTGGTCTTGGCTTGGAGCCTTTCAAATTGAAGAACTTTCCATCAGTAGAGTAGTTGACCTTGATGCCATGTTTATCCTCATTGAAAGCATTTGACAACATGACTGAAAACAAAATGAGCAGAAAAGAGGGCTGAGGATTCTAAGAATCTTAGACTCTTTCAGCCACCTATAACAGTCTCTGTAACCATTTGCATTTTAATGTCACTTTAGTCCAATGACCCATGAGTTGACATACTCCTGGAAGACCAAATCTTCTTCATATAGGTATTCTTGCTATAAATAAAAGAAATTAAGAAAATTACCACTAAATGGGAGGAATAAATTTATTGCAGTAGCCAGTGTTAAAATGAATGGAGGGCTGAGAAAGAAAAGTAGCTTAAATTCAAGGATTTGAAGTCCTATAATAAATCCAGTGTTTGAAGTTTGTGATCAAAAAATGAAAGCGTGAAGTTTACCCAGAAGCCTAATGCTTATATATAATGTTTTTCTGAGCATAGAGAAACATCATTAAAAATGAAACTAACTATACAACAGTAGAAACTTACAGTTTATCGTTATAGCAGTCATACTAGTGTCTTTATTCTGTGTGCAATTTTTTCATCAAATGATTTGAGCCAAGGTCAAAATCTGAAGAAAGAAGAGATTATTATTCCAGAAAGAAAATAAAGATTAGTATAATTTAATAAAACAGTCAAAGCTAAGGTATATCATTCCAAGAGCATTTCAATTGAAACCAGAAGGACAACAAATACATGAAACATGAGGAATACTTCCTAGAGGCATACATATTTATGACTAAGATACAGATAATCCTGCATTATTTTATTATCTATATAGGATGAAATATAACTGCTGGTGATTTTTGTAATAATCTCTCTCCATGTGATGTTAGTAAAACCACCACATATAGAATCTATAACTTTAGTATGTGATGGAAGAAAATAGCAATGAGATGAGAATATGATGTTGTAAAAGGTAGCTGAACCTGACCAAAGACTTGTAGAAGTGATTTCATATGGAAGTGATGCAATTTTAAAAATGGTGATGAATCAATTCTTGTTATGCTTTTTCCACTTCATAGCATTTTATTTTTCCAGTTAAATGTAAAGTTAGTTTTCATCCTTCACTTTTGTAAGACTTTAGGTTCCATTTGTTTTCAAATTATGTTAAAGAGGGAAAGATTCTGAAAGTTTTAAAAATGATACTTTTACAGCAAAATATTGATCAAAAAGACATCACAAGTAGTAATTCATATTATTGTTTTCTAATACACACACATATAAAATTGATAAAATGGTACATTTACTTCTGACAGTATCATTAATACAAATACAGAAGGGAAACAGGCATGACTTCACCAATGAATTTTCTACAGTAGATTATATCTATATAACCACATCTCAGAAGCATTTTAAAAAATGAGATAGATTTTTGGAGGGAATAAGGAGCAGAAGCACATTACAGTTGAGAGAACATAAAAAGTGCTTTAAGAATTTTAAAGTGTTAGGTACAGTCTAGTTAACGTTTTTGTTAGTAGTGGTATTATCCTTATGGAGACTTGATTTTGTGATATTCTGGAGACTTTAGTAATTTTTAAAGCATATTTTCAGATTGCTTTTCAGAATGATTGGAATGATTCGCAGCACAAAAATATGGAATGCTTCATAAATTCCCTTGTCATTCTCAAGTCAGGTGATGCTAATCTTCTGAATAGAGTGCGACTTAATCACTTCATCCACTTATTGAAAATAAAATTCTCTACAGGTTGAGAATTTATTATGTGTTGTGCTTTTCGCAGTATATGACTTCCAGCAGAAATGTCTATAATTTAAACCTCCACTTGCTATCATTATTTTTCACGCAAGTATCATGATACTCCTCTGGAATGCATAATGTATTTTTCCCCATTTGGCAGAGTGACCAATAGTACCTGTCTACAGCAATGCTACTTCTGCATCACTTTCTTTTTATCTAGTTTCAGATGCTCTATGATGTATTTCTAGCCATTACTTCACTTCATGAAAATCCATGCGAGCATAATATTTTTGAAAGACAGTAGAAGCCAACTAAACCTTTCATTAGACCTATTATACATTAACCAGAAATATCTTCCACTGACATAGTCCAGATTCTAATAATTTCATCTAAAATAATAATAGCATTATTTATAAAAACCTGAATTAAAGTAATAACAATAGATGATATATAATGAGAATTACAGACTGGGTAACCTTACTTTGTCTAAAAGACAACAAATTTCTCAGTTGTAAAAGTCAGGTATCATTTTTTCTAATCTGTAATTCTTAGTGGGGAATTGCATAGAGCATATGTGACAACTGCTATAACCTGTCTCTACAGGTAGCCAGCCAGGTGACACATTGGACAAAGTGCCAGGCCTGGAATCAGGCAAACTCATTTCCCTGAGTTCAAATCTGTTCTCAGATACTTACTAGCTCTGTAATCTTGGACAAATCACTTAACCCTCTTTGCCTCAGTTTCCTTATGTGTAAAATGAGCTGGAAAAGTAAATGGCAAACCACTCCATTATCTGCCAAGAAAACCTAGATGGAGTCACAAAGAGTTGGATACAGCTGAAAAATAGCAATATTTTTCCTCCCAAAGCTAATAAAATATTTCCTTGAATCTGAACATTTTATTTCTCATTCTGTGAAACATAAAAGGTATGGGAGGTCCATATTTACCCTTTGATTGAATAGCCTTAATAATACACCTCCAGTAGCTTAAACATTTATACTCCCCCTTCTTTTATACCACATTTTTCTAACCACCATTTTTAATATTGGTTTCACAGTAACTGTTCATGCTGATCCTCTTGGATAACCTCTCCTATGATATCTCATATCTGGTTTTTCCTCTAATAAAATGAAGTCCACAAAGATTCTCCATAAGTCCTTTGATCTTTCCATCAAACAGTATGACAAGCTCATATATTAAATTCTGGTGACATGCTCTAGCAGAAAGATAAGCTTTACCCTATCACTACATTCTTCCATATATTTTGAAATGAAAAAAGGCAGGCTCATGGTTGGGGTTAAGGAAAAAGTAATTATTAAGGTTATAATCAAAGCCAGATTTAGGATCCTAGTCAGAACTGAGGCTCTCAGGAACAGCTATAGTCCTTTGTGGAATCATTTAAAATTTCCATTCCAAACTTTTATGGAAGAGGGCTTCTCCCTACCTGCTTATTGGCATCTCTTGCCAATGAAATTAGGGGTTATTGCTTCTTAAATAGAAAATTCACTCTATTCTCTCATTCTGTCTCATTGTCCAGAATAATTTGCTAATCACTAGATTCAAACTCTAGAGGTCAAAATAGAAACTGACAAAAATATTTGAAAGGATTCTTCATTTCCAGACAAAGTCAAAGTATCAGCCCTCCTACAGATCTTGACTGAACATATAAAACATGAATTTCAACTCATTCCAGTGGGTAATTATGATATCCTTAATATATGCTTCCATTAAGCCATATTATCCTAATAATGTTCTTATATTAGCTCAAAATTTACATAATGAGCAATAATTATTAATATAAATGACTCTCTCTAAAGGCTCATTACCATCTCTTCACTTGAATATAGCAACTCAGAGAAAAGCATATACAAAAATAATTATAAAACACATTGGCTTATGGCTGGCTAATTTTCTTTCATAGAGTACAGAAGTAAAAATGAGTCTCCAAATAGTTACTGCCCTTGTGCTATTATTTTTATATGAAATAATTATTCTAAACAGTTTAATAAATTCCCAGGGACACTGTAAAACGTCATGGTTTATTTCAGTTCATTGAAATACAAGACATCATTTTTATTACAATATATGGACCTCAAGAAATAATTCTATTTACTTTACTTTATTTGCCTGTGCATGTTTAAAATTTCTATGTATAGTAGAAAGAACACTGCACTTGGAGTTAGAAGAATTCATTTCAAGTATCTGTTCTGAAATTTAGCAGCTATGTGAACTTGTACTGCTCATTGAACCTCTATGAGCCTAAGTTTCATCATTTATAAATTTGACTTTATTGAACTTGGACTGAAGATTCTAGCATGATGTTGGAACAATCACATTAGAAAAGGTATGTGAAAAGTGCTATCCAAATAAAAAAAGCATTATAAGTATGATCGTTCTGCTAATAGTTTTAAAAATAAGAAGATATGGATTTTATATTAAAAACTTAGTACACCCCTTATATTGGGTACAAGATTATTTTTAATTCTTTTAGTTTTTACATTTTGAGAACCTAGTTAATGATTTGGTTTTCTCAGTGAAGCTGGCAAATAATTGGGTATATGTTGATGTAATATGGGAAGTGACACATCAAAGTTTATGAATGAATGGATTCACATTTCAGCTTCTTGTTCCAAGTAAAGAATTTCTGTTATAATTGGGACGATTTAATTAGACTGTAGACGAAGACTTCCAAGCCAAACAGTGTAGATTGTTTGGTTGTTGTTTTTCTTTTTCCTCCCAATTAAGAGAGTATCACTTCAAGTGATAGTTAACTGCTGTCTTTATAAAATGAGTGGTTTAATGTTAAAGACAGATAACTGTCATTGAAAGTGCAGTGCCAAAATTATATAAACATGACTACAAACATGCTACAACTAGTAATTTTGGTCACTAGGGAAAGTAGCACAAAATGAACACTTAAGACTGTGTGTAAAAAAGAAAAAAAATCATTAGGGTGAATTTAGTTATGAGAAATAGATAATTTATTATGATAGTAGAAGGCAAAGTCTCACTCATCTTCCTTAGGGTTAGCTCTGACTACAACCATATACATAGAGACAATATTAAAGGGCAACACAACCAACATAAAATCAATAGACAAAACTGGAATTCATTTATTAAAATTAAAAAATTGATTTCTCCATCACGTTACAAAAAGATAGTGTATTACAAATTTTCTCTGATTCCCCCAAGACCTCTGAATCCTCTCCAAATCAGAAATTATATGCCAAAGAGAAAGAAACTTCAGCTGTATACATGACTCAGGAGATTTGGAATCTGAAAAAAGGTAATGATATTTTTTAGAGTCAACTGATTTCTAAAATGAGCAGATTCAGCACCCTTCCCTCACACCAGACATCATACCATCTGCAGATGGGATATATTTGATGAAGAACATGGGGCTACCCAAATTTTTAACCTGGTCTACCCTTTCTCTTTCCATCACTGTGAAGATCTCACCTTCGGACAATGGAAATCTTCCTGGGATCCGAATAGCCAGAATGTCTCTGTAACGCTTCAGCTTACAAAAGCTCTTTGGAACAATATAGCCAACTCCACAGTGGGCAGAATTCTGTGCTGCAGAAGAGCTTTGCAGGAGAGCCAAGAATGGAAAAAAATGGGCAGAACACATGTTTGGGATTAAAATAGAACACAACATTAAATTTGTCAACTCCATAAAGTCAGCATGGCAGCTATTTGAACTGCCCAGAAGTAGGTCAGAAAACTAAGAAATACAGGGAGTAGAACAGGGAAGTAGGGGAGGATACAGTGTGTTCATTATGTGGCACTCCAATAAGCCTGAGAGTAAATCCTTAGCACAAAGTTGGGGCTAGTTATATCTACACAAAAGTCACTTGGAGTAGGGACCTAAGCTGATGAACCATAGATTGCCCAGACTCTGAGACACTTAGATGCAGCCCCAAGGAAACTATTTTCAGAGGAAGAAAGTCAGAGACTCAGAAAGTAAGTTATAGAGAGAATGTAAGGAAGAAGAGACAGAAATTATCAAAGATCTCAGAAGGAAGAAAGCTCAAAGCCATTATATAAGATAAATCAATAGGCAAATCATTAAGAACAGAAAGAACAATTCCCTATCTAGTAATGAATTCAGATTTCTATAAATAGAAACTGCAAAACAAAAGAAAATGATCCAACACTGGATGAGACAAAGGAATCTGTGGAATACAAGGACAATATGAAACCATAGCCTGATATTCCTAAGTTGTTCAAAAGAGAGTTGAGTTATGAGAGCAGAAAATATGGCCTTCACAGTAAAGTAATGAAAGTAATAGAAAAACTGAAATCTGAGACAGCAAGTCTCACTAAAGAAACAAACCAGAAAATAATAGATTGGGAAAGCAAATATACAGAAGTGAAGAACTATCTAGAAGAGGAAAAGCAAAAAAAAGAAAAAGAAAGAAAGAAAAAGCTATTACAGCAAAAGGAAATATGTTCACTATATAAGCAAAACATAGCGATCTCAAACACTGGATGTATAAAGACAATATTCTCAGATGATTTCTGAGAAGAACATGACAAGATGAAAGAAACTTTAACACTATAATAAAAGAATAATAGACAAGAATTGTCTGAACTTCTGAACATAGAAAATTAAAACCCAATAGACAGAATCATAAAAACTCCTCCAAAACCAACAAAAATGACAACAAAAAGTTGCAAATTCCAAGCAAAGTGGTAAGTTTAACAATTCACTTTAGAAATAACAATCTCTGCAAGTGGTTGTGAGAAAGACCTCCATATACAAAGGAAAGGAAATGCAAATAAGCAATTATTCTGCACCTACCAGAAAATGTGGATAAAACTGGAATAATGTGTTCCCCCAAAAAGTGGAGATCAAGATATATCGCAGGTTGACCTCTCCAGCAAATCTGGGCTTAACCATGAAGGATTTTATAAAAGTGGCAGGTCAATAACAAAGAGGTGATTAACATTTTTAGAAAAGAAAATTATAACCGAATAGATTATTTGTTTCTTAAAAATCTCACAGTAAAAAATGCAGGAAGCATGAAAAAAGGAAATAGTGAAGAGATGCAACAGCAACAGAATAATATAAGAGAGATCAGTAAGAGACTTCTTTATAAATACACAGAAAGAGGAGGAGGTGAAGGGAGAAGTCTTGCAACGGTAACAGTGAAAATGTGGACCTATGCCATTATAAAACGAACCTGTCCAAACCAATGTTTTGTTGTTATTGCTGTTGTTTTTGAACTACATCACAACATGGGAGTGTATGTGAAAGGGAGGGGGCAAACAAAATGATAAAGATGAATGTGTAATGTCCCCTGCCTAGCAATGGGAGGAAAGTGACCCTTGTGGTCTCAGTAAGGGAAGAGCCTTCAGGGGAGTGAGTGAGGAGGTGGAAAGGATTGAGACGAGTAAGAAAGGAAATAGGCTCTTCTTTTATAGTGGTAAAGAGTTCCGTTGATGAATATCCCTATGGGTGATGGGAGATAGTCTATGAAAGGAGATGGAGACCTTGCACTAAATATGACTGGAAGATTTTGATACTTAGAAAAATTTTTCTTGCCCTATCTTGGGAGTAAAGGGAGTTACAATTCCTAGGGACAAATGATCCCTGGAGGAACTAAAGGCCATAAACTGATGGGTTTGATTTTGAGTCAAATGGAGGAAAAAACCCTAGGAAACCAGGAAAGGGTATGAATGAATAGCAAGCTTGATAGTCAGAGACATGCTAGAGGAGGGGCTCTAGCATAGAGCAATGTCATCTCTAACACCTGCAATTATTAAATTTTTTCTAGGAGTTAGGTGTATTGAGGAAGGGGAATTAGCAAAGCAAACTGCAAGAAAGTAAATAGAAGAAACTGATTAATGGGAAAAACTTAGAAGGGTAGAAGGGATACTTTAAAAGTTTTGATTTCTTGAGACAATTTGATGTGTCATTAACCCAGGAATAGGGAACTAGAGGAGACAGGAAAAGAACATTGGGGGAAAAGACAGAAATTCCTTTTGGAAAGCACAAAAATGATTTTTTTTAAGAAGTCATGACTAGTTGAAAAGAAAGAGAAAAAAGAGAATCTGCTTGATTAATCAACAGGGAAAATGAGGTAGAGAGGGAGAATTGTATAACCAGATAAAGCAAAAGAGAAAAAAAGGAATTAATAAGCAAAAATCTAAAGGGAAAGGAGAAGCAACTGAGATTAGGAGATCAAGCCACCTTCAAAAACATTAAGGTAAAGTAACTGAATGAACAAGGTATTGTGTTTGCAGCAGAAGGCAAAAATCATAGCTTGAAAAAATATTAAAGAGGTAGGGAAATATGAACCTAGCTTTCATAATAAAAATATACTGAATGGATTAAACCATCAAGCAAAATATAAGTGTGATCAATTGGATAAAAACAAAACCCTAAAATCTATTGCTTACAAGAAACACATTTTTATTTTATTTTATTTTTTTTTAATAAATTTATTTAACTTTTTACATTCATTTTCACAAGATTTTGGGTTCCAAAATTTTCTCCCCATTAGTCCCCTCACCCCTCCCCAATACACTGGACATTCTAATTACCCATATCACCAATC
>CM053771.1:431806618-431835111 GCA_028658325.1 Potorous gilbertii
CATGAAGGATGGTGTCTAGGCTCTTTTTTTCGATCATAGCTTTCAGGTAGTCCCATAATTTTTAAATTGTCTCTCCTGGATCTTTTTTCCAGGTCAGTTGTTTTTCCAATGAGATATTTCACATTCTCTTCCATTTTGTCATTCTTTTGGTTTTGTTTTGTGATTTCTTGGTTTCTCAGAAAGTCATTGACCTCCATCTGTTCCATTCTAATTTTGAGAGAACTATTTTCTTCAGTGAGCTTTTGCACTTCTTTTTCCACTTGGCTAATTCTGCTTTTGAAAGCATTCTTCTCCTCATTGGCTTTTTGAACCTCTTTTGCCAATTGAGTTAGCCTATTTTTCAAGGTGTTCTTTTCTTCAGCATTTTTTTGGGTCTCCTTTATTAAGGTATTGACTTGTTTTTCATGCTTTTCTTGTATCCCTCTCATTTCTCTTCCCAGTTTTTCCTCCACCTATCTAATTTCATTTTCAAAATCCTTTTTGAGCTCTTCCATATCCTGAGGCCATTGGATATCTATTTCAGATGTTTGAAATACAGAGGCCTTGACTCCTATGTCCTTCCCTGATGGTAATCATTGTTCTTCCTCATCAGAAAGGAAAGGCAGAAAAATTTTTCACCAAGAAAGTAACCTTCTATGGTCTTATTGTTTTTCCCTTTTCTGGGCATTTTTCCAGCCAGTTACTTGACTTCTAAGATTCCTCTCCACCCCCACCTAGATCTGCCCAGCTAGTGCTTGGGGTTTGAGATTCAAATGCTGTTCCCCAGCCTCAGGGCTTTCAGTGGGGGCAGGGCTGCTATTCAATATATGCTTAAGTTCTGGTGCTCAGGTAGGTACAGGACCACCTCTCAGGATCAGTTCTCTCAGGGGGTTTATGCAGACACCTTCAGTAATGGACCCTAGGTCCTGCTTGCTCCAGGAGCCTCTGGCCTCCAAAGTCTCTGCTGCTGCCTCCCAAGGGGGCCTGAGTTATGGAGACACCCCGCTCTCCTCTCAGTCAGCCCAGAAGTCTCTCTTACTGACCTGCACACCCGTGGATGGAGGGCCCTTCCCAGCCACCAGAGATTCCATCCCTGAAGCCTGCTTGATTCTCCTCCTCCCGATGCTGTGGGGCCAGGGAAGGGCTGGGCTCCACTGCCATCTGGTGCACAATGGACCTTTGGGATCGGTTTTTCAGGGCCCTCTGGAATGGAAATCTCCTTCACTGTGTTGCTGCGTGGCTTTAACTGTTCCGGAATTTGTTGGGAGTTCTTTTTACAGGAAATCCATGGGCTGTCAGTTCAGAGCTAGCTTATGTGAATCTGTCTACTCCACCATCTTGGCTCCTCCCCTCCTCACTTACTTAATATGCTAATTTATTAAAAATGAAGGAAATTAAATTATCAGTATCAAAAATAAAAAGGGTGAATTCGCCAACAATGAAAAGGAAATTAAAGCAATTATTAGGAGTAGTTTTGTCTAATTATATGCCAATGACTCTAACAATCTAAATAAAATCCATGAATATTTACAAAAACCTAATTGCACAGATTAGCAGAAGAAAAAGAATATACCTAAGTAATCTAATGTTAAAAAAGAAAAACAGGCCCTCAATGAGTTCCCTTAGGAAATATCCTCAGGAACAGATGAATTCAAAAGTTAATTCTACCAAAATTAAAACAAAACAATAAATTCCAACACTAGCTAAACTGTTTGGAAAAGCAGGTAAAGAGAGAGTCCTACCAAATTCCTTTTATGACACAAATATTGTTCTGATAACTAAATCAGGAAGAATAAAATAGAAAAATAAAATTGTAGACCAATTTGTCTAATGAATATTAATGCAAAAGTTTTAAATGAAATATTTATAAAGAGATCACAGCAACAGATAAAAAAAATCATACATTATGACCTGGTGAGATTTATACCAGGAATGCAGAGCTGGTTCAATATTAGAAAAATTATGAGTACAGTTAAACATATCAATATCAAAATCAAGAGAAATCATATGATTATCTCAATAGATGTAGGAAAAATTTGACAAAAAGCAACACTAGCTACTGTTAAAACAACACAGTGGAAAACAAAGGAATAAATAGAATTTTCTATAAAAAGATAAGCAGTATCTAAAACCAAGAGTAAGAATTATATGTGGATACATTAGAATCCTTTTTAAATAAGTTTAGAGGTGAAGTAAATATATTCATCATTGTCACTATTATTCCACATTGTACTAGGAATTCTAGCTATAGCAATAAAAAATAAAGGAAAGAAGGAATTAGAATAGGCAATGAGGGAACAAAACTATCATCTTTTGCAGATGATATGATGGTATCCATGGAAAATTGTAGAGAATCAACTAAAAAACTAGTTGAAATAATTAACAGCCTTGTAAGAGTTGCAGCATATAAAAGAAATCCACAGAAATCATCAGCGATTCTATATGTTATCAGCAAAGTTCAGCAGGAAGAACGAGAAAGAGACATTTTCTTTAAAATAACCATAAACAATATAAAAGAGTTGGGAGTATACCTGCCATGACAAACTGGGTTTGTCACAACTGTCAAAAGCATAATAACAACACATTTTTACACAAATAAAATCAGATCTGAAAAACTGGAAAAAAAAAATTGCTCACGGGAAAATCAAACCAATGTAATTAAAATGATTATTCTACCTAAACCAATTTACTTCTTCAATGCCATACCAATCAAACTATCAAAAACTTTTTTACAGAGCCAGAAAACATAGTGGCAAAATTCATCTGGAAGAGCAAAAGGTCAAGAATATCAATGGGATACATGAAAATAGTAGGAATGAAGGTTGTTTAGCAGTACCAGATTTGAAACCGTATTGCAAAGAAATAATCATGAAATAATGTAGTACTAAGTGAGAGAGCGGTGGATCAGTGGAATAGGCTAGTTGGTTGGTTGCTGTCCTTTGTTACCCAAGAGGCCCAAAATGAAATCACCACGATGAGGTCCAGATAAAATGTCCAACTGTGGCTGATCAGACCAATATGAGCTCAGAATACTTTACCATAGATTGGGCACAGATAATCAGTGAGAACATTTCGGGTGGATACTCCAAATCTGCATATCCCATGTTTCCTTTGTGCTGTCTCGATTCTGCTTTGCTCATAGAGCACAGCATCGTTTGTTATGCGGCCATGCCATGCTGAACTGTCCTATGCCAGTGTCTCCCATGTTGCACAATCAATTCCACAGTTCTTGAGAGGCATTGAGGGTATCTGTATTACTTCTTTTGACCACGATGTGATCATTTGCCCCTTGTAAGTTCTCCATGAAGTAGTCGTTTTGGCAAGCTTAGGTTTTGCATTCTAACAACGTGACCAGCCCATTGGAGTTGCATTTTCTGAAGCATAGTTTAAATGTATGGCATTTTAGTTTTAGCAGGGACCTCATGGACTAGTACCTTATCCTGCCAGGTGATCCTCAGAATCTTCCTAAGACAGTTCAAATGGAAGTGATTCAGTTTCCTGGCATGGTGCTGATAGACTGTCCATGTTTCACAGGCATACAACAATGGGGTCAGCACAACAGCTCTGTAGACCTTCAGTTTGGTAGTCAGTCTAATACCTCTTTGCTCTCAAACATTTTGAGCTCCCAAACATTGAGCTAGCTCTGGCAATGTGTGCATCAACCTCATTGTCAATGTGTACATTCCTGGAAAGCACACTACCAAGGTAAGTGAACTTATCCACAGCATTCAGAACTTCTCCAGTTTTTGTAACCGATGGTTCCACATATAGATGGTGTGGTGGTGGCTGATGGAGAACCTATGTTTTCATGTTGTTAATTATTAGGCCAAAATTAGCACAGGCAACAGAGGATTGATCCATCTTTGGTTGCATCTCAGCTTCAGAGGCTGCATTGAGTGCACAATCATCTTCAAATAGACAATCATGCACCAACCCTCCACTTTGGTCTTGGATTTTGGCCTTTTCAAATTGAAAAATTTACCATTAGTACAGTAGCCGATCTTGATGCTGTGTTCACCATCATAAAAACACTTGACAGCATGGATGAAAACATCATGCTAAAAAGCATGGGAGCAAGCACACAGCCCCATTTCACTCCATTGGTGACTGGGAAGGCATGAGAGCATTTTCCACTATCCAGAACCCAGGCAAATATGCTACCATAAAATTGATGAATACTGATGAACTTCTCTGGGCAACCAAATTTTGACATAATTTTCCATAAGCCCTCATGACTAGCAGTGTTAAAGGCTTTGGTAAGATCTACATGTATGTACAGACCTCTGTTCTGCTCCTGGTATTTCTCCTGGCATTGTGGGTCAGCTAAAGCATGTACAATCCATCATTCTTGATGTGCGAAATCAGGGTTATCGCTTCTATCACTGTGAACCTAGGTTAGTACCTGAACAACTTGAAGCCTTAGTGAGGCAGTGAGGAACCCAAACTAGAATTATTCATACATATTGTCAAATGAGTTCATTCCTCTCCAATGAACAGTGCTTGAGAAGAGCACCTTATAATCTATAACTCGAGTTTGAAATTAGTAATGTTTGCATGATTTTGATGAACTTACTGGAATTTTTAAAATTAGATTTATCTTCACTTATTAAAGAAAGGAAAAAAATGCATATTTTGTCATTATCATATTAGTTATCTAAAAATGTTTTATTCTAAGTGTAATCAAAGACACCTGAATGATACTTCCTAACAGTAAGATGACAATCTATTTCTGGACACAATCTGTATTTCTAAGTATATAGATTATAATAGTCACAGTTTTCAATGGCATTCTGAAATCTTTCTGAATTTTCATTCCTTAGGATGACACTTTTAAGGTATGACCTTCATCCTAAAGTATCCCCAAAGACATTCTGTACAAAGAAATGCTTAATTTCTTTTCAAAACAGATTTTAAATTAATTATTGTCAGTATAACCTCATGATGCTGTAGTCATCTTAAGTGTATAACTTCATAGAGTCAGATAGGAAGCCTTTATCTTCTTCTCTCCTAATGCTTTATTTTACAGATGAGAAAACTGAGATCTAAGAGTAGCTTGCTAAAAGTTGTACAGTTACTAAGTGATAGAGCCGGGAGAAAACCAGATCCCTTGATACCAAAGCAACAATATTATATCGATACAGAATCACATTATGATATTTTATAGCTGAAAGAATTAGTTAATATCACCTGTAGTCTATATTTATGGGTTATTCTTAGCTAGATAATAGAGAAAATACAGTTGAAAAGTTTCATTGTACTCCCATAAGAATTCCAAAAAACCTTTTTTCGTAACAATATAGACTTGTCCCTTGTTTCCTCCAAGCTCTATTGCCCTCCTTCCTTGCCAAACTTCAGTGCCCCCCTCTACTTGTATTTTGGATACATTTTATATTTATTAAATATATCCATGTTCTCTTCCAGAGAGAATGCAATCTATTCGAGAACAAGTACTATTTTTTATTGCCTTTGTATTTTTAGAGCCTAGTACCTAGAGTGACACACACAAAAATATATGTTAAGTATTTATTGTGTTGAGCATTGTGCTGAGTGTTGAGGGAAGAAAAGATAAGGTAAAGAGGGTCCCTGTCCTCAAGCAGCTTACACTCCAATGGGGGCAAACATATGCTTTAAATAAGTAGTTACAAGATGCCTGAAGAGTAGATATAACTTAAACCATACGTAACATCTGATGAAGATTTCAATTTCCTCATCCCTCACCTACCCTAGGATAACTTCTTCCTGGAACCTTTATCTCACAAAATGCCTTGCTATTACCTTCATTCCTTTTGTTGCATGTTGACAAGCTATAATAACCTGTCAATGATTTTATGACTAACTTCTTCTCCTTTGGTCCATTTTACAACTCCGAAAGACCCATGTTACCATTTTGGACTTTTCAGTCATCATCAATCTACTCTAACTTCCCATTCCTCCTCATTTTTTCTTTCCTTCTTTGAAGATAACCTAAGAAGCAAACTTTTCCTAACTGAGCACAAAATTGAAGAACAGAATTTGGTTTGTATGTTGACAAAATCTGAATGCGCAGAATCAGAATTAATGATGAATTGTTAGAAAAAAGAAAAAAGACAAAAGACATTGAGATTTTTTAAGGGGAAAACAAACAGTTTTAATATCCTTGTAGAGTTTAGGGTTAAATTCTCTTCCAAATGATTTTCTTTTTTTAAAATTATTTAGACTCAAAGGCCAGAACACAAATATAGAATTGAGAAAAGAAGCAAAAACATGTCATAAACTTAAATATTGGAACTTTAATACAAAGTAAGAAAGAAAGAAAAAAAAGTATGTCATGTACATAGCAGAACATGAGAGAATTCACAATATGTAACAATTAATTTTCATTTCAAGGAAGCCTATGTGATAAATAACAGATGTTATGTTGAGAACTGTCCATCTTTTCCTTGTGCCCTTTTAAGTTTTGTTTTCTGTTGTACACTTTTTACTTTGTTCTTTTTCCCCCTCCTGACACCCCATCCACAAGGCTATAATTAAGTTTCGATATATTTCTCTATAACTCTACATATATATATATATATATATATATATATATATATATACACACACATATACATAAATACATAAACATATACTTTCCCAAACAAATTGTATACCTGATCTTTGTCTTTTATGTTTCTGCATATCTCTTGTTTCTTATTCCTCATGCCTCCTCTATTTCACTTCTACCTTCTACTTTGCATACTTCCTTCCAAGGTTTCCTCCCCTATTCTCCCACTCCCAGAAAGCTAAAAACACTTCTATAATCACATTTTACCTATTCTCTCACCCTCCCCTCTAAAGATCTCTCCCTTGTCCTCTCCCCCTCCTTATGCCCCTACCATTTTATTTCTTCTGAATTTAGAAGACTTTTATACTCTCCTAAATATATATGCATTGTTCTCTCTTAAACCCCTTCCTCAATGAAAGTAGGTTAAAAGAACTATATACCCTCATCCCTCATCTAATTCCTCTCTATTGATTCTTCCCTTGCACCTCATTTGTATAAAATAATTACTCCTTTTAGCTGTTCTTAAATGATTTTACTATTTAAATTCATATCATACTCAGGTTTACCTCAGTCTTTCTTATGAGTTTTCCAATTAATAATAATCTTACACATACATTTTACACATATAAAAAATGAATAGGCTGTCCTTATGAATCCCTTATAATCAGGCTGTGGTATGCACCTTGTATTTTTCTTGGCTCTTGTATATCAAATCTTGTATTAAGTTCAGCTTTTTTTTAAATAAAGTCTTTAAAGTCTGACAGTTGATCAAATGTCCATTTTTTTTCAGTCAGGATTATGCTTAACTTTGCTGGGTATGATATTTTTGCTCAGATCCCCAGTTCTTTTGTTTTTTGATAAACAGTATTCTAAGACGTGGTCTACTGATAGGTCTTGTGTGATTCTAATTGGGCACCATCATATTTAAATTGTTTTAATCTTGATGCTTTTAATATTTTATCCCTGACATGGCGGTTTCTGGATTTGACTATATTTATGAGTTTTCCTCATAGAATCTCTTTTAAGTGGTGATAAATGGATTGTTTTTTCTATTTCTATTTCCCCTTCTTCATCCCCTTGTTCTAAATCTTCAGGATAACTTTCTCTAATTATTTCTTGTATTATTGTATCAAGATTCTTTTTTTTATCATAACTTTCAGTTAGGTTATTTTTATGTTTTCTCTTCTTAATCTATTCTCCAAATATGTTGTTTCTTGTTACAAGAAAAGTTTTTCATTTTTCTTCTATTTTTCATCATTCACATTTTGTTTAATTATTTCTTGATCTTTCATAATTTTGCTTGCTTCACCTTGCCCAATTCTAATTTTCAAGGTGTCATTTTCCTCCTTAAGATTCTGGATCTCTTTTTCTAATGGGCTGATTTTCCTTTCATAATCTTCTTGTTTTTCTTGAATTATTCTTATTTCCTTTAGCTTTTGCTCCATCTCTCTCATTTGATTTTTAAAGTCTTTTTTAAGACCTTCTATGAATTCTTTTTTGGGCAGTGACTATTTGATGTTACTCTTTGGGAGTTTCTTTACTTCAATATCCTCCTTTGAATGGTATTCCTTATTCCCACAATAGCTTTCTAGGGTTGGATTCTTTCTCTTTTACCTGTGCATTTGTTTTGTGGTAGTTGCTTAATTTTTGTAATCACCTTTATCCCTGGGGTGTGGGAGATGGTGCTTCTTGCCTCAGTTCTTCCTTTCTTTCCTCTAGCCTGGAAGCACAGCCAAATTTCCACCCTTCTATAAGTGCCCATAGCCAGAGGGTTTCTGCCTCACTACTTCTGCACTCATCAGGCATGTGCCGACCCCTTATCACTCCTGCCACTCTTGCTCTCTGCAGCAGTGCTGGGTCTGGCATCCTTGTCAGCAGAAGTTCCCTGGATCTTTCCAGGCTGAAACACAACTCTCCTCACTATCCTGGGGATAAAATTACCGTGGCTGGGGCCGAGGTAACCTCTCAAAACCAATTAACTCCAGGGTTTGCCACTTGTTTAAGTGGGTGGCTGCTTGTTGATGAAGCAGATGCTAGCCTAGAGGTATTTATTCTTCATTAGGACTAAACCTTTTCCTGGAATTTTTCCTGTCATCTTCTCAAATTGTCACAGGAAGACCCTGATTGTACCCCTGTTCTTACTTGTTTTTACCTGTACTTTTTTCTCCTGAAGGTGCTATTTTATCTCTTGTGGGGGGAAGTCTTGAGAGCTTGGAATTTTCTGACCTACTCCTCCATCTTCCCAGAATCCTCTCTCCAACTGATTATCAAAAGAACTTTCTTTTCCATGGTTATGGGAAACCAGATGTATTATTTAAGATTTTTCTTTTAACTGTAAAACATGGTTAATAGCAATTATAGTAATTAGTATTTAGTTACTTCAAAGGTAAAAAGAACAAAGTAAAAAAAATAATATGATATATTCAATTTAGCATGTCTAGTTTGTAATTTATATGCTATTCACAAAAGAGCATGATGTACCTAAAAGGGAAAGAATGAAAAGAAGAGAAAAAGAAGGAAAAAGAAGAAAAAAGGTTCTTTTTAAATAAGTCAGAAAAAAAGGAACATTAGTGCTAATGAATCATACATCCTACTGTTGATTCAGATTCTTTTTGAACACTTTACATGATAAAAGTACCTGCACCATTACCAGGCAATGGGGAAAGTGCATTACCTGCATCAATCAGTCTGCTCATAAAATGCCTTCTCAGAAAGTGCCCCTGAAATGAATTGAAAAACAAGCTAATGGTAAAGGGAAAATTGTATCTCTCCATTACTCCTTGTTAGAACATTTTGTTCATTGTCTAACAATTGTACAGTTCAGGAAGATAATCTTTTTATGTTTTTTGCATTCTTTTGAAATATTCATGAATCTTAGCACATCCATAGCTACATTTTATGGCTGCAATGAATGGACTCAGACTTTGGTATACTTCACAGCTATCCATTTCAGACATCTCTGTGATGATTCAGATCACTGAACAAATGATTCAGACTTAGCCATCAATATCAGTAATCAAGGAAGCTAAAATCATCACTAGAACCTGAAGTTGTTTATTGGCTACTTATAAAAAACTTTATAGTAATTTATATAATACATTGCCACATAAAAAGGCTGAAGCAAATTTAAAACCAATGGCAAGTGTTTCTCTGGGTAGTAATGTGTTAGAGTCCAAACATATCTCAAATTATTAAAAACTAAATTAAGAAATTTACTCAGAAGATTTCTCTTTCTAATTTTTGTAATTATGTCATTATGTAAGTATATCTCTATATCCATCCAAATAAAGCATACTGAGGTTCATTTTAAAGCAAAATGTTTATATTATCAAGGCTGATTTATATTATCAATTGCAAATTCAAAAGTGTATTTTTGAAAATGGATTTATTTAAGCAAAAGGAAGTGCTGTAGAGATGATAATTTGCTCATTATTGAGCACATGGGTTGGGTTTACATATTGTTTGATATTATAAAAGAAACAGATTTCTAAAGCTTTATATTCTTTGAAGCAATATCAGAGTAAAAGTAACAGGCAAAATAAGAGGATGTAGATGAGAGAGTTTGATGGAAACTGAAATTTGATGGAACTTGGGATCAGAGATCTGGCCATAAGTTCACTGCTACCCCATGCATTTTTTAAAGTAACAACTAAATAATAATCCATATTATAGGAAGTTAAAGAAGGATCCACAAGGTGATTTGACCTAAGAATTCTTCATGAGAAAAATAGTAAAAGGTCATTCCTTTTCTCAGTTGGTAGGATTCTATAATCATAAGAACTGCAAGAGACAGTTTCTCTTATTTAATTACAAGAAATAATTTATGGTTTGAAGTTTGATTTTCCTTTGAATTTAAATTATTTGTAAATACTTGTCATTAAAGTAACAATACTTATTAAAACAGAAAATGCTTTCAAATTGGAAAAAGGGCTATGTGCTTTATGAAAGCACAGCTAAAAAATAATATACTATGTGCCATGATTCTTAGCTGAATATTCATTCAAAGATTCCCTTTCTGGCTGGACCTTGATGATCATGTAAACAAAAATCTGGGAAGCACACTATACCTACTTTCCCAGCTTTCTTCATTAGTTGAGAATTGCATAAGCAGAACAGAGAATATCATTTTTTGTTGCCTTAATTCTTGAAACTTCACAGATCCTTCTGTTTCATTTATATTATTTAGTGGTATTCAAACCTAAATAATTTATTTTGACTATTGCATATTTATGCACATTTATGTATCCGCCTTTGAAATTTGTACAGTAATTAATTAAGGACCATTATAAAAATAATCACAACAAGAAAATGAACTGGAAGCCATCTTTCCAGGAAGCTATTTGCTTTAATATCTGTTTTTAAAAGAAATTTCAAGGAAAATAAGTGTATAATATAGAGGTAAAATTTTACCTATTCAAGAAAATGCATTTATCAAACATTTAAAAAAACTGTTTATAAGAAATCCAATAAATGTTTAGAATAAAATTTGTTATTATATATTTTGTTAAATAAGTCTGGATGCTTGGAAAATACAGCGCATTATTGGAAACTTTAAGATGTATTAAAACTATATTTCTTAAACTGATACATTTATATATGTGTGTATGTGTGCACATGTGTGTATATATGCATGTGTATACATATATGTGCACACATATATTCATACATATATGTATATATAGGCACACATTTCTACATATAGACATGTAAGTGTGCACATCTAATATATATATGTATATGTGTATGTGTGTATATGCGTGTGTGTGCGTGTGTGTATGTGTGTTTATACTTTGGAGGCAAATTAATATAGTGAATAGAGAGCTATTCCAGAAGTTATGAAAACTGAATTAAATCCTATCTTTGATACATAGTGGATGTGTAGTTATAAGGCAAGTCATGTACCTCTTACTAAAGCAGAAATTTTGAAAGACTTAAAATTGTAGAGAATGTGTAGAAAGTCATCGACAGAAAGAATTTCCTCACTAGTGAATTTTCTTTACCAGTGAAATCACCATTCTGATAATTATGTACAAACTTGTATATTCATCTCTGAACAATAAATCCCAGACCCCAACAAATTTGCAAATATATGTGTTTATTCTGAAATTTTATTTTCATGTACTCACAATGACTTTATCCCCTACCTAATAATTGAATTTCTATATATCTATAGGTTTTATAGTTAAATGTCTGACAGAAGAGTTGAATATTGAACATCTATCATGATTTCTGAGCTCTCAATGCTTTTTGTTAATAAATAGCATTTCATCTTTTGTGAGTTAACTCAATTCTAGAATGGATATTTCACTCATCATGTAGGGTCTTAATGATCAGTCATCATTCTGTATCATCTTTAAATTTAATAAGCATTTGATAAATATATTCATTACATAGTTATGTACATATTTTTTTCTGTCATCCTTACTAACCATAGTGTTTAGATAAGAAAAGTTACTAGTTAAAGATATCTTGTTTTCATAAAAATGCTGGTTACAGCTTTAATCTTTGACCAAATGGGAAGTGAAAATGTCTTATAACCCTACAAGTTATATTAAAACAACACATCTGGCAATGGCGCTACTCATAGGATCATACAATTATAAACTGAAATGGAACCCAAAAGAGATCTAGTTCAAACTCTTTAAATTACAGATAAAGTCATAAAGCAAAGGGTAAAATTACATCCTGTATCCATAAGTAAGCTATGGTGGGATGAAACCTATGAAAACAACATGGCTTTGGATGGGTATACCTTATTAAAAAGAAACAGAAAATGTACAAAGATGAGAGAAGCACCATAGCATATTAGGAAGGTATCATCATATGAGAATTTCCATAAACCAAATTAAGAAACAGAGTGAGGAGTACTTAGCTAAAGATCAGTGGAAGAAAAACAAGCACATTAATAGTTAAAATTGACTTCCTTGAGTTTGTGATAGAGATGGAGATGAAAATTACTGATATTTATATATGTACCCTAGATTTTTGGAAAACATCTCAAAGGATCCCAATGAAGGATAATTGAAATTCTATGGACTGAAATTACTCAAGACAAATCACTTCACTAGGGATATAAACTCTTCTAAATAACATTTTGAAGACATGAAATGATATAATCATAACGTGGAGGGGAAAAATGCAAACAAGAACTGTCACAACAGATCTATGAGAGTAACAGAATGAATTCCCCAACCAACTCTGATTTTTAAAAGATACTTACAGAAGATAAAATCAAAGGAAACACAAGATCAAATAACAGCATGGTTCTGCAAATCAGCGTCAGAAGTGCTGAAACTCAGATTAAGCTAATGCAATTGAGGAAAACTAAAGGCAATAGAATTTTTAAATCTACATTGAGAGGAGGGGTAACAAAGAAAGGATAGAATCATAGCTTGTGGTAGATGGTAACTGACTACAGAACTGTTCCAATTTATCTGCCTCCTATTTTTTTCTGCCAAGGAGAATTAACTTTGCACTGAAAATTCCTGAGAAATAAAATGGTTAACAGATAATTGACACACAACTAAATAAGAAGATAATAGAAGAGCTTAAAATTGTTTTGATGAATCCATATCACCTGGTTTAGATTAATTATATCCTTACATCCTGAAAAAATGGACAGATGTGAGTGCTAAATAAAGATGAGTGATATTTGAAAGACTGTGGAAAATGATACCACTTAATTAGAAAAGAGCAAATGTCTTAATTTTTTCAAATGTGAGGAGAGCAGAATATAAAAAGAATAGATCATTGATCTTGACTTCAGTTTCTGGCAATATTATAGAATTGTTCATTAACTCCTATAGGTTATCAGTGACTAGGATCTAAAGGACTATTCTAGGACCTGAAGAAAGGGATGATAGGAGACAGGGATGAGAAGGGAGATCATTCTAGGTATAGGATCCAGCAAATGAAAATATCTTTATTTGGGAGATAAGGTCTCTGTCAAAGTAATATCAAAAAGACCAGAGTCATTGGATCACAAAATACATGGAGGTCAGAAGGTGTATAAAGACTAGAACCAGGAGCGAAAAAGTTATGAAACTTTAAAAGCCAAACAGAAATTTTTATATTTTATTTTGCAATAGAGAACCATTGAAGTTTATTGCATGGGTAGGGGTTTGTATGGTCAGACTGGCATTCAGTTAGGAAAATGAATTTTGTAAATGAATGGATAAATTGGAGCAAAGAGAGATTTGAGGAAAGTCCAACCAGAAAGCTATTATAATAGTCCAGAAGCGAAGTGAAGGGGGTCTGCATTAGGATAGTGGCAATGTTACAGGAGAGAAGGGGAGGGTTTGAAAGAGGTGTCAAGAAGGTAGAAACAATAGGACTTGATAACTAATTGAATATTGGAGGCGAGAAAAGGCGAAGAATCATGATCTATACTTAGATTGTGAGCCTAGGAAACTAGGAGGATGGTGAGATATTTAACAGTAATAGGAAATTGAAGCATATGCGAGAATTTGTGGGAAGGATAATGATTTCGCTCTTGGATTATGTTTAGTTTAAGATATCTCTGAGACCAGAATTCGGGAAGACCAATAGACAGCTAGAGATGTGAGACTAGAAGTCACGAGAGAGTTTACGTTGGATAAATAAATCTGATACTACTTGAGACTAACAGAGAGTTTAAGTTTGGATAATTAGATCTGAGATTAACTGAGACTAACAGAGAAGTTAATTTAATCCATTAGAGCTAGTCAGATCACCAAAGAAATAGCATAGAGAGGGAAAAGAAGTAGGCACAAGACAGAACCTTCAGGGAAATCCATGGTTAGTTTATATGATCTAGAAGAAGATCCAGCAAGGGGACAGAGAAGGCACAGTCAAATACGTAAGAGGAGAACCAGGAGAGAGCAGTACCATAGAAACCTAGACAGAAGAAAATATCACAGATAAGAAGAGTTCCATAACTTCACCAGAATACCAAAGACTTCTATGCTGCAACAACAACAAAACTGTAGTATCACTGAGCTAGAGCATTGACTTGAATCTAATAAGGAGAAATTCAATGGGAACAAATGTATATGTACATGTATCTCTATCTATCTATCTATCATCTGTCTATCTGATTGTCTGTCTTTCTATCTATCTGAATGAGCAAGTAAAAGTAATCTTAGGCAATATCTATAGATATGATGAAACTATACCAGTGGGGAATTAGGGAAAGGATTCCATGATGTAGAGATATTAACTCTTGGTTCTTCTAGTAAACCCAGTTCTAGAACAGAAATGAAATTGAACTGGAAGAGTCTCCTAACAACTCTCTTGTTGTACAGTACAATAATATTTCAGAGCTATACCTACTACAAGTGAAAAATTACATCTAGTGAAACTGTCTACTCTTTTTTTTACAATACAGGGAAGGAGTATGATTTTGTCCAAGACTTTTCCTTTCTGGTCCATAGTTTCCTCCTCTATGAAATGCAAGTTGGAGTAGATGGTTTCTGCGATCTGTTTAAACTATCTATGATTTACAGATTTTATGCTCTCCCACTCTACCTTTATGTTTAAGTATGAAGCAAAAAATGACCTTAATTATAACAGAACTAGGAATACATAACAAGATGTGATCATAAAATATTAAATTAAATATATGATTCATTAATAGAGAAAAGA
This sequence comes from Potorous gilbertii, assembly GCA_028658325.1. Lineage (NCBI taxonomy): Eukaryota > Metazoa > Chordata > Mammalia > Diprotodontia > Potoroidae > Potorous > Potorous gilbertii. The sequence continues at coordinate 431,821,743 of CM053771.1, forward strand.
GTGAATGAAGAAAAAATATTTTAAAAGATCATTAGGAGTAAACTGAATAAAGAATCTAAGTAGAGCAATCTGGATAGCTCCAAATGCTAGACACACATACACATATACCCTGCTCCCAAATACATGCATAAATACAAATATACCTATATGTAGGTATGTGTGTATTTCTCTGTGTGTACGCATGCACACGCACATGCATACATCTCTCTAGGGTTGATCTCCAAATCACACAATGGATTCATCATCCTGTGATCTTACCTTCCTCTTATTATCCTGATTAAATAGACCCCCCTTGTGTATCTGACTCAACCATCCTCTGGTTTCCTAGACTTAGTTTTATCGCTAAAGTTTAACCATCACTAAGAAAAATTCAACCAAGCAGGCGTTGCCATTCCTGCTTGAGTGAGCCTCTGTTCCTGCCCAAATAGTCCCATGTTTTGTCCATTCATACCATCACCTTCTTTCTCCACTAATTACAAAACCAAACCAAAAACTGAGCAGAATATGTAGAATATGATAAATAAATGTCCTATCATCTCAAAATGCCATAGAATTTATCAAAGATCCCATAGTGTGTTACATATTTATAAGAAGTTTGTCAAGACAATTTCTTAATCAATTACTTCAGTGTCAAACTGCTTTTAAACTTAAAAAAAGTTCTCTGCTAGTGTATTGACTTAGGAAAATATAAATTAGCTGCATATATGCTGTATTATACTTCTATTTATTTTGTTAAATACTCTTCAATTAGATTTTAATTTATTTTAGGAGATATTGACTACGGACAAAAGTTTGATGCCTCAAACCGGAATCTGAGGAAAATTAAACTTTGAAATCTTAATTGCATCTCCACATGGAGGATGTAGATGCATTTCTTGGCTACAGATAAATACTGGCCAAATTAATTGACTCATATTGTTAAAGACATATCCACCCTTTGTTCTGATCGATAGAAAGGTAGATGTGAGATTGCTTGACAGTGAGATTCACTGCTCTTCTGAGGTAAATCTAAATCTGAGAATGATGAGTATGGGAGATTGTTTGAATCCTTTTAAGTGTAGAACTCACTAGAATTTTCCATCAGTTAACTCAAGCTAATTTCCTTTCCAAGAGGAATCTGAACTACAGGATAACACTCTGAGTCTGGATGATTTCACCAGGAAGAGAAGGAAATTACATTAAAGTTTTATGGGCAATTATGCGTTATTTATTTGCTTTCTGTATTGTTGAGTGGAAGGAAGAACAAAAGAAAAGAAAGAAAGAGAAAGTGGGAAAGAAAGAAAAGAGGGAAGAAATAAATGAAAGGAAGAAAGAAAAGCTTTTATTAATTACTTACTCTTTGCTAGACATTATTAAATTTGGGGAAACATAAATACAAAAAATAGATACTCCTTAAGTACAAGGGGCTTAAATGCTCATAGAAGGAGACAATACACACAGGGTAATTGTATCCAAGGAGAGGAGCTTGGGTCTGAGGAGTCAACAAAATGACAATTTGATCCATAGAATTGACTAACATGGTCTTTGCCAAAGCAACTATGATATTGATTTTATTACTGTGCTCAAATAATGAATTAGAAAAAGAATTTAGAAATACACACTGCCATGGTAATAATGTAGTGATAAAATTTGTTGACTGACAAATAGGAGGCTATATAGAGAATGCTTTTTCCCATCAGTATTTTGGCAATGGTACCCAGGCACAAGTCAGAAGACCAGCTGAGTGTCCTTCTATATCTGATATTACCTTCATTGTTTCTATGGGAGCAGGGAACATGTTATCTGTATCTTTAGAGACTTAGACATGAGAGATTCCTTTGTTCATATTATCCAGAATAAGTTCTGAGTAAGGTATAATGAACAAAAAGACAATGATATTTTGGATGAAATTTCTAGGATTGTTTACTCCATCAATATATGTTAAAAGATTGGAGAGTTGGCACAAGGGTAACTTAAATATCATATCCTTCACTTTAGTTAAAAATATTTCCATCGACTTTTCCTAACTAAACTTAATGCTAAAGCATTGTTTTTCCTTTAATCTGATTCTGATTCTCTCAATATTTATATACTTTCCTTACAATATTTTAAAGAATTTTAATTTATTCATTCTTCTACTTGAGTATTTTCACTTTTTGAGTATCAGTAATTTTTGCTTCCTTTTCATAGTTAGTATATCATCTACCCTAATATTTATTTTCATATTGTGGTGCTCAATAACTGTTGCTTACTAATGATTAATAATAGGTATTCATGATAGATAAATTTATTTCTTTTTCCAGGAGTTTGATTATGCTAATTTTTCTAGTACTATTATATTTTTTCCTATAATAATTTCAAACCAAAACATACCATTTATACTGTTTTTTCAATGGAATAAAAGCTCACACTAACCTTGCCTATTCCTTTATAATTTGATAAGATGATTATACATTCAGTTGTTCATTTGTTTGCACAAGAATTTTCTATTTTTACCTCCAAATGCCCCCACGCCAATGCTCCATTTGAAAATTTAATAAAAAAGAGAGAAAATCCTCATGACATACACACACACACACACACACACACACACACACATACACACACACATAATATTCCATATTTCAAGTCTACCATCTCTCATCTCTCTGGCAGGAGGTAAGTGGCTTATTTCTTCCTTAGTACTTTGGAATCATGGCTTTTCATTTTTTCTGATTAGCGTTGTAAAATCTTTCAATTTAAAAAAAGTTACCTTATTTTAGAAATTATTTTCAGTTCTGCTAACTTTGTTCTATATCAGTTCATAAAAACCTTCCCAGAATCTTCTCAAATTATTTATTTCATCATTATTTGTAACAGAATAATATTCCATTATATTCATTAGTCATAATTTGCCTAGCTACCCCCCAAATTAGGCAATCATGTAGTTTTCATTTTTTTCTTATTATGAAAGGAACCTTTATAAATATTTATTCTTGCATATATTTTTCCCCCTTTTCTTTGATCTCTTTAGAGGTATTGGCTTATGAGAGTAATGGTGAATCAAAGGGCATTCAGTCTAACAACTTTTTTATTCCAATGGTTTTTTCCCCCCAATTCATTTCTTTTTTTCATGCATTCTTATCTATCTTGGTCTCAATAGAATTGTCTTGCACCTTTATTTCTTAAGGTGCTCTGTCATTCAATTACTGATTGAGTGACTACTTTCAACATTGTTTTTATATCGTTCTTTTCCAAATAAAGTGATATGAGTAGCTTCTAATTATCAATGCTTGTGATGATGTCCATTTATTTTGCAATAAATTTCATAAATGATTTAGAGCTTTCCCCAACAAATTCTTCAACTCACTTATACCTGTGAATTCAGAATTTCTGCATCCCCCAAACAGGTGATTGCAATTAGCTTACATGAATATTCTTCTGAATAGAGTAAACTTGAATGATGCATCTAATTAATTTGTCCTGTTCCAACATCTTGGTTTTACTTGAAAATAATCATCTCTTTATGGCTATTTCCCTTAGTCCTTTCATTTCCAATCAGACCTCATCTTCTGTTTGGAAGCAATTTAAAGTTTTTCCCTTTCCAGGCATTAGTTGTTTATTTTTTTCTCATATGCTGACCATTTTGTCTTGAGTTATTTCTTTCATTTCATGAGTTTCACATTAGATTTAAATGATTGAAATCTTCCATTGCTGTTTTGTGCACTTTACATGATTTTTGATTTTTACCTTCTCATTTTATTGCCAAACTATATTACATATGTGTGTATATATGTGTGCATATTATATGTGTGTCTTCCTCATCAGTGATCATCCCTTTCTTATCCTTTCTTTTCATTCCATATTCATCTACTTCTAGGAAGCACGTGTGTAAGATTTACATTTTCCTTTAGGTTTATAACAAATATTTTACTCCAGTAACAATATAGCTGCACACCTGCATCTGAGCCATGTAGCTATCATTTCTCTTGTCCACCCTTAAAATATTCCTCTTTGAGGAATGTAACATAGATCATGTATGTAATTCTCTCTGCCACTTAGGGAATATTGGGTTTGTTTATAAAAATAAAATTATCCCGAATGCTTAGACTTATAATAGGAAAATCATTCCTGTCTGTAAACATATAATCACAATTCAATATTAAGTGTATTAAGCATTGATGTATAACTCCAACAGAGAGCATGATGTGGACCAGTGAGAGCCATCTTAAATTCCTATCATAAATCATTAGTAAGGAACAGTGAGAACCACTGGTGATGGAGGTGATAGTTCTATAAAGGTTGTAGTAACACATGTCTCCCAGGGTTGTTGTTAGGATAGAATGAGGTAGTATTTACAAAGTACTTATAAACCTTAAAACACTTTATAAATGCTAATTCTCATTAATACTAGTAGTATTAACATTACAAAATTTACATGAGATGCAAAGACAGTCCTGATGAAGCTACAATGAGGCAACACATGATACACTAATTCTAATACAATGTGACATGTATATGGTTATGAGATATGTGAATCAAGTTCTATGTAAAGTACAAAAGGACATATGGATTTGAGAAATCAGAGAAAGTTAGAGAGGAGGTTATTTTCTGAGTTGGAACTTAAGGAATAATTAAGATTTCAATACGAATATTTGTAGTAAATGGTTTGAGCAAAAACATAACGGTAGGTAATTGTGAGACACCTACAGGGACGGTTGGTGATCTGAGTATAGTGAGAACATATAAATGAGATGCCTATGATAAATCCAGCATCTGATTGTGGAGATCTATATTGGTGCATACATTAAGTATGTGATTCTAGACCGGGAGGCATAATATGTTTCTATACGGTGCTAATTAGGTTATTTGTATCAGTTAGCAATACAACAATCAATTGTAACACAAATTTTGCTGAGCCACATTATAAATATGCTTTTAAGGGAAACATGATAGGAAAGACATCTAGCCAGGACTTCAATGTGTAGAGACACTATTGACACACCGCCTTATAACTTCCCATTTTATCTCTGCTTCCAACTGTAACTTCAAGATTTGCCTCTCTAACTTTAACCATGGCTCTTAATTTTCTTTAGCATCTATCATTGTACGTCAATGTTTTCTAGTAAAACGTAAGGACCCAAAGACAAGAAATTATTTTCTTTCAGCTTTTTACTCCATGTGGTAAGGCACCTGGCACATAGAAGGTGATTGCTGAATGCATATGGATTTATTCATCAATTATACCCATATGTATAGACTTCTGGGAAATGTAAACCAGAGAATTTCTGTTTCAGCACCAATTATTATAGGGAATGAACGTCTAAGAACTTTTCTTTTGGTTATGCCAAAGTATCAGTATGAGGAAACCCTCTAACTATCTGTATTAAATATCATTGAGAATTTAAAATTGGCATCAATGTATAGATTTAGAAATTAATATGAATGATATATTTACTTTACAATGACTAATCACATTATGTTTGATACTGTGCAATGGAATTTTGACAGTCACCCCACCACACACACATACACACACACACACACACACACACACACATACACACATCTTTCAGTCTTCTTATGCCTTCAGTCTCTCATATTCTGTTAAATCAAGTGACTTACCTCCATATTATTCCATGAATGAGACATTCCACCTCCTGACCATAGGCATCTTCATTGTCTGTCCCCCATGTATGGAATGCTGTCCCAGCTAATCTCAACCACTAGGCTTCCCTCGCTTCTTTCAAGTGTCAGATAAAATTGCATCTTCTACAGAAATCTTTCCCCAATAGCTCTTAATTTCAGTGTCTTCCTTCAGTTAGTTGTTTCCTTTTTACTCTATAGATAGCTTTTTTGTGCATATTTGTTTGTTGTCTCTGCAATAGTTGGTGTGCTCTTGAAGGGCAAAGATTATTTATTTGCCTTTCTTTGTATCTCCTCTGGAATTTGTTGAGTGAGGGAGTGATGTGGTCAAACCTGAACTTTAGGAAAATCATTTTGACAGCAGAATGAAGGATAGACTGAAGGACAGAGAAACTTGTAGCAGGAAGTTAAATCAACAGGCTATAGTAATAATCTAGGTATGAGTGGAGGAGAATCCATACCAAGATGATGGTAGAAAAAGAGAAGGTGGTAGAAAAGAGAAGGGGACTTATATGAGAGATATTACAAAAGTAAAATTGACAGGCCTAGATGACAGATTGGATATGAGGAGAGAGGGAGAAAGAATGAGGAGTTCAGGATGACACCTCGACTAAGAGCCTGCTAAATTGGGGTGACGGTAGTTCTCTTGGCAAGGCTAGTGAAATTTGAAAGGGAGAGATTTTGAGGGGAAAGATAATGAGTTCAGTTTTGGACATGTTAAATTTGAAGGAGGAAATGTGAATCTGGAGGTCAACAGAGAAATAAAAATCTAATCTATGGGAGCCTATGAGAAGAGTAAGTGAAAGTATAAAGGGAAAAGAGTACTCCAGGTAGAGTACTGCTAAACAGCCCTTGTTAGCAGACATGACTTGATTTAGTGTAAGTGTTTTATTGTTTTCAGTTTTGTCCAACTCCCCATGACCCTAATTGGGGTTTTCTTGGCAAAGATACTGGAATAGTGTGACATTTCCTTCTCCAGTTCATTTTACAGATGAGGAAACCAAGAAAAACAGAAGTAAGAAACTTGTCCAGGGTCACACAGCTAGTTAGTGTCTAAGGTCAGTTTTGAACTTAGGAGTATGAGTGTTCCTGATTCCAGACCTAGTACTCTATCTATTGTGTCGTCTAGTGGTACTCATATTTTGATTAAATTCCAGCAGAGAAGACTGAGAAAGAGCAGTCAGATAAGTCTAAGAGGAGACTCAGGAGAAAATAAAGTCATGAAAACTGAGAGGAAAGAAAATATCAAGTAGAAGAAGGGGATAAACTATCAAAGGTTATATAGAGGTTAAGAAGGATAAGGACTGAGGAAAAGACCTTTAGAATTGGTTATTGAGACTGGTAACTTTGGAGAGAGCAGTTTCTTTTGAATGATAAGACTGGATGACAGTTATAAATATCTTTTAAGAAATGTTTAGAGGAGAGGAAGTGTTGGCACCTATTATAGATAGAAAAAAGAAGAAAGGACGTTTGTTTAAAAGAAGAGTAGGGGAAAGGGAAATGTGAGGAAAGAGGAGACTCTCAGTGAAAGGCTGTTTCCAATATAAGTATTGATTCTTTCATTATATTACTTGATTCCTTTCATTATATTCATAAACAGAGTATTAATCATCCTAGATTATACATTCATTTGTATTCATCTCTTCTGCTGACCCCCAGAATACATCCAATTATTTAAGGTATTTTGTGGGAAAAGAGCTACTGACAATAAATAAATAAATAGCATAGCTAGTTGGACCCCATTAATGTATTTGCTGTTATAAAAGCAGAAGGCATATTGTCGGGGCAGGGTAGTGGTGGTGGTGGAATAACAGTAAATTATCAGAAAGACATCTCTTTCACTCTGTGGCACATATGGGGTGTACTTTTCCATTGCTTAACATATTACCAGTTGCAGAAGAACACACACAAATTATGAATGGACGGGAACTTTCATGGATAGTGCACATAAAGAGAATGAATGAATGTGGCCAGGGAACATACATTTGTGGTCAGACAACAGAAGAACACGTAACCGGGACATTTTTATGAATTTAGAAAGTCACAATGGAAACAGCATCAACTCTAAAGTCATGTGAGGTGATTCTATACCTTAACGAATACTATCTGAGTAATCTTGGGCAAGTTAATTTAATCTTCCTAAGCCTCAGTTTACTCATTTGTAAATTAGGGGATTAGAAGAGGTGATACCTTAGAGCCAATCCTCCTCCTTTAACAAATGAAGAAACTCAAATCTGGGATGGGAAAGTACCTTCCTTAAGGTCATAAAGATAGGAAATAGCTGATTTGGGATATGAAGCTAGGTTCTCTGACTCTAAATCTAATGCTGATTTCAATGTATCCCATATCATGAATAAAGAAGTTTAGGCCCAGATAGATGGAAGGATTTTTCCAAAGTCAGGCAGAAAATCAGTGGCTGAGTCAATACTACAGTGAAGGTTTTTCAAAGTTCAGATAGTTTTCACTCTTATTTTAAAAGAGTATTGACACATTTGAAATTGATTTTAGAATTCTTTACAACAGTATTAAGTTTTAATATTTTGACAATTTTTTATCTCTTCAGAATCAGTAAGTCCACTACATAAATAAATTCAATTTATATTATTATAATGTAATTAATACTATAGCTTATCTATGTCTAATTGGACTATCTTTATTTAGGGACTTAGTTCTTCAGGTCTAAAGCATTGAAACAATATGTTGAGAAGATAAAAAGTAAGTATTAAGATAGTCTGTGTCCAGAATCATCAAAATATATCTTTTCTAAGATAAGACTATTTTTTGCCTTATCAATAAAGTATGATTTGTTCTTTTTAAACAGAGGCTGTTCTGTTTTCTGTTGTTTTAATTACATATTGTTCTTTCTATATAAAATGTCAGGAGAGAGTTATAAATGAATGAATATCCAATACAACATTATTATAAGTGCCAGATTGACCAGAAAGATTTTATAATATATCACAAAAGGAAATAACTTTTAGGCTGGTATCCATTTTACCCATATCAAACATCTATCAGAAGATTCCAAAATATTTTCCTCCACTGAACCACTATTGTTTCAGTACTTCTAAAAACAGAAACAACACACACACACACACATACACACACACAAAATGGTCCTACATTTAATGAACAAATCACGAGATTAATTTTAAAGACATATTTCCTTAAGTGATAAACATATATTCTCAACATAGATGTAAATATGGTTAGTAAATGAGACTTGATGCAGTTCCCATTTCTGGGAGATTACTTTTCACTGCACCCTATAGAACACTATTCACATTATTTGCAAATAACAGTTGTTTAAATACTCATTGACACCTGTTATAATACCCATATTGTACTGGCAAGAGTATGAATTTAGAGTCAGAGATAATTGCTTTCATTTACCTGCTCCATCCCTGATTACTTATATGACCTTTGGCCAATCAGATATTTCAGTTTCCTCCCAGGTTAAAGAAGTTATTCAAACTAGCTCCAAACTTATCTTTTATGCTCTTTAACTGATCTTACATCATATTAAATGACTTCAAGTAACCTCATCTATTTCTCCATGCCCCTCTCCTCATCATCTTCCTTCCACTTTGTCAGTGACCAGTGGTACTTTTGCACTTTATTGAGTCCAACCAGGGCATAGTACAGTAAGAATTTGAAATCCTTCACAATCTAGTTCCAATCTCCATTTCCTGGTTTAATTGTTTACTTTTGCATATTCTATGATCCAGCCAAATTGCCCTGTTTGATGATATCATTCCACCTTTTTTCTCTGTTATCTTCCTTGTCTGGAGTGCAGACATACTGCACTTTTGTCTCTGAGCCTTCCAAGTATCCTTCAAATCCTACCTCAGCTTCTATTGCCTCCGTCCCCTCCAAAAATAAACAAGCAAACAACCAAACCCTCATTTTTTTCTTGGAATGTGTTTTCTTTCTAATAGTGTGTATATTTTGTTTTCCCTGATTGAGTATAAATTCTTTGAGGACAGAGATTGTGTTATTTTATCTTCATAGCCCTAGAACTTTATATTAACTTAATAGACTGTGGTTGAGAGATTCTGGATTTTATGTTACTTTTAACATAACATTTCAAAATTTTTTGACTGCCACATCTCATTGGTAGACTTAGATTGAGCTTCAAGTCCGTTCTCATATACTCCTGAAGTTTGTCATGTGAGAAAGCCCAGCAATACCATGGCTTGACACTAAATAAACATTGAGAATGTCTCATTATACATATCTGTATTAGAAATAGCATTTCTCTCATCTAATGCAACTTCTTTTTTCTTACCTATAACATGGAGCAAATATTTCCCTGGGCCCTCATTGACTTTAGCCTCCCTGATACAGCTTCCTTCTCTACTCCACTCTCCCATCAACTAGTCAATATGATTTAGATCCAGGAGAAAGCTGCCTTTGTGATTTGATTGACTCTGGGTCCCCTGGTATACTTCTTGGTGATCTAGGGGAATAAAATGTCCCAGACATGGGACATCTAAGCCTCTCAGATTCAGTGGGTGCCTGAGAACAACCAAGATGACAAACCCCAATGATATATTGACCAAATAAGGCAGCATGTAAAGGGGAGATGAATGACACTGTATATTTTTTAAATATTCTTTCTGTGTTAGGGCTAAGTTAAACTTCCTTCATTAATAGTTCAGTGACTTACAGGTACTTTCTTCTCTCTCCCTTCACCTCCAGTACTGAACATAAACAAAGAAGGTGATGACATTAGAATTGTGCCTCCAGTATTTTCTATTTTCCTGGCTTTCATCTAACAGTTGTTTTAATTCCCTGTTATCCCTTATTATTCTACACTTTCTAGTCCCAATACCATTCTCTCTGATAATCTTTTTTGGCTTATGTTACATAAGTAACCAGCAGCTAAAGTTATCAATAATTGATACAACACATTGAGGCATTTTATGGGATTACTATTTAATTCTGTTGCTAAAAACATGCAAATAAGCATTGAATTTTAACAACCCCTCTAAAATGTTGAAAATCTGCCTTCTTAGGGTTGGACATGTATATATTTTATGTCTTTCTCATTATTAGGCTCCTGGAAATTAACCCACAGTATATCTGTAATGAATTTATGTATTTATGAGCCCCACAATGTCAAGTTTATATTTCATTTTCTTTTCCACAGATTTTGAGAATTAGGCACCAATAACTTCTAAGCCATTTCTACAGTAATAGAATGGTATGTGCTTTATGAAATCTCTGTATTTGATTTTGTCTTCACACCCACAATGAATTGTTTTTAAAAATAATCTCAATTTCTCTGCTACCTTAATAACTAAAATGTCATATTCATTAAAAACTTTTTCAAGTAATATTTCCACTTTTAAAAATATAACCTCAAGATGATTCATATTTATTCATGACTACATCTTGAAATCTTACTATCTTCAAATCTTTTCTTTTTATTCTTTTTCTTTTGATGTTGGGTTGCAAATACATGTGATATTTAATGCAATTTGGCACATTTTGTTCAGAGTTCTAAATTTACTTTTGACTTTACCCATGTCTCACCAATCCTGTGATGAAGTATGATGAGTGCTTCTGAATTTATTGATTGAATATAGCCCTCTGGAGTACACTAAACTTAATTTGTATGTAAATCAGCTTATCATCCATTAATGAAAATAATATGTGAGTGCCATATGTTTCCTTCAATCCTTCCCTGTTACTGCTTTTAATATCAACAAAAACTAAGCACAGATAAAAAAGGCAGCCAATGACTCTAAAAAGAAAAACATAACAATTACAGATTTTTCTCAGTTCAAATATTAGTGTGGATATCTGACCAGATGTGCTTCCAAAATAGTTCCAATGGATGCTAAAAATCTTGTAGTGATTACCTGAACATAAATTTGCTGAGTGCTAAATAAACTTATCCCATCAGCCTTCAGTCAGGAGCCATGCATTATTTATGGGGAGATATTCATTATAGGCAAATAATATATCTCTCACCCTACATGTATTGAGCTCATTCAACAAACATAATCTCATTGACATAATGACAACTTTACTTCAACTTTAAAATTTCATTATTACTTACTTTGGGGAACTATTGCTAATAAGGAACAAGTCAACATTGTGTTGTAGATAGAATACTTCACAAGCCATCAGGAAAACCTAGGTTCAAATCCTGCCTCAGGTATGTACTCTCTGTATGAACCTAGAAAAGTTACTGATCATCTGTGGGACTCATTTTATTCACCTGTTAAGGTGGTTTGACACAATGACTTCTAAGTTCTAATTCATATTATGCTCTTATAAATGGGTTATATAGTTGATAAATACGAATGTATTCTAACAGACTAACATAGGTGAGATGGAATGAAGGGGATGGGGCTCTGTCTCTTTTATCCATCCAACATCTATCTATCTATCTATACTCTTCTTTCTGATGTAATGACAATTCTCTGGGGGTCATTATCCCACAATAAATTCAACCATACTTATCCCTCAGAATTCTAGGGGTTGAGATGTCTGTTTTCTATTGACATCTACTCATATCCCGACAGCTGTATTGTTTGATGAGAGTGACTTTCTTCTCTGTTCCATTTAATTATTTAACATCAACTATCTTTTATGTCTAGTTGGTATAATGGATAGGGTGCCAGATAGGAATCAGTAAGACCTGAGTTCGGATCTGGCCTCGGACATTTACTAGCACTGTGACCCTGGGCAAGTCACTTAAACTTGTTTGCCTCAATTCCTGAAGCAAATGATCTGGAGAAGGAAATAGTAAATCACTCTAGTTGCTGTTGTGTTTATCCTTCATTGCCAAAGAAGACCATGCCATCAGAGAAATGATGACATGACTTGCACTTGACTTTGTTTTGAGTGAGGGAGGTCAGCACCAGGTCACCAGCCTCATTTTTCCTCAGAGCCACTGGAATCCAGATATTCATCATAATGCTTGTATCTTTCCCAGGATAATGTCAAATGGGGTCATGAAGGGTTAGACACAGCTGAAACTACTGAACTCATGTCATAGTATTAACAGGAAAAAAATAGAAAAAAACATATGAGCATCCACCTGTACCTTCAAAACCAAGTCTAACCTCAATTTCTAAATATCATGATTCTCCCAACAAGTTTATGTTGATGTGATATGATGACCAGATGGTCCTGATCTCAGCTACTACTGTGCTGGATCAAGAAGGTAAATCTTTGCTCCTGTGGGATTTATTTTGATGTTTCACAGATTGCAAACCTGGACTATATAACACTAGGATGTGGAGAGACTCTCATGACCTTCTGAAATTCAAGTAACCTCATGTAACCACAGAGGAGCTAATCTAATGGAAAATGACAAATGCAGAGGTCAAGGATGAAGGCCTGTTTCTCAGACCCACATGGCAGGGAAAAGGGCCCAACATTTTTCCCCTTATGGCATTAGCTTTTACCAGACACAGTGAGCAAAACGTCCAATGATGAATAGCAATTGAAATGACTGACCCAAAGGCTACGACCTACTCAGGTGGAGATGTCATATCAACCATGCTTGGTAATGCATTCTACATATAGGCCAGCCTCCTGCTGCAGTGAAATGTCCCTAATGATGTGTTATTTCCTACATTCCCATTCCATGGAGAAGAAATTCTGTATTTAGACTGTCACAGAGAATAGCATAGTTACTTCAAACCTCAAATTTTAAAGTGAGGGGAGGAATAAGAAGCCTTTGTTTTTGTTTCCCAAAGTAACAATGTATTTGTTCAGAATATTGCTTGTTCTACCCTGGTTGGCT
>CM053771.1:431835611-431856708 GCA_028658325.1 Potorous gilbertii
AGGATTTATTATAGCAAACTTCATTAAGTAAAACTCTATGATGATTTAGATAGAAGGTTGTCATGAAATCTATTATCATTAAAATGAGAAAAAAAGACGCGCTAAAGAAACCAGTAGTTTAAATGAGGCTGTATTTTAAAGAAACTAATTTTACCTAATTAAGGGAACAAACTGTTCTCAAATGCTTTATAAGTAGTCATTTAAATAAAAAAATGCATGTACTAATTATAAATGATTCTTATTTATTAACTAAAGTAGGAATAAATTTTTTTGGAATCAGTCTATACTGCTCTTTTGATTTATACTTTTAATTTTAATGATAAAAATGAATTAAAAAAAATATGGTATTCTGAAACTCAGACATTTCCCAAATTTAGATTGACTTTCATCCCAGTTACTACAGATTGGTGAAATTTAACTCTACTATTGAAAATAAATAATTCCATTCAGTTTTCATTTCATGTGGTCCTGAAAGTAATCTAGTAGAAACAGGAACAGAAAGACTTTAATTCAAATAACAACTCTACTAGAATCTGTAGACCTAAAATCCTACTAAAAATAGCATCTTTGAATGTGAGTGAAACCTTTTAACTGAAAGCATGTTTTTGTCCTAAGCATACTATATATTCCAAATAAAGTAAGATTATGATAAATGCAACAATTCTCTTTCATATTGAGTATTTCCTAAGAAAGGTTTTCTTGAACATGTATATCATGTATAATATACAAAGAAATACACACATATATGCATATGTGTGGACACATACAAAGCACACACACGTAGGAAGCAGACTGTTGTTTTGTAGTACTATTCTCTTTGGATCTGTTCCCTTCTGGTCACTGCAAGATACATAGTCCCCTCCTTAAAAGTCTTCTGGCTATGTAGTCTCTGTTGGACTTGGCCAAGCTTAACTCCCATTGAGAATATGGCTGTGGAACATTTCTATGATTCTAAAGTGTTTTTTCTACCTAATTTCTTTACCTACATTGTTTTCTCTTCCTTTTGGGATTAATGTGCTTGACAAGGTTATTTAAGTTAAAACAAACTTGTAGTTTCTAGACTGTCACGAAGACATCATCCTCAGTCAAAAGGCCAGCAATATCCCTAGGGCAAAAGACAACAAAAATATCCCCCTAGCTCCCTCAACACATACCAAAGCATACAAAGAAAAGCAAACACAGTCTTCTCCAATCTCCTCTCCCCTTCTAAACCAACCTAATTTCTTTAATGCCTTTCTCACATTATATCTCATCATCTGCAGCAGATGCTTAAGTCTTTAAAACACAAAGCATTTTGAGATGAGTACCTGTTACCTTCAGGCAGCTTTATCTTATCTTTGGATGGAAGTAACCTTTTACTAAGGACCTACTATGTGCAAAATATTCTTCTGAGTGCTTTAAAATAAACATTATCTTATGTAACTCTAACGACAATCATGGTATTATCTTCAATTTACATTTGAGGAAACTGAGGCTGTCAGTGTTTAAGTGACTTTCCTAGATTACACAGCTAGTAAGTATCTGAGATCAGATTTGATGTCAGGCCTTCCTTATTAAGCTGGCTCAATGCTTATTCTACTGCGTCACTTAGCTGCCAAATTTTCTATTCACTAGGTCTGAGATTTCCATGAAATCTTACTTTTGCTCAGGGTAAATATCCTATACTTTAGAAGGTTAGAGTGTAACTATTCACCATTCATGCCAGGTCTATTGACTCAATATACCAACAGCCCTGGTGATAGGATTCCCCAACTTTTTATTGTGCTCTTCTTTGATTTCTGCTTTCAACTACAAGCCCCTTTCTCTGGTCCATTTTGATAGGCTGGTAAGCAAAAAGCATCTAGACAAAGCAAAGCTCATAGAACAAGGTCATCTTCTTTAATATCTGCCTAACTATAGTCTTGGTCTTTCATATCCAGGAAATCCTAAAAAGTATTTGAGGTTACTCATACCAGTATGTGGTTAAATATACTTCAATTCAGTGATCGTTTATTAATCACTTACTCTGTGCAAGTTTTCAACCTAACATTTTTTTTGTATATACTATTTTCCACATGTTACCTAGACTGATTTTCATTGCATATAAAAGTTTGTGATTTATTTGAGTCAAATACACAGCTAATTAGCAGCACTTGGGTCAATACTTTGTACACAGTAAGGGCCCAATAAATATTTTCAAATAAATGGACAAAAATACACTGTCATGGAGGCCAATTGGAATGCATTTTACAAGTACTGAATTTCATATGGATTAAACCAAATAGTTAAAATTTTCACCAAGTAGGCCTCCATAGAAAGTCAAAAATTTATAATCAAACTGCTGTACTCAACGACGATTATAAATACTATTTTGGAGAACTGAACTTTAAAATCATGTTTTAAAATTGTTGATGGTTTTTTTGTATCTGTATGTGTGTTATTTGCATTATTTACCTAAAATTCTAGCTACATAAATATTAGACTAATTTTTTTTCATTTTTTAATTCATGCAGTAGCTTAATGAAATATAGGTACTGAAAAGTCAATACAGATTGTATGTCACATTTTAAACTGGCTGTATTTGCCCTTAATTAAAAAATAAAAACAAAAGCTTAAAAGGAAATATGAGATTTCTTATGGGAAAAGTAATAAGAGAGCCAGTGCCTTAGTTGGAAAATTTTGAGTAAAGAAATAGAATCCTGGATTGCATGAATGAAATAAAAAAGTATTCATCACTCACTATTTGCCATGAATGTGCTATATGCCTGGTGTTGAGAATACACATACAAAAGCTTCTTCTCAAGAAGCATATATCCCAATGAGGGAGATAATGAATGATGTTGAGGGAGCTAAGTAAGCTTTGTTCTGGGAAGTTATGGTATGTGGGAGTTGATTGAGACTACTATTTGAGAAGTCGACTTAATCATGGTTTAACAACTCAAGTTATTGAGTAAATGGGGTCTGCATGAAATAGTTCTTCAAAGGAGGCCTGGATCTGATTTCCCCTTATATTTTCCATGTAATGTTGGCCAAATACCTGTCAAAATGAAGATAAAAGATTTGCACTTAATTTAGAGGTAAATTTCAATATAATAGTCTAATATTCTGTGTCTTAAGTCCCTAAGCAAATGTGTTACATTAATAAAATAAGGACTATTTTTAAGTGAAATCTATTTCAAGAAAAATAAAAACTGTTTAAGTCAGCTATAAATAAAACCAAGTAAATTGTAAGAACAGAATGTTAGTAACTCTGGACTTCTAATTGAACTAGTTCAAACGAATAGAATCATCATGGCATTCAGAAATAGAGATGAACAGCTGTATATATTACATCTGAGGTCAAAAACCATTATTATGGATAGAAATGACATCTTTACTCAACTACATATCATGACATGCCATCAATAGTAGCAAATTTCACTTGTACTAGGTCAAGTCTATGTTAATATATTGGAAAGATTGATTTTTATCTGATAGCCCATGCTCATGAATTATAAATGTGAGTTGAAAAAGGTACTCAGAATTACTGTGCACAGATAAATCCACTAATATACCATGTGAGAAAAGAGGTGTGTATACGCTCTTCATAAAATTTTCCAAAATATCATAGGCCTTCAGAAATAGCGTTGTGAGCCTGTTAAATAATTGAGGAATATAATATAAAGGAAAGGGTGAAAGATACAGTGAGTCTACCTGTTCCTTTTACACATATAGACTACTCTAAAAATTGAGAAATTTCCTGTCCCATTCATGCCAAGTTTGACATCATGCATTTCTATTATACTTATCCTTGATGACTCCATGAGAGCAAAATACTAGATAAAATTTTTGGATGATTTTAATTAAAATCAGAAGATATTTTAACGTACATACCATGAACCAGGTGATAGGTGCTAAGCTTACAAGGTAAAACTGAAACAGTCTATTCTCTCAGGTTACATTCTACCCTGGGAAGCTAGCATGCAAACAGATAAACAAATGCAAAATATATACAGAATATATACAAAATATTTTTTGAGAGAGAGGCACCCAACAATTTAATGAATCGACTGAATTTATCAGGAAGGATTCAATGAGAAAATATATCCTTGAAAATTATTCTGAAGTAAAAATAGGCATAAAATTACACAATGATAGGGTCCTGGACCTGGAGTTCGATAAACCTGAGTTCAAATTCTGCCTCAGATGCTTTCAAGCTGTGTCAAGTCTGTTAACCTTTCCACCTCATTTTTCTTATTTGTAGAATCAGGAATTTGGACTCAATAGACTCTAAGGTCCATTACGGCTTAAATCTGTCATCCTATAATGTTATGATTTAAGAAGACAAGAAAAATAGTGTCATTTTCATTTATTCATGATGAGGACACAGAAAATGCAGTATGCAGTGTGAACTAGACTTCAGATGCAGTCCTTGATTGACCTGCTGGCTATCTTTTGAGAAGTCATATGTATGGAACAGAACAGAAAATCAATATCAGAAAAGAAATGCTCCATCATATGACAAGCTTGTATTCTTTTTAATCTGAGCTTCCCCAGCACTCTCTACAACTGCTAAATTATGTAACTTTCTTTCTCATTACCCAATCCAAAGACCCCATTTTTCCTTTTCTTGGTTGGGGTTAGGGAGTAAATGTAGAGTATAGATTTTTTGGGTAATGCAATCTTCCTTTACACTCAAAAGTGGTTTATGATGGAAATACCATAGCTATCATTTTCATCCTCATTTTACAAATGAGCAGCTCGAGGAAGAGTAACATACTTTTTTATTGATTGACTATATAATGTTTTGTATTGAACATGATACTATTTTAATAAAGACAGTACAGACAAAAATGCCTATACATTTTAAGAGAAAGTCAACCTAATATCCTCTTCCATGGATGAGAGATTGGGAAACAATTTCTGTAGAAAGTGGGATTTTATCTGATATTTGATGAAAGTTGAGGAAATTGGGAGGTAGAGAGGAGGAGGAAGAGTATTCTGTGTTTGGGGGGCAGTCAATGAAAATTGGGGATCTAGATTTTGGGATATGGAGTATCTTGTTTGAATAACAGCAAAAGGGCCAGTGTCACTTGATACATATGTGAGAAGAAGTCAGAGATTAAGGTGTAAAAAATAAAGTGGTAAGACAGGCAGGGCCAGTTATGAAGGGCTTTGAATACCAAAGAGAGAATTTTACATTTGGTCTTGGAGGTGATTGGGAGCCAAATAAACTTGGAGTTTATTTGTAGGGGAGTTAACTGGTCAGATTTACTATACTGTAGGACAATCACTTTACCAGTTGAATGGATGATGGACCAGAAAGGCAACAGATTTGTGGCAAGGAGAACAAAGGATAGGCTATTGAAATAGTAAGGAATAAAGTGGTGAGGGCCTGCACCAAAGTAGTGGCAGTGTCAGAGGAAAGAAGGGGATACATGAAGAGAAATGCTACAAATGTAAAATAGTCATTGGCAATCCTTGATGACAGATAGGAGGGATATGGGAGGAGGTGAAAAGGAGAGAGAGAGACAGAGACAGAGGCTCGAAAAGAGACAGACAGAGACAGGCAGAGACAGACAGAGAGACGGGTGGGGGTGTTGGGAATGACATCTAGGTTGCAAGACAATGACTGGGAGAATAGTGATACCTTTGATAATAGTGGGTAACTCATAAAGAAAAGATGATTTTGGGGGAAAGATAATGAACTTAGATTTGAACATGCTGCATTGAAGATGTCAATCAGATATTCATTTTGAGATGTGCGCAGTTGGAGATGTGAGAGTGAACTTCAACAGAAAGGGTAGAGCTGAATTGGAGAATCATTTGTTACATTTTTGCTTTCTATAGGGTATAAGTGGACTCGATCAAAGTGGACTTCGATCACATGGATCAAGTTTGTAACTAGTAACAATGTGACTGATCTTAATGCCCCATTGCATCACTTAAAAAACAAAGTGCTTCTGTAATTTGGAATAGGCTATAGTCACTTCTTAGATCAGCTATTGTATCTGGATAGTAAACATCATAAAGATAAAAGCACTTGTTTCTTCCAGAGTGACTTAAAAGATTTTTAAAATGAAAAGCTTATAATGAGGTGCAATACTGTCTTTATTTAAAAAAAAAAAAACAGCAGCAATAACATTTGTGGTCAGAGATGTTAGGTGGTTAACTCGTGACATTAAAAAGCCCAAAATACTAGGAATTTAATCCATGCCTAAGCTGATCAGATTTGCATAGAGAAAAAAATAAATTTCATGTCCACAGACTGCATTTATAATCTTTGCTATCTCATATAAAAATACTTTGTTTATCTTAAGGGAGACAAAGAGGACATAAAGAAAAGAAAGATTATTCCAGAGCATTCGACTTAAGAATCCAGCTGTAACTTGGAATTCTAGTGCCCTGGGCAAATCAAGTTAGGTATGGGGAAGAGTTTACCCAGGGTTGTGAGAGGTCTTAGGACCTCACCTGGGCTCCTATGGACCTCTAAGGATCTAATACTGAGTTTTCACTGTGTAATATGTTCACAGGTCCTAAGATGTTGTAGTATGTTTTTAGCTATATGTCATTGCCCTAGGAGTGGTTGCTGCCTGTTTTCCAGTACCTGAACTGCACTACCCTGTCATGGGAAATAACATTCTGGTCTTTGGACTCATACTCCATGGGTAGACAGGTAGAAGGAGAGAAAGCATGAGGAATAGTAGTGGCAGAATGCAAACCTTGATAAAGTGATATTTGATTTCCATAGGAACCTCAAGGTTGATGAATTGATCCAAACAATGGAGTAATGGTGTATATATTGTCACATTATGTGGGATAGGATCAACCGAAGAGCCTGAGGTTCAATGCATAGTAAGATAGAAAAAAAAAAAACATTTACCCGAGGCAGCACATAATCCTGATTGAATGTCAGTGTCCTTGGGCAAAAATCCCCAGGTGGTCTATCCTAGTTATGGATCTCTCTAAGCATCATCTTCTCTGCAATTTTTAGTCGTAAGGAACTGGGCAAGAACACTGGAGTGCTTCAGTGATTTCTGCCTGGTCATATAGCACTATGTGTCAGAGGCAGGACTTTAGTTCTTTTTCAATCCAAAGCTGGCCCTTTATTAAGTATGTCTCACTAACAACAATTATAATATAAAAGGAATTCCAAAATTCCTATCCTACCTATCCTATACTAAGAATAGTGCATTTATACAAATATTTCTATTTCTTTAGAGTGACTATGCCTAATGATATATATTCATTTTTAAAGGCCAAATTCAGTTAATTGCCAGTTATTTAAGTTTGGGAGATAGGGAAAAGAATGATAAGATTCAGTAGATGACAGAATAGCAGATTTCTAATCAGTGTACTTGGGGTTTGAACCAGAATTCTGCTACTCAGTACCATGACCTTAAATCAGTCATTGAGCTTTGGGCCTTTGGCTTTTCATCTGTAAAAGGTGAAGGTTTAATTGAAAGGTCCCTCTCTTTTAGCTCCAAATATCAGATCCTATGATTCCATCATGTAGTAGAGCTGGTTGGATAAATTGAATTATTATTTTTTCTACTTTAGTTTGTAGGTATAGAGTGAAACTGAATTCATATGAAAATGTATTCACTCACAATTTTATAGAATCTTTAACTACTTTTCCAATTTATAAATTCTATAATTTCCCCAGTTAGACACAAACACACACACAAACACAATACACACACAATGTTTTTTAGTTTTAAAATTTGTCTTATGAAATCTCAACTTCATCAAGTCAGTTATGTGAGTTTTTAGCAAAGGCCGTTTAAAAATAAACAATGTATACCCCATGCAGCATTTCATTGTCTCCTAATATTTTGTTTAGTAGGCTATACAGTGTGTGTAATTCAAGACTGCATATGGAGATTGGGAAATACATAAACACAGTATTTAAATAGTAAGCTTAAATTCATCAATAAAATATCTACCTTTACTCCACACCATATGATTAAATTTGAATTCAGGTTGATGGCCCATTTTTTTTACTCATATTATTTTTCTAAAGTGACTTTTCAGCATTCAAATGTATTAAAAGTGACATTGAAATAGATTGATAAAAGCCAACTGAGGGTAATTCACATCTGCACGTAATCTTTCATTTTTCTTTCCTGCTGTGAAAACAGACCATTAATGTATTTCAGTAATTTCATGTTAAATGATAATAGCAATCCCCTATAGCCTAATTTTCCTTGAATCTATACTGTAATGTATACATAAGGAGACAGCTGATGACCCCATAATATTTAGAACCAAAAAAGACCTTGGAAATTATCTAACCCAATTGTTTCATTTTATTGATGAGCAAGCTAAGGCTCAGAGAGCTTAAGTGATTTGCTTTAGAATATACAGTAGACAAAAGAACTAAGACTTGAATGTGGGACTCCAAATATAGTATTCTTTCAATCATTCAATTCTGTCATCTAAAAATGTTTTAATATGTTTTAGGTGGCCTTCTAAGTCCATGTTTTAAATCAGACATTTAGAAATTCTCCCCAGAAAGGCAATCAGTATGTTCTAATCAAGATTTGGAAAGAAGTCATGATGGTGGGAACTAAAGGATATGCATTTATTTATATTTCTACCTTTTTGTTTATCTATCATTATCATCTCTCTTTGGAGAGAGAAAGAGAGAGGGAGAGAAAGAGTGAGAGAGAGAGAGAAAGATACAGATGTCAGTGATCTTTTTGATGATAGAGTATACCCAATACATATATATGTATATAGATAAATATCATTTATAAATAAATATATGTATAAACATAAATGTATATATATTAGCTACATACATGCATATACACACATACCTACAAACAGTTATTCCAAAGCATTTTGAAAATGTGAATTTGTCCCAATATGATTGGTATATTAGGGAGAAGTTGAGCATAACTCAAATTTTGGATTTGTTTATCCTTGAATTTTCATCAAGGAAAACTGTACTACACAGTCACCAAGGATAGGGCAAACATCCAGGACTTGACATCAATGGGAGGTGGGATGGGGAGCAACCAATGTGAAGTGAGATCTGGCTCTGACTGGGGGAAAACATACAGTTATGATTTTCCTACACCCAGGGTTCTTCAGCTCTGTTGGAGACAGGGGAGGGCCAAGGGTGGAAACTCTGATGGTCTTCACCTCCCAGATTGATTTTTTGAATAAGCAAACTCAGTCATCTTTTGCTTCAATTCTTACCTAGTCTTAAATTACTGAATAGGTGTTGTTTCAAACAAACTGAGACTTGGGAAAGACCTTAACTTAAAAAGGCCGAGCTCTCCTACTGCATCTGAGGCCATCTCCAGTTGTCCTGACCCTATTTCTTGCCACTAGACTCGGATGACTCTGATGGAGAGAGTGAGGATGATGACTTTGCACAACTCTGTGTCACTTCCATGCAATTCACTTGCAACTCAAGGCATTACTCTCCTGATGACATTGGCACTCTTCAAGAACAAAGAATATATGAGAAGGAAAAATAACATAACCCTTTCTGGGGAGTGATAGTACAGAGGCAGGTATAGAAGGGACAACAGAGACACTCCCAATGAGGTCCCCCTCCAGATTGTAAGCAGCATGAACTGGCCCCAGTTTGCCAATCTTGAGCCATGTGCCCTGGGAAAAGACCAGTAAGGAATGTTTGGGAAAAAATGGGCATAGCACTAGGAAGTGGAGGAGGAGTTGGGGACCTCAAGTTCAGTGCATATAAGTGGTTGGTAAACAAGTAAGGGTCTTTACCTCAGAAACGAGAAATTTGACTTAGGGCAAGGATAGTTAAAGAGCAGTTACATTTGCCTTCAAATATTTGAAGGACTATTATGAGGAGAAATTTAGATCTCTTTTGTTTGGTTCCAGAAGGAAGAGATTTCAGATATCCACATTTCAAAATCAGTAAATATTAGTAATATATAGAGTGAATTATAGAACCAAACAAAGAGTGACATTTGACCTTCAGATCACTGAAAATTGCTGAAATGAAATGGACAAATGGAATATGGCTGTGAAAGAATTTTTTTCACCAGATCTGTAATTTCATTGATGTAGGGAACTTTGTTTTGGTTTAAATTTATTTAGTATTTTATTTTCCCCAGTTACACATTTAAACAATTTTTAACATTCATTTTTAAATTTTGAGTTCCAAATTCTGTACCTCTTTCTCCCTTTATTGCTCTACCCCCATTAAGTAGCAAGTAATTTGGCATGTTATAAATGTGTAATCAGCCAAAATATTTCCATAATATTCATGTTGTGAAAGAAAACATTTACCAAAAAAAAAACCTGAAGAAAAATAAAATTAAAAAAATAAAGTATGCCTCAATCTGTATTCAGACACCATCCATTCTTTTTCTGAGAATGGATGGCATTATTCATCATAAGTCCTTTAGAGTTTGTCTTGGATCATTAAGAATAGCTGAGTCACTTGCACAGTTAATCATCTTACAATATTGCTATTACTTTGTACACAGTACATTTCATTTTGCATAAACTCATGTAAATCTTTCCAAGTTTTTGAGAGCATCCTGCTCTTCTGTTCTTATAGCCCAATACTATTCCATCATAATCACTTAGCTTGATATGTTCAACCATTCCCCAATTAATAGACATCCCCTTAATTTCCAATTCTTTGCTAATAGAAAATATATTTTCGTGCATATAGGTCCTTTTCCTTTTTAGTTTTTATGCCTTTGGGGATATAGACATAGTAGTGGTACTTCTAGGTCAAAGGGTATGCGTGGTTTTATAACCCTTTGGGCATAGTTCTATATTGCTTTACGGAATTGTTCAATCATTTCACAACTCCACCAATGGCACATTAATGTCTAATTTTTTTCCACATCCCCTCCAACATTTGCCATTTTCCTTTTCTATCCTATTAGCCACTCTAATAGGTATGAGGTAATATCTCGGAATTGTCTTAATTTGCATTTCTCTACTTATTATGAATTCGAGGATTTTTTCATATGGCTATAGAGAACTTTGATTATTTCATCTGAAAACTGCTTTTTGATAATTTATCAATTGAAGAATAGCTATTTTTATAAATTTGACTCAGTTCTCTGTGTTTGCAAAATGGGGCCTTTGTCAAAGGAACTTGCTTCAAATTTTTTTCGCAGTTACTATCACTAATTGGATTTCCCTCCATCTTATTCCCCTACTAATCTCCCATTTATTCTATTTTCTCATTTCACCCTTCAAAGGTACTTTTATTCTGACTACTCCCACCCCTACTCTGCCCTCTCTTCTATCACTGCCTCCCTCTCTATTCCCCTTCCCCTCCTACTTTAGTGGAGGGTAAGATAGGAGTTCTATGCCCAATTGGGTGTGTAGGTTGTTCCTTCTTTGATCCAATTCTGATGAAAGTAAGGTTCACTCACTTTCCCTTACCTCCCTTTTCTTCCCCTCCAATGTAAAAGCTTTTCCTTGCCTCCTTTATGGGAGATGATTTACCCCATTGTACATATCCCTTTCCTTTTCTCCCAATACATTCCTCTCTCACTCCTTAATTTTATTTTTGATGTTATTTTTTCATATTCAACTCATACCTGTGCCCTCTGTCTATATATAGCCCTTCCAACTGCTATAATTGTGAGAAAATTCTTATGAGCTAAAAGCAGTATCTTCACATGTAGGAATATAAACAGTTTAAATGTATCAAACCGCTTATGAATTCCCTTTCTTGTTTACCTTTTCATACTTCTCTTGAGTCTTGTATTTGAAAGTCAAATTTTCTATTGAGCTCTGGTTTTTTCATCAAGAATGCTTAAAAGTCTTGGTTGTAATCCTAGCTCTTTTACCCTATAGAATATCATACCAAGCTCTCTAATCCTTTAAGCTGTTAAATCTTATTTTTCCTAACTGTGGGTCCCTGATACATAAATTGTTTCTTTCTGGTTGCTTACAATATTTTCTCATTGATATGGGACCTCTGGAATTCGTCTATAATATTTTTGAGAGTTTTCCTTTTGGGATTTCTTTCAGGAGGTTAGCAGTAGATTCTTTCAATTTCTATTTTATCCTCTAGTTCTAGAACATCAGCGTGGTATACCTTTATAATTCCTTGAAAGATGACGCCTAGACTCTTCTTTTGATCATGACTTTCAGGTAATACAATAATTAAAAAAAATTATCTCTTTTGGATCGATTTTCCAGGTCAGTTGTTTTTCTAATGAGATATTTCACATTGTTTTCTATTTTTTTCATTGTTTTGGTTTTGTTTTATTTTTTCTTGATTTATCAAAAAGTCATTACCTTCCATTTTTCTCAATTCTAATTATTAAGGACTTACTTTCTTCAGTGAATTTTTATGCCTTCTCTTCCATTTGGCCAATTCTACTTCTTAAGAAGTTTTTTTCTTCAGTGACTTTTTGTGTCTTTTTTCCTATTTGGCCAATTCTGCTTTTTAAAGCCTTCTTCTTGTCATTGGTTTGTGGTACCTCTTTATCATTTGGCCTAGTCTACTATTTAACATTATTTTCCTCAGTATTTTTGTTTGTACATCTCCTTTACAATCTGTTGACTTGGGTTTTTTTTTATGATTTTCTTGCATCCTTCTCATTTCTTTTCTCAATTTTTCCTCTGGGTCTCTTGCTTGATTATTTGAAATCCTTTTTGAGATCTTCCATGGCCTGAGACCAATTGATATATTTCTTAGAGGCTTTGGATGTAGGAACTCTGACTCTGTTATCCTCTTCTGAATGTATGTTTTGATCTAATTTGTCATGATATAACCTTCTGTTGTTTGATCATTTTCCAAGCCTATTACCTGATTTTTTTACTCTTTTTTTTAAAGTGGGACTCTCTTTTCAGTGTGAAGGGCATACTGTTCCAAGTTTTAAAGTTTTGTGTAGATGTTTTCAGACATATCTCTAGGGGGCTATAAGTTTTCATTTCTTCTTGGAAAGTATGATCTAAAGAGAGGTGTTTGCTACTCTCCTGGTCTCTAATCTGGTCTGTGAGTCACCACAAGCACTCTATCCTAAAATTATGAGGAGCATCCCTGTTCCACTATGGCTACTAGCTCTGCTATGCTAGCACTCCTCCTCACTCTGGGAATGCCATCCAGGACTGCAATACAGATATGAGTATAGGCAAAGCCACAGTACTGCCATAGTGAAAAAAAAAACCCTATAATCCTTCTTACCAGTTGCTTTAACCCCATAATCTATGTGGGCTGAGAGATCAGGAAACAGCTGAAGCTGTTGCTGATTCAGTGGCTCCCAAGGCCTGCTCCTGGATTGCTGGATCTGGGTCTGTGCTGGTGTGGTCTCCACTGAACTGTCCTTCACTCTCACCCAGATGTGATAGCTGTTTCCTATTGACCTTCTAATGTATCTTTGGCAACTATGACATCTTGAAATCAGCACTACTATGGCCTGCTCTGGATTTGCTGGAGATGATCTGATCTGTACTGGATTGTGCTTTTCTCTCACCCTGCTGCAACACATCTTTCTTCCTACCTTTCTAAGGATTGAAAAATTGTTTTACTCTATTTTTTTGGTTTTTTGGGGGGGGATTCTGACACTCTAGAATTTGTTTAGAATCATTACTTAAAGGTATTTGGAGGAGTTTTGGGGAGTGCTACAGTGAATCTATACCTAAACTGTGATACCTTGGTTCTGCTTCAAAAATCTCTACTCTCAAAAAGGGAAATTGAGTCTTAGCGTGCTGTTTGGATCACTGAGAATATTTATCAGTTTTGAGATCCAAACTTAGATTTTCCTGATACTGGGCTAGTTTTTCATTGACCTTTATATACCACTTCTCATTAAAAATATGTTTGCCTTTTTTTTTCAAAAAGCACCTATGATAAAAGATGTGTTGTAATAATAAATGATATCTAGATGATATATTAATATGAGAAAATACATAAATTTGAGTAAAGAAGCATGAAGATTAAGGTCCTTTGAGGCAGAAAGAGAAGTTATATTGTAGAGGACCATACACAGATTTCCTGGCCAGAAGGAAAAAACAGATAAATTTAAGGAACAAATCATAAACCCAGAGTGTTGACACAATATAGCACAGGTACTGACAGATATTGAAATAACCATTGAAATAATTCTCTGCCAAAGGCAAAACAGAAAAAAAAATCCTTCTGAGTAGCATTAATAATTTTATTCTTATGAATGTGGATAAAAATAAAGAACTTCTATTTCAATGCTCATTATTACCCAAAAGGAAGAATTATTGGATTAGACTGAACAAAGAAGTTATTTATCTAGAATTCATGAGAGAGAATGAGAGGGAAGATGATGTATCATATGAAAATTTGTAAAGAGACTTCAAAGAATTCAACAAGAGGTAAAGAGAAGCCTATGTCCCAGAACTATACAGGGAAATCTACCAAAGAGGGAAGGGAAATTCTTAAAAATAAAATTCAAAATCAAAAGAGAAATAAATCTTATTTGGCAGAAAATTTGAAGTATTCTAAAAAGAACAGTGAGGATGTGAAGGAAAGTCATTAAACAAATGAGATTTTTTAAAAAATGTATAAAAAATAAAATGAAGTGGCAGGTGAATAAAGAATTTGTATTATATAAGACTATCACTGAAGCTCAGTATGAATGGAGGCAAGGAATGAATGCTAAGGGCAAAATTTAATTTGATTGCTGGTTGAGATGCATCAACTCATGATAATGGATGGTAGAGAGAAAGTATAATGAACTATGATTTTGTTCCTCTTTTCTCTTCCAAGAAAAATTATATTTAGATAAAGAAGGACATGGTAAAAATAATTAATAAAGAGATTAAAAAATAATGTGATGAGATGGTTAGAGAATACTTACATGTACTTAATTTCAAGGTACCTGACCTGAACATGAAATTCCAAATGTGATTGCTGTATCACAGATGATGAAAAACAAGAGAAGTGGAGCAGAACAGGATAAAGACAGGATTTGAATAATCAACAAGCTGGAAGATGTAGATAATTTAACTTTAGAGGGTAGTGATCTTGACTTTGATTTCTAGTAAATTTCAAAGACGTCTTTCTCTAGGGATCTATAGACATGTAATGAGATGCCACAATGTAAAGAGTGAGACTAAGGAAGTCCTGAGTTCAAGTCTCATCTCACTTTCTGGGCACGTTACTTATAGCTTCTTTCAGCCTCTGTAAAATAGATATAATAATAACCTCATATAGTTGCTGCCTTGACCAAATAAAGTAACATTTGTAAAACTCTTTGCAAATCTTAAAGTGATATATAAATGCTAGTTATTAGATATATTTTAGATATTAGATATAATTTAGAAAAGTAGTGGTAATCACTACTTTTGGCTTCAACTCGAAAACGTCATGTCACCCTGGACTTATTTCCTTCTTAAACAATCCTTTGATGATCAGAGGCATTTCAAATTGATGGCAAACTGTCTCACTTATGTTTCTTGCTTATGGATCTCGCAAAGTTTCTCACTTATGCCCCTTTAAAAGATTCTGGGTTGATTAAGTGATTATAACCAAAGAGTAGTGACTCATGGAACAGTATAAATTCACAAAGACGTTTCTAGTGACGTGGCCCTACCTTTTCCTTAATGTTATTTACTTTCAATATTGACTAAAGCAGTCCTAGCTTGCTGAGACCCCAATTGACAAAAAAAACTTGGGGGAAAGTAGGTAGCACAGTGAACAAGTGTCAGACCTGGAGTCAAAAAACCTGAGTTGTTCAAATCTGGCCTCAGATTCTTAGTAGCTATATGACCGTGGGCAAGTTGTTTAAGTCCTGTTTGTCTCAGTTTCCTCATCTATAGAATGAGGGTATTAATAACATCTATCTCCCAGTGTGGTTGTGAGCATCAGATGAGATTACTGTAAAGCACAGAGTTTGGTCCATAGTAATCACCATATGATGTTAATTTCATTGTTGTTATTAATTACTGATGCTTTACTGTTAAGAGAATCATGAGGATTTCGGATGCTGGTGTTATCTCATTAAGAGAATTACAAAGATTGTTAACCACCACTCTGAAGAGAAGTAAATTATTAAAAGACATTGTGCAGAGACTCTTGGCAGGCTTAGAGGAAAACTCTATGTATTTTCTAGTTCTGCTATTTTTGGTAAAAGAGATTTTGTCTTGAGCCTATACCATCTTTAAATGCTTATCTATTTTTAATTATTCAATGCTCAATAAATTTCATGACCTTTAACAATGCTATTTGGCTAAGACTAAAATAGTTTATCTTTGGAAACTAAGAGAGGAAAAGCTTTTCTGTAGGAGAAGAGATTTTCCTGGTTTATTCTCGAGTGGAGGCCATAAAGATTTCCAAGGCACATGTTCATAGCCTGCTTCTTCAAGTATCCTTGGTAATATGAAAATATGTTGTTCTGATTGAGGTCACTATGAATTTATGTTTTCTAATTTCAACTGGCCCCATCAATGCAGCAGGGTAATTCTAGACTCATCCCTAATTGATTATCGCATCCATAGTAGCAGATGTTGGTAACCACATGTCTCCTCAAACCTCCCCAGGCATTTTTTCCTCTCCCCTCCCAAGTACTTTGCTTCATACTTCACTGGACAAAAAAAATAGTACTTCTGTCAGAAGTTCTGTCTTCTCTCTTCCTCCTGATTTCATAGCCCTTGTACAACATCCTATATCTTTTTTCACTCCAGTCTCTGAAGTAGAAGTGGCTCTTGTCCATGCCAAGGCCAACCCCCTCTACATGGATCCATTATCCCTTTCTTTCTCAACTGTTCCAACAAATTGCCCTCCATTTTCATCTTCAGATCTTCAGTCTTTATCTAGTGATACCTCTAATGCCAACAATTACATGCTTTTGCCTCACATTTTTATAAAACTCTTCACTTTCTCTGGATCTTAGAAATTTAGAAGAGAGTCAGAGGGAGAGAGGTATAGCCATCAAGTATAAGTGGCAATGGAGAGCAAAGAGTACTTCAGATTCTCCACCCAATCAGTGACTGGGAGTATGAAAGAAATTAGTCAAAACCTGGAATGCATAGCTAGGGAAATAGTGTTTTCAGAGAGTCTAGTGTTGGTGAGACCCAGAAGCTTGAAGGTAATAGATAGCAAGGATTTTGAATCAACAAGTTTGCCAATTATGGATCAGGCATTTCAGAGGGCATAGAGAAAAGGGTGGGGCAGATCAAGTTTGGGAAACAGAGGGGCTAAAGTTGAATTGGATGAAAATAAAGAGGTGGGCAGAAGTGGGTGGAGAATGGGATTTGATCACTGATAGCAGGGAGTTCTGTAACATTTAGATAGAAAACTATAAATGGGTGGCAGGATACAACCAATTGGTGAATGAGTTTTTAGTGAATGGGAGATCATTGAAGGAAATAGTTAATTATTTGTTGTATCATGCAAAGCTAAAAGGAGTGGAAAAAAACAGTCTTAAAGAATGTATATGACAGCACACCTCCCTCTCTTCTTCAGAGATGTGGGGAACTAGATATGTGGAATTTTGAATACAACATTGATTTTCTTTGGTGTGTTGACTAGTTTTACTGAATTTTTTTCACCATTTTATTTGTTGTTATAAGGAATGACTCAGGAATAAGTGAAATGTAGGTAACAGGAAACAAAATGTAACACTAAAGCTGTTAAAAAATAAACACTCAATTTACCAAAAAATTATATATTAAAATGATTTCCTAGGGTGACCTTCTTCACAAGCTTCTGTTTGTGTATGGCCACATACTTATTTCTTTAAATCCTGGAATTCAGTGAGGTTTTCTGCATAAATCCCAAGACTCTCAGACCCTCTAAATATAGAGAAAAAAGAGCCAAGAATTAATATTTCCCTATTGCTACATGCACTTGAATGAACAACCCTTTTAATTTATCCATGAGGACATATATGTGGACAGACACTGCAGATGGATAATGAGATGATCCTTGATATTGAATAGGAGGTAGAAAGCAGGCTGTGTTGCATTGGGAAATTGCATAGGGCGATTAAGGATCACAAGCTGTTCTCAGATAAAAACGAATATGTTTTTCTTATCAAGATTCTTTTTGTGAATCAGGGTATACCAAAATCTTGAAAAATTAGATATTGAGATGAAGCAAAAAAAAAATTGAGTGATATGTAGCAGATATTGTAGCCTCACACATATTGCAAATGATGGCTTTGTGCTTACTAAGTGACATGGAAGATAGCAACTAAATTTGTTTAGCAACTTTTCATAACTTTACCATCTCAAACACCATCACATTTTTGGTCCCTCTTTCTAAATCTCCCTCAGAATTCTTTATGCATTCATCTTAGTTGTGTTTTCTCCCCCTCATATTTAGAATCTACCTTATTTTCCTAGATAAGCTTTTTATTCATTTTAAGTTATTTCAGAAAGATTTTCCTTATTTGTTTTTCTTCCATATAATATTCATCTTGATTTTCATTATGGAATTTCATTGCAGTCATCATCATCATCTTCTTCAGCATCATCAACAGCAGCAGCAGTAGCAGCAGTAAATATTCACCTAGTGCCTGTTGTTCAGTTGTTCTGTTGTGTCTGATTCTTCTTGCTCTCATGCATCATAACACACAAGGCCCTTCTATCCTTCACTGTCTTGTGAAGCTTGCCCAAGTTCATGTCCATTGTTTTCATGACAATCTCTAACTCGCCCTTTGCCAACTCTTGCTTCTGCCTAAAATCTTTTCTAACAGCATTTTCCCAATGAATTCAGTGCCTGCTATGTATCAGGTTCTGTGCACCACATTAATCTTCAAGAATTCTGAAACCTTCTTATTTGACTATAATCTAATGGTCTTCCACATTTCCTTCTGCTTTCCTTTACCAAACTCTTGTCTTTGCTCTCTCCAATCCATCAGTTTCATATATTTTTCCATAGAGTGACACAGGCTTCCTTTCTGTTCCACTAACAAGGCAGTCCTCTTAACCCTGTGCATTTTTGTGCTTTTCCTGGAATGTTCTTTTTCCTTGTTTCTAGCTATTGACATCTCTCATTTCCTTTCAGTCCCAATAAATACCTCATCTTCTACAGGAAGTCTTTTGAGACCCCTCTTCATTCTAATGTCTTCTCCTTTTAATTATTTCCTATTTTTCCTGTATATAACTGGTTTATGCATATTTGTTTCCTTGTTGTCTCATCCATTGGAATGTGAGTTCCTTGAGGAAGGAACTCTTTTTGCTTCTTTTTGTTTTCCTAGAACTTAGCACAGGGCCCGGAACATAGTAAGCACTTAACACATATTGACTAAGCATTTTACAAATGTAATTTCATTGGTCCTCACGACTCTATAAGGTTAGTGCTTTTATTGTTCCCATTTTTATGGTTGATGAAACAGAGGCCAACAGAGGTTAAAGGACTTGTCCAGGATAGGCCTTTGAGTCAGGATTTGAACTCAGGTCTTCTTGATCCCAGGTGCAGTACTGTAGTGATACATGGCCCCACTTGGGATAAGCATTTCCATATTTTTGGAATATAGGTGATTACTGTTTTTTTTTTTCTAATTACATATATACTCAAGTTATCAAAGACCAAAAGGGGCTAACCCACATTTTTTGGAGTTTCCTTAAACTGGGGTTCCCTATATCAGTAAAATGAGAGATCTAGCCCTTTCTCCATTTGTAATTTCTAAACTGTGTCACATATAATTTTTGAGAGGATATTGAAATCACTTCCTAAACTATAGATCTATTCCAGAAGCATTTTAAATTACTTTTAGTGCCATCTTCTAAAGGTAGTTTCATTTTTTTCTGGAGTCCTAATAAGTATATATTCAAACATAAACTTGCATAATAAATTAATGTCTGAGGGGCATAAGAAGACTACACAGCCACCTGGAGAACACTGGTGTTGTCTTCAAA
Organism: Potorous gilbertii; assembly: GCA_028658325.1. Taxonomy (NCBI): domain Eukaryota; kingdom Metazoa; phylum Chordata; class Mammalia; order Diprotodontia; family Potoroidae; genus Potorous; species Potorous gilbertii. The sequence continues at coordinate 431,855,370 of CM053771.1, forward strand.
AACTTCCCTAAGGCCATCAACTCTTTCTCTCCCTAAAGTATCTCAGCAGCCTATTTTCCTCTACTTTGTAGCTCAAGGATCCAATGTATGCATGAAAATAATGATATAGTGACTATTGAAAAAATACTCTAGAAATACTACATAACTTATGAAATATTTATCCAAAGGAAGATGGTTAAAAGGTGAACACTTTATTTCTTACTAATGTGAAGACAATAAAGCATGCTAAAGTCATTGTTATAATTTCATAGGAAGTACTTGATCACACAGTATATATGTATCCATAAACTGAGCTAGCACTATGGACAAAGCACTCAAATTGAGGTCAAGAAGGCCCTATTTAAAAATGCATCTTAGCTTTCATGATCTATGTGATCCTGGGGAAGTCACTTGATCTCCATAAATCTCAATTTCTTTATCTCTAAAGCTATGATCCCTGCAGTCTTAAAACAGAATAACAAAATTAAACATCTTTCCACTCAAATGGCTTATAAATGGTATATTTACAATTAAGAAGATATTTCCTGGAAGTTGACCTTACAAATAATATTGCTGGATATTGGCAGTGGCAGACTTTTAACTGCTCCTCTTTCTTTCAGATATTTTTTTCTCTCTGTGTGCAAATTCTTGCTGATGAGACATAGCAACTCATCTGTAACTTCTAATCTTAGAGAGTTGTTTTGAACCTCTGATATGTTAATGACTTGATCATAGCAAGTATTAGCACTGGAGACTGAACTAGGTTTTCTTTCAGAAAAGGATGGTCACTTTCTGTTTATTATAGCTTTATCTGGATACTTTATTAGTGGTTATTTTATTATTTCCTATCTCATTCTCCACTGCAGGTTTTTCAAATCTCACTTCCAACACCCTATATCATCTCTTTCTCACATGGCAAGGAATTGGAATACTTAACTAAGAAAATTGAAGTTATTGACCATCCCTCAACTAAAACTTTTCTTTTCAAAGTTATCAATGATCTCCTTTTAACATATCTCATGGCTTTTCTCAGCTGTCATTCTTCTTGATCTATATACACATGTGACACTACTGTCCACACTCCTATATGATAGTCTTTCTTCTTTGGATTTTGGGGATACTAATCTTCCCTAGTTCTCCCACTGCCAATCTTGATGTTCTAATCTTCCCTAGTTCTCCCACTCCCAATCTTTTCTTTTTTTTTACCATTTATTTTATTTTTTTAAATAAATTTATTTAACTTTTTACATTCATTTTCACAAGATTTTGGGTTCCAAAATTTTCTCCCCATTTGTCCCCATCCCCTCTCCGATACACTGGACATTCTAATTACCCATATCACCAATCTGTCCTCTCTTCT
>CM053771.1:431857208-431887803 GCA_028658325.1 Potorous gilbertii
TGCCGCAGCGGCTGCTTCCCAGGGGGTCCGAGTCCCGGAGATCCCCCGCTCCCCTCTCAGCCCATCTCTCTCACTGACCTGTGCGTCTGTGGGTGGAGGGACCTTCGCAGCTGCTGGAGATTCAGGTCCCTGACGCCTGCTGGGCTCTGCTCGCTCCTTTCAGTGCCGCGTGGCCGGGGCGGAGGAGGGGAGCGCTCGGCAGGACAGGACTCCGCTCCTGTCCTGGGGTACCTTTGCGGTGGGTTTTTCAGGGCTCTCTGCAATGGAAATCTTCACTGTGTTGCTGCGCGGCTTCCACTGTTCCAGAATTTGTCAGGAGTTCTTTTTACAGGAAATCTATGGGCTGTGGGTTCGGACCTAGCGTAGGTGAGTCTTTCTACTCCACCATCTTGGCTCTGCCCCCCCACTCCCAATCTTGATGTTCTTTCCTAGTCTCCTTTACTGGATCGTCATTTATATTCTGCCTCCTAAATGGACTTGGGGAGTTGGAGATGAGGGAAAAGGACAGTTGTCAGAAGATGCTTCTGAACATCTGAAGCCTTCTCTTCTCTAGCTACACATTCTTTCCAGATGATCCCATTAGCTCTTATTAGCTCACTTATCTTTATGCATATTACTCCATGATTTAACCCTACGTCTCTTCTGAGCTTCTGTTATTTATCTCCAACTCCTTTTACTGTAGACGACTCCACTGAATGTCACGTAAACATCTCAGACTGAGCTATTCAGATCAGAACTCACTATCTTTTCTTCTGAACTGACCATTCTATCTAACTTCCATAATTCTGCCAAAGATATCAACATTCTTACAGTCACTTCAGTTAACTTTCAATGCCATCCTCTAGCCTTCACTCTTCTTATCTACCATATTAACCAATTGTTTAGTCTTATAATTTTTACCTCCAAAATAGCCATGTGTCAAAATAGTCATTCTCTTCTCCACATTCACATGACCATTACTCTTAATCAAATAAGCCAAAGGTTCTCAACTTTTTTTAATATCATCCAAGCAATATCCTAGAGAGGGCGGAAACTAGTGGCAGTTTCTGTTTTGCTAATCATAGCAAAGATGAGGAAAGAAAGATTCAGGACTCTACAATGATATCAACAAAGCAGCGACACAATACTTAAGTCAGATATCATGAAAACTTCAATAAAAATAGTAGCTGTGTTACTAGTTTACTAAAATTAATTTTTTGTTATTTTTGCACATCATTCCTTTCTTATAGTGAAAAAAGTAAGGGGGGGTAGCAGGGTTTGTACAGTTATACTAAAACTGATATGGACCCTTGTGACTGGACAAAAGATGAAAGGCAAGGGGACACTGAGACATATTTCAACATGATCTAGGGGCATTTCACTGCCACAGAACACACAATGGGTTGTACTCATCCCTTTAGAAATGAAGGAACTCTCCCTTCTTTGACTGAGTTTGAGATCTCTGATGACTACCAAATGGGACAGTTTAATTTCAAATGGCACTTATAACAAGTTCAGAAGGGTCTTTTGTGAAAGCAAATGTGATAAGTAAACATTAGGGCATAATCTCAACCTCCCATATCCATTTTTCTTGGACTAAGAAGGAAATAAGACTTTCATGCTTTCCTAAATGATCACCTGGTTTATAGGCAACATTCTATAATAGCCACTTAGGTGTTCTACTGACAGGACTGTCTCATGGGAATAACTGGACCAATTTCTTCTTTCAAATTCCCACATTGGTTACTTCTTACTATGTCTTCATCCTTAACCCTTAACCGGGTCCTTACTGAGCCAAACCATCCAGGAGACATTCTGACTAATGTAGTTGAGGGAAAGGGAAAGAGGAGAGAAAAGAACTGGTCTGAAATAGGGGGGAAATGATAAATGGAACCATCAGCCTCCACCTGCAAGCATGTGTTGTGATCCCTAAGCAATGGTCAGTGTGGCAGTAAGCAGGGGAGAGTTGTGATGAAGATAGTGAGAAGGGAAGGACCTGGTTACTGCTGGTAGCCTTCATTCACCTCTTGGCCTTGCCTTGGGCTGCCATGTCCTCCATGGCTTTGTATTCAATCTCATCATCCCCGAGGAACTGTGTGGGCTTGATGGGCTTCAGATTATTGTCCAACTCATACACAGTGGGAATGCCAGTGGGCAGATTCAGCTCCATGATCTCTTCTTCAGACAGACCTTTCAAATGTTTGACAGTCCCTCAAAGACTATTGCCATGGGCTACAATCAGAAAAAATTTGCCTTCCTTGATCTGGGGGATGATTTCCTCATCCCAGAAGCATAGAGCTTGAGCAATAGTGTCATTCAGGCTCTTACAGGAAGGCAGCTGATCCTCAGTCAGATCTGCATAGTAACGATCCTTGCTGATGTTGTTGCAGAAGGGGTAGTCAGGTTCCATTGTAGGTGGTAGGATGTTGTAGGATCATTGTCAGATCTCCACCTGGGACTCACCATGCTTCGCAGTTGTCTCTGCTTTGTTGAGGTCTATCACACCTCCATAGTGCCATTCACTGAGGTGCCAAGTCCTCACTACAGCCTACCACATCTGGTCAATGGCATCTAGTTCTATCCAAAGGGTATGAATTACTCCCTTCTAGATTGAGGTGAAGTAGATATCAATTTCATAGTCAGCATCTCACTGTGCTTGGCCACCTCACTTGGCTTTCTCATGCCTGGTGGTGTTCTAAATTCCTCATAGTCATAGCTTCTTGTGGAGTGATAATATTTATCACATTTTAACTCTTATTTAAATAACCACTTGAAGAACTGAGAATGGACTAATATTCTTTCCTTATGATTAAGCTGTTGTGGACAAAGAAACTGGGAAGGATTTAGAATATTTACTGTTATCTCTCAGAGGATCTGAAAGGAAACTAAAAGAGAATCAAATTTTCTCATTCTGTGGAGAAGATGTGCTATTGGGAAGGCAATCTGAGGAAAATTTCTCAGGGAATTTAAGTACCATCCTTAAAGAACTGAACTCTATGCTTTCTCCATTGTCTCTAGTGGTGAAAAAAAATGGTTCTTCAAGTCTATGCAGATTTTTAAATTTTCCTTCTGCTTATTTTCCTCCATATTTATGCTTCCATGGCCTTAGGATGACTTTGCACATATAGTTGGTTCTCACAACAAGTCTTCTTCAAACTTCTGTTACTTTCGTCTGCTAGATAAGATCATACAGCTCATAATCTTCTAGTATCTTTTTCCCTCATATAGAAAAATTAGTTTATATCCTAACAAATGTTGCTCCAGGACATAGGATTTCTATTCCTTCAGGAAACATTTTAGTAGTTGACTTCTATGTACATGATATAATTCTAGGGAAAAGTAACAGTGACTGATCTCAAGTAGCTATGAGTCTCAGTGAATGTCAATTGCTGGTCTTGAAGCACAGAGAAATCTGACTCTTAGCACCATTATTAACTTGACAAGTTACTTAATCTCTTGTTTTGGTTAATTGGTTAAAAATTATAATAATAACACCTATCTCATGGATATTTAAGAGAAAAAGAGATAACTTACGTTATCTCTATGCGTCTTAAAATACCATATGAATGATACTTCTTGTACTCTGTGTTTCTGTTCATCCCATTTGTTCTTGCTCTTTTTGTTCTTCGCCTCCACACCCTCCTCCTCCATTTTCTCTGGGATCTTCTGGTCTTTGGCACCATTCTATACAAGGAAAATGTAGTCAAAGTTCTGAGGCAATATTTGTGGTTCTGACATTCTGCCCCATCTGCCACTAAGAATGGGTGAGAAATAAAGGACAAAAGGTCATTTTCTCTTCTATCTTTTTCCTTCTCAGGATTGTCTCCAAAGTATTGCTGACCAGAAAGAAATTAGGAATTCTTTTAAGGGGTTAACAATCACTTTAACCAAGCACATATATCATTCAGTTAGTTCAGGTGAAAAAGTCAGCAGCCTAGACTTCAGAGGAAATACAGAGAAATCTAAATCAGAAGACGGTGCTTCCGGACTGTGTAACAGTAAATAGTAGATGCATCACAACTCAACAGACAGGCCCAACTGTCTGAGCGTAGTTACCAGAAAGAGAAGCACCAACATCTGGGTTTTCAAACCAATGGGGTTACTTAGTGGCTTCCTGGAGTCCCATCTGGCACAAAAACCTTCTTCCAAAAACTAAGCCCCTAAGAAGTTACGAGTTTTTCTTAGTGCCTGAAACAAAGAATGAAATGAGACACTGGCTGGCTACATGTCCCATAAGCCACTTTTTTCTAAAGTGATTATATTCCACATGAGGAGAGTAATTTTGATCTTTACTGTTTGATATTATGAAGTAATGCCTTTGTTGACAAAATATAAACTTAAATAGCTGTACATCCAGTTTCATGTACACTTCCTTTGGCAAGCATTTAACTTGGTTATTTTAAATGCTCAGGTGCCCGAGTATGTGTGTAATGATTATGTAAAAATGAGAGCTTAGTTGATTTCTCTATTGTCACCAAAGAATGTCTGTCACTATGGCTTCTAAGTCAAGTTTCTGGACAATCACTAAGTCCCTTCATGTTAGTGTAACTTCATACCAGTAGGTTGACCTTTCAGACCAAAGAGCAAAATGTTTTTATTTTTGTTTTCCATTAAAAGCTATAAGATTTCCTTGAAGTTTCCAGGGTAGTTAGAGGATTAGGGATTTCATACCACACTGAAATCTTGGCAGGTAATGTACCTTTAGGTATAAAGTTTTCAAATCACAAGTAGTTCTAAAGTCCTTTTCTTTACAGAATTGGCATTCAAAGATTTTCATTCATTCCCAGGCAGGTATAGAAATTTCTAAAGTAAGAATTTTTAGCTAGCTATTCAACTGAACTGAAGAAAGCAAATCTGTTTTTTTTTTCCTCCCTAAGAAAATTAACTGCTCAGATAAATAGGTTAATTTGCTCCTGTAAGTTTCTGGATAACTCATCTAAATGTCAAATTCTTTTTTTTTAATCTTCCATGGAATATCACTCCTTCCCACTGCAGTGTTCTTTTCAGTTCCAACTCCTAACATATCTATTGAAAATAATAGCATAGTGAAAACTTTGATCATTTCATTCTTTCAAGCTTCCCTTTAACCAATATTTATTTCTAATTTGCCAAAACCTTTTAGTCCAGTTACTGCATTTCCCAGACTGAAAACCAATTTAATTAATACACTTTAAACAATACCTTTAATGTTCCCTTACAGGACTTCTCTCTAGGCATGTTCTCCTCCTTCATGTTTTATTGTTTGGAAGATATGGTAGAAGCTTTGAAGAAACATGAATAGTTCATTTCAATTATCTCTCATTGACTAAAGAAAATAAATTCTACCCTTTGCCCTGCCAAATTGATGGGAGGATCAGTGTCCTTTGAATTCATTACACCAGGACATTTAAGGAAACATTAAATGAATTGGTATCTAAGATCACAACCATAGACTTGTTGGGCCATTTTCTTTTAAATGCAAAATCTGATTTAATTTAGCCATCCAACAGAAGAACTTTTTCAATGTAACTTTATTAATGTCCCAAATTCATTAAGATAGTCATTGAGTTTGTCCTTTATTGTAAGTATAAGAATTTATTTTGTCTTCATTTTTAATACTTCTTCAGATTCTCATTCTTTTCTTAGGAATAACAACACCTTTTCTCTTCCACCTCACATGCCCTTTATCTAAACAGTCTTCCTACTCTATTTTTTTGAGTATAATTTTATGTAAAAGATTTTTCTCTACTTTACCTTGTCTTGCATAGGACATCCATATAAGTATTAGAAAATACATACAGTATGAGGCGTACTAAAGTGCTGCTCATGTCACCTCTCTGTACACATCTCTTCTGTGTGACCTATTACTATTTTAATTCTGGCCTTCATTACCACTCCAAAGTTTACTGCAATAGCCATCCTCCAAATCTTCTCATTTATTGATACTTTTACCTAAAAAATTTATTTTGCCCAAAAGGCATGCTATTTCTTGTATTCTCTTACAACACACTAAGCAAGGAAAGGTCTATTTGATATATATTAGAATGCCCCTGGGCAGCTAAGTGGTGCAGTAGGGAAAGTGCAAATCCTTGAGTTCAAATCCAGCCTCAGACTCTTACTAGTTGGGTGACATTGGACAAGTCACTTAGTCCTGTTTGTCCCAGTTTCCTCATTTGTAAAAAGAGTTGGAGAAGGAAATGGCAAAACCCTCTAGTATCTTTGCCAATAAAACCACAAGTGAGATCATGGAGAGTCAGACAAGGCTGAAAACTATGTAGCAACAGTAATAAGAAACTGTCTCACCTTTTCAAAATCACTTAAGTTGTGTAAGATTTCCCAGAATTTCAGATTTTTTTTCATTACTATTTCATTTCTTTGAACTGTAAAATGTGCCTGGTTATGATTTAGTGTGTGACAGAGACAGAGTTGAATAGAGAGGTAAATTCTAGGTCTAATCTATGTTGCTAAGAGTTTATGATATATATATATATATATCACATATATATATATATATCATATATATGATATATATAAATATGAACATCCTAACATTAAATGGAGAAAAAAAGTTTTAATTTGTTTCCGTTATGCTCCAAGATCAGACTTTAAAATATATACTTTATTTGACTGAAGCTTCATGGTAATTCTTCTGTTGTATTTCATGGATTTGGTACTTTCTAATATCATATTAAAATTAGATTTATTTAACTAAAAAGAAGCCTGTTATGCTCCCCCCTTACTTCTCCTAAGAATGGCATTCTACCTTCAATTTTTGCTTCCACCTTCAATTCCTAAGCCTTTCCACTTAACCCCACCAAATTGCACCAATTAATACACTATTGATAGAAACCATTAGGTTGATCCTATGTTCCTATCCCCTCACTCTTAGAGCACTGCCTTGCCATGGTACTGGGCCTTGCATAGATCAGTGAAACAATGTGCAATAACTATGAAGATCATAGTGGAGAGGTCATAGTGGAGAGTTCTGACAATAGATGATGCACTGGAGAAGAAAATGGTAAACTGCTCTGGTATCTTTGCCAAGAAAACCTCATGGACAGCACTAAAATGATAAAGAAGATGACACTGGAAGATAAACCTATAAAGTTGAAAGGTGTCCAATATTATATTGGGGTAGTATAGACAACTTCAAGCAAGTGTAGTATTAATGAAGCAATTGGGAGGAGGAGGGAGGAGCCAAGATAGTGGAGTAGAAAGATTCAATTTTGCTAGCTCCAAAAACCCAGCCCATAAATTACCTGTAAAAAGGAACTCCCAACAAATTCTGGAGCAGTGGAACCTGAGCAGCAATGGAGTGAAGGAGATTTCTGTTCCAGAGAGCCCTGAAAAACTGGCACCAAAGGTCCATCGCACACCAGACCCGAAGCAGATACCTTGGCTGCACGGCCCTGAGAGAAGCAGATCCGACCAGGCTTCAGGGATGGAATCTCCAGGTGCCATGAAGGTCCCTCCACCCACAGGTACTACAGGTCAGTGAGAGAGACTTCTGGGCTGGCTGAGAGGGGAGCATGGTGTCTCCATAACTCAGGTCCCCACAGGAGACTGTGGCAGAGGCAACAGCAGACCAGGGCTCCCAAAGCAGGTAGGAGCTCAGATCCATTACTGAAGGTCTCTGCATAAACCCTCTGAGGGAACTGAGCCCCATGTGGTGGCCCTGCCCCCACTTGAGCACCAGAACTTAAGCTCACATTGAATAGCAGCCCTGATTCCCGCTGAAAGTCCTGAGGCTGGGGAGCAGCATTTGAATCTCAGACCCCAAGCACTAGTGAGGTGGAAGTGGAGAGGAATATCATAAGTCAAGTAACTGGTTGAGAAAGTGCCCAGAAAAGGGAAAAAAAATAATAAGACCTTAGAAGGTTACTTACTTGGTGCGCAGATGTTTCCTCCTTTCCTTTCTGATGAGGAAGAACAATGCTTACCATCAGGGAGAGACATAGGAGTCAAGGCCTCTGTAGCCCAAACATCTGAAATAGATATCCAATGGGCTCAGGCCATGGAAGAGCTCAAAAAAAATTTTGAAAATCAAGTTAGACAGGTGGAGGAAAAACTGGGAAATGAGAGAGATGCAAGAAAAGCATGAAAAACAGGTCAATACCTTACTAAAGGAGACCTCAAAAAATGCTGAAGAAAATAACACCTTGAAAAATAAGCTAACTCAATTGGCAAAAGAGGTTCAAAAAGCCAGTGAGGAGAAGAATGCTTTCAAAAGCAGAATTAGCCAAGTGGAAAAAGAGGTGCAACAGCTCACTGAAGGAAATAGTTCTTTCAAAATTAGAATGGAACAGATGGAGGCTAATGACTTTCTGAGAAACCAAGAAGTCCCAAAACAAAACCAAAAGAATGAAAAAATGAAAGACAATGTGAAATATCTCATTGGAGAAACAACTGACCTGGAAAATAGAACTAGGAGAGACAATTTAAAAATTATGGGACTACCTGAAAGCCATGATCAAAAAAAGAGTATAGACATGAAGCAATTGGGCTAAAGTCAAAAGCTAGGGCAAAGCTATGGGTGCATCTGCTGATGAACCTGGAATGTAAAATGTATCAAAGCAAGCTAGATACAGTCAAGCAGAAGATGAAAACAATAAACATCAGTGTCTTAAGTGTCACTGTATTTAAATTTATGGGAATGGATGAATTTAATTCAGCTAATCACTGCATATATTATTGTGGGCAAGAGCCCCTTAGAAGAAATGAAATAGTCACGAGTCAATAAGAAGACAAGAATAGCAATACTAGGATATAATCTCAAATATATCTGAATGATATCTGTTTGAATCCAAGGCAAATCATCCAATTCCACATAAAGATATCATATTCACTATAGGAGGTTGGAATATTAAAGGAGGAAATCAAAAGATAGTTGGAATAACAAAATGAAGCAGGGAAGAGGTTAATAGAATTTTGTTAAGACAAGTCTCCAGTTAGCACTTTTTTCCAACAACCCAAAAAATGACTCTACAGATGGCCATCACTAGATGGCCAATATAGAAATCAGATTGATTATGTGGAAGAATTCTACACAATTAAAACAGCATAACCAACTATGGATCAGATCATGAGCTTCTCATGGCAAAATTTAGACTCAAACTGAATAAAGTAGAGAAAACTATCTGATCATATAAGTATGACCTAAATAACATTCCTTTTAAATATGAAGTAGAGGTATGAATAGATTTAAAATGGTGACTGCACTGGAAAAGATCAGTTTACATGCCAATTCTAAAGAAGGGCAATGACATGGAATGTTCAAATTAAATGAACAAATTGCACTCATTTCACATGCCAGCAAGGTTATACTTAAGAATTCTTCAAGCTAGGCTTCATCTATATGTAAACCAAGAATTACCAGAGGAGCAAGCTGGTTTTCAAAGAGGCAGAGGAATTAGAGACCAAATTGTCAACATTTACTGCATTATGGAGAAAGCAAGGGTGTTCCAGAAAAACAAAACAAAACAAAACAACTTCTACTTCCTTGACTACAGTAAAGCCTTTGACTATGTGGATCACAGCAAAATGTGACAAAATTCTGAGTGATGGGAGTCTCAGATCATCTTATTTGTCTACTGAGCAACTTGTATGCCAGCCAAGAAGCTACAATTAGAAACAGACATGGAACAATGGATTGGTGTAAAACTAGAAATGGAGTACAAAGAGCTATATATTGTCATCTTATTTGTTTAATGTATATGCAGAGTACATCATGTAAAATGCCAGGCAGGCCAAATGTCAGAATTGAGGTTGCCAGAAAAAAAATATCAACAATCTCAGGTATGTGGATGATCCTCTTGGATGGCAGAAAATGTAGAGGATTTAAGAAGCTTTTTGATGAGGGTGAGAGAGGAGAGGGTAAAAGCTGACCTAAAATTTACCATTAAATCAAAACAAACCAACAACTCTAGGCTCTTGGTTAAGAGTTACCATAACTTTCTGGCAAATAGAGAGAAGAAATGGAAGCAGTGTCAGTTTTAATTTTCTTGGGTTCAAAGAACAGTGTAGCTGGTGACTGTTGCCATGAAATTAAATTTCATCCTTATGAGGAAAGTTGTGGCAAATCTGGACAGCATAACTAAAAAGCAGAGACACTACCTTTCTGACAAATGTCTATGTAGTCAAAGCTGTGGTTTTTCTAGCAGCAATGCATCATTGTGAGAATTGGATTAAGGAAAACTGAGTGCTTAAGAATTGAAGCTTTCAAATTTTGGTGCTGAAGAAGACTTTTGAGAGTCCCTTAGGCAGCAAGGAATCAGTCAATGTTTAAAACAATCAATTCAGGTTATTCACCAGAAAATAAAATACTGAAGCTGAACTTAAATATTTTGGCCACATGATAAGAAGGTAGGACTTACTGGAAAAGATACTGGTGTTAGGAAACATTGAAGGACAGCCAAAGATAGATGATAGCATAGAAACCATGAACACAAAGTTAAACTTCGGGAGATATTGGGCAATAGAAGGATCTGAAATGCTATGGTCCATGGGGTCATTAAGAGTCAGACACATATGATTGACTGAATGACAATAACAATGACAGCAAAGGTATCTCACTTGGACCTATAGATAACAGCTATTCATTAGATTGCAGAGAGAATGTCAGAGAAACAAAATTAGCACAGGTGTTTTGAAAGTTTACCAGTTCTTGTTGGAAATCATTAAGAGAGATGAAATTATTTTCTTCAAATTATAAATATGAAAGAATGAATTTTCTTTACAATAGCATGACAGTCTCATTTAACTGATAAAGGAGACAGAATTCATAGGGATAGAAAAGCTAAATTTTGCAAAGATGTTAAGTGACAATGGCTGAAATATCAACAATAAAATATTTTCTAATTGTCCACCAAAGTTCTGATAACTTGACTGTCTCATTATTTACTATAATGTTCCATTTGGCTTTGATTTTATTTTACTTTGTATTGAAATTCAATGTAATTGTCCTAATATTTAAATTGGATAGACTCTCAGATCTTTTTTTTTAATTTAAATATTTGCTGAAGGCTTAATTACCTGAGAAACTGAGAAATGAGACTTGACTAGCAAAAAAGAAAAAAAGAAAACAGATCCAAATATCTGTCTAGTAAAACTTTATCTAATTCTTTCTAAATTCTGAAAATATTTAAGTCATGCCACTTCTTGAAAACATTACCTGGTATAGTTTCCCCATTTTCAGAAATCTTTGAATAGAGATGGCATCTGTTTTATTCTCATATAAGTATTAGAGGTATTGCCTTTTTAGATTGATATTTTAAAGTATGATGATTCATAATTACCCAAAAATCATTTTGAGAACTCCAGCATCTACAGAAGGAATCAAAATTCCAACAAAAAAAAAATCTTTAAAAAATAATTTACCCGAACAATTCAGTTTCTTGGTGATCTTTCTGTGTTTTTTTTTTATGCCTGAAATCAAATATTCAAAGAATCACCAATGAATTATGCAAAAAAATCCAAATTACCTAACGTCCCTATGCCCTGTAAAAAGTCAGAAATTAAGGCAGTAAGAAAGATATTTAAGATGAAGAATAAATTTTGTGCTGGAATATGCTTTTTTCATGAAATGCAGCAGCACTAGAAACCAAGTAAATATGCAGCAAATCTGTTAACTTGTACATTTCACTGACCTGGAAGTTATTCTATCAAAGCTTCTTGAAACTTTATATTGAAGCTACTTCAAACCAATTGAATAATTTTGACTGAATGAATTAGTCAATCTTTCATCCCAAATAATAAAATATCTGATTGTGATTTACTAATTTAAAACATTTGAACCAATTTACATTCAGACTGTCCTCCTTATTTGGGTATATGATAATGTCCTTTGCTTTTCAAGGACAAGTAACCCTAGATACTTAGGTTTAACTCAGTCAGAAGGTAACTTACCAGTACTTCTTTTACTGTACAGTACAGTAAAAGAATGGCATATCTATGACTCTCTTAGTGAGATTTTTTGGTGTTAACTGTTTAAAGAATCCTGACATAACTTGTACTTTGAGTTATTAGAGCTGAATCCTAGGCTATGGGGGCTGTGGCAGAGAAAAATGGCAGGCCAGAAAATGCTTAAAGAATTTGATCGCTTTACTGAATACCTTTATTTCACTATACTTATGTGACTTTATGTTATGGGAAAGAGTACTGGGGCTGAAGTCAGTGGACTTGATTTCAAATTATACTATGAATTTTGACTGTATATCATCTTGGGGAGACGGAAGGAACATGTATTTAATATTCCCCAAGATACTTCATAAAGCCTTTTTTCTTGCAAATTTTACCTCTTTCAATCCTCACAGTAATCCTGTGAAATAGGTATTAATATTATCTGCATTTTACAGTTGAGGAAATGGAGGCAGATAGATGTCAAGTGACATTCCCAGCATCACACAGCTAGTAAGTGTCCAAGATCATATTTGAACTCAGATCTTCCTGATTACAGAGCTCTTGCTCTGTCCACTGTACCACATATCTGTCTTCTTAGGCACTCATTTAACTTCTTTTGTAAAACTTCATTTGCGAAATGAAAGGGTTGAACTTGTAGACTTTGAGGTCATTTCTAGTTTCAATTTCTTTAAGAATTAAAAATAACCAATATATTCAAATGACAAGGACCATAATATACTTCTGTTTGTATCCCTAGTATTTAGCAGCATCTGGCATGCAGTAGGTGCTTAATAAATATCTATTGACTGGCCAACAATATTTAGTTCAATTCAAGAAATGTTCCTTAAGTACCTAGTACCTGCAGAGCACTGTACTTGTCAATGAGAGAAGAAGAGTTCAGTGATGATCCAATCATTGACCCCACTAAGCTTATCGTCTAGACTCTAAAGGATTTAATGTATATTCAGATAACAATATTACAAAATAATCTGTGATTAGAACATAATAGAAATGCAAGAAAATTCTTCTGCATTAAGAATAAAAAGAATGATTAGCCCTCAGATGAGGATATAAGACATGGGTATGTGAAAAGATAGCTAACTGTACTAGGCAGAGTACATGTTCAATGAGTGAAATTGATGCGAAATTCTAGAGGGTTCAAGTAGACAAGAGCTTGTGGTTTTTAAGGCCAGAGGAAGTTCAAAAAGGAAGTAAGTTCTGAATGGGTCTTTGAAAGATAGAGTAGGCAGAATAGAGATGGGAGATTATTACAGGGCTGAAGTGAGAAAGGAAAGAAAAAAGCAAGTAGAATCAAACTTGACAAAGAAGCAGAAGGCAAGTTCAGGGAAGAGTGAGTATCCATCTGGGGCATAGGTGGAATGACATTGTAAAAGCATGTAATCAAAAAAGCTTCTTGCTGAGAATTCTGAAGACCATTCCTGGGGTATCTGAAGCAAAGATCCATAACAGTATACAATGAAATAAAGATATTTCTTGAGCTGTGCCAAACCTAGAGCTACTGCTCAGAATCAGATTGCTTCAATCTGTATGCCATCCCTGGGATTAAAAATATAGGAGAGAAATCCAGAAAGCAGAAGAAAAATGACTTCATAGTATAGTAAGAAGGAGAGGGTATGGAATTTGGAATTTGAAAGCCTGTTTTTTTTTGCTGAGAACAGTTTCTCTCACTCTTTCTTAACTACTAATATGGGTGTAATGCCGATCATAGCAGCACACCTGAAAGCTGCTGCTGTGAGTAATTTTTAGGGTCAACTCGTACAGTATAATGGACTCTCTATTCAGCAATTAACTAAACATTGTTCAACAAAGTAAAGCATAACGTTCATAGCAACATCCATAAACATATCTCATAAAACTCAGTCTATCATATGGCACGTAGCATGTATCATTACATTCAGTATCCAAAATACTTGTTTATATAATCAGGGAGTCCCAGGCTAGAATTTTCCCTAGCATGATGCCTCTTTAAGTGGTAGAAGAAAATATCCCACCTAGGGAAAATATCCCACCTGTGACCCCTAGGTCACAGTAAGAACAATTTTCTTAATCAATACCAAGTATCTAGGTAAAGTCCTCTTTCGTCTTAACTTGAGGTTGACTTCCAAGTCCCATGACTCTTCCTCTGTGGGCTGACTATTCCTGACTCACCTGGATTCACGTGAGCAGCTCTGCACTTCTGCTCCATGTCGCAGTTCATGGGGACTGTTCCACTCCACAACTTTGGCCTCTGTGAAAACAAAGCTCAACAACACAACAGTACTGACACACACCACCAGCACTATCATCTCAATTCACCTCCAAAGATCAGAAGCTCAATGATAACGACTCAGTTCACTTTAATGGCTCTCAAAAGGGACTTAAACTAAGCCTCTTTCCCATGGGCAGGTTTCTGCTCTACAACTGTATTTGCTTTCAGAATTCAGAGGTTCCTTCAGCAAGACTCTGCCATCAGAGGTCTTCTCTCAACTCCATTTCTCAATGCTGGCTCACCTCTTTAATACTGGCTCTCTCAATGTCTGCTTTCTCAACACTGGTTCTCTTTACATACAGTTCTTCTCATTGGCTACAGAACAGATGTACATTTCTGACTGGCTAGAGTCTACATGCACATGTTTGTTTGCTATTACAATGGGGGAGGTGTTCCCTTCCTTAAACAAAGTATTTTGAAATAACCCAGGGATTTCAAGAGCTTAGATTGTAAAACATGCCTATGAGTACAGGACATAGTGAGTACAAAGTTATATGGTATGCAGAGTGTCATGCATGAGAAACATCATGAATGTTTCAGGGGAGTATGTAGTGAAGAGAGAAAGGTAGGATGTAGCCAGGACATTGGCAAAAATCACATTCATATATAAGATTGGGTAGAAATTAGGCAGCAAAACCAAATAGGAGACTGTTAGAATAGTTTAGACAAGAGCAGATGAAGTTCTGAATTAGTATTATGATTTTGTGAGCGAAAAGGATGGGGTGAATGCAAGAGAAGTTGTGGAGATAGAAAGACAAGTCATCAAAATCAATTAGATATGTGGAAAGCGTGAGAATGAGGAGTCACTGTTACCTTGAGACTATAAACATAGGTGACTGGAAGAATTATAGCATCCTCAACAATAATCGAGAAATTCAAAGAAGGGAAGGTTTGAAATTTGGAGACAATGTCTTCTCTTTTGGATATCTTGAGCTTGAAATTCTGAGGGGAATCTGATTCTGAATGTCCAGCATACATCTGGAGATGTGAGACTGAAACTCAGGAAATAAACCGGGGATGTATGTACAAATCAATTCGCATAAATGTAGGGATTGAACTCATTGAAGCTGATGAAATTTCTAAGGCAAAGACATTGTAAAGGAAGAATAGAAGAGGGTATATACTCACAGTCATGGGGTATGGAATACCCCTTTTGGGGGTGATCCAGCAAAGGACACTGATGACAAGCCTTCAGAGACTAAGGAAACTTAACAGGCTACAGAGTAGTAGACTATATCTGGAGACAGGAAGTAGATAATATGAAGGCTTTAGCATCAACTATATGGATTTTGACTTCTTCTGATACTAGTTAATGAATATGGGAAAATTACTTAAATGATCAAGTATATAGTTCAGTAAAATGGGATGTTACCCATGTTAGACACTTTACATGTTTGTTCTGAGGATCAAATGGGAAAATGGAAGTAAATTACTTTGCAACTTTTAATTAGGCAAGTCAAAAGTCTACTACTACTACTACTACTACTACTACTACTACTACTACTACTACTACTACTCTCTGGACTATGATGAATATGAGAAGTGGAAGACAGAAAGAAGTAATAACTGGAAAGATCATATTGAATATTTCACTGGATTAGGGGAATTTAGGTGGCTATTAGAGGTCAGTTATGGGAGATGGGTAATATATTAGCAAAGGCTCTTTTGATAGCTCATATAATTGTTGCTTCAGTTGTAACTATAATAATTCTATTCCTGCTTCAATGATGTTCAGTCTCTGAGAAAGACTGAAATTATGGGAGCAGTGAGCCATCTGATTTATATTCAAATTAAAGTACATATTCTTTCTAAAGGTACAAAACTTATCCATTAAAGTGAATTTGATTATGAGGAAGATATAGAACAGAATAAACCTTCAGAGTAAAATCAGGGGGAAAAAACATGAAGCAGAAGTAATTCCTAATAGGTACAGTTGATACAAGCAAGTAGACAGAGTTTTGGTCAATCATAAGTTTTCTATAAGACAAAAACTAGTGAATAAAGTTGGAAAAGTAGTTTGTAGACAGATTACAGACTTGAATATCAAACAAAGAAAAGTATTGAAGGTTTTTGTTGGGTTGTGTCATAGTCAAAATATTGTTTCAGATGCCAGGTGTTACAATACATATAGACTAATATGGCATTTGGAAGAATTGAGTTTAATCTTGCTTCAAACACTTACTAGCTATGTGATCCTGGATAAGTCACAACCTCTGACTGCCACAGTTTCTTGATTTGTAATAATAACAGCACCTACATCCCAGGTTTGTTATGAGGATCAGATGAGATAATATGTATAAAGTTCTTTTTCAAATTTTATATCCCAATGTATGCAAATCCAAGTGGTAGTAGTAGTTGTCATTGCTATTGTTAGTTCAAGCATGTTTCTTAGTAGCTATGCAAAAAATACTTCTGAGTAAGGCAGAACCTAGACATAGGGAGATCAGATGAAGTGTTCTACAACAATTCATTAGGCACATGAAAATATAGTATTAGGGACTGGAAGAGAAGTTGGAGCAAGAGCTCACCTATTTAAGAAGTGCAACATTAAGGGGGAAAATATGGTATCTTAAAGAGAGACAGTCTAAGTGTTTTATTTTGGGAGATGTCTACATTAAGAGAGGAAAAGTAAAATAAACAAAGAGAGATGGATCAAAAGTGGTAAAAATAAATAGGGTAAGGAAGTAAAATCTGAAAGATGATCATTGTACTTAATGATCAGGAGTCCTAGATGCCCTCCAAGAGTGCAGCTTGAGAAGAGTGAGTAGGAAAGAAATCAGGCTGTCAGAGTTTAAGGAAAGAACAGGTGGTGGAGAAATAGAAACAGTGGGTGGGTATGGGACACTTGTTTGATGAATTTGGCAGGAAAATGAAAGAGAAAAATAATATCATAGCAAAGAGAAGCATCATGGTCAAATGCAAGTCTCCTTTTCCCTTTTCTTTTGTTTATTTGTTTTTAACTCTTAAAGTCTTTGTGGATAATCATTTTAAACTGAAATATACTCTGTAAGTCATTTAGTCCAATCCACTGATTTTACGTATTAGAAAACTGAGTCTCTGAAAGGTTACATAACTTGTCAAAGATCATAAAAGGAGTGGTGGAATTGGAACTCAGACCCAGGTTCTTTGATGTCTAGTATGTACTCTTGTATAGACTACATTGTGTTCAAGAGAGACAGGAAAAAAACAATGGAACTGAAGTAATTGAAGATGAGGTGGAGTTTATGCTATTAACTAATAGGACAAAGTCTTAGAGCAGAATAAAAGGGGCTATATCAAGGGAAAATTAAGGGAGTTAAATTTAGAAAGGAGGAATCAATCAATCAACAAGCATTTATGTTGTGCTAACTATGTGCCAAGGATTGTGCTAGGTGAGAGGGGATACAGAAACAAAACCTAAAAGTCACTTTATAAAAAATGTTTATTCTGTTGAGGGGAAAGCAATATGTACATAAAAATGGGTTTTTAAAAAATCATTCGAAATGAATATGAAATAAATTTGCAAAGAAAGATGAGATGTAGGGAATCAGAAAAGTCTTCCTATAGAAATTATTGCTTAAACAGAGTTTTAAAGACAATAACAGATTTGAATAGCGAGAGATGTAGTGGGAGTTTCTTAAGTCTTCTTAGAAGAGATGAAGCAAGAGTAAAAAAAAGTTTTTATCAATAAAATGAGAGCACTAGAGCAAAAATGGAAAAGAAACAATTAGAAACATTGTTAAGTTTAGTACAAAAGCATCGAAATTCTTGCCAAAGCAAGACGTGATAGATATTTCAAGAAATTACAGATTACCAGTGGAAACAGAAAGAATTCATAATCACACTGAAAGAAACCCTAAAACGACAACTTACAAGAATATTATGGCCAAAATCCAGAGGTTAGAAGTAGCCAGAGAGCATCAATTCAACTACCAAAGAGTCATACTCAGAATCTCAGAAGATTTATTCAGTCACCTATCAGCTAGATAGAACAGCGGAGAGAACACTAGGGCTACAGTCAGGAAGACTACTTTTGAATTCCAATTTCATCTCAGACACTTATTAGCTGTGTGATCATAAACAAATTACTTACCCTTGTTTTCCTCAGTTTCTGTTTGTCTCTGTTTCCTAATCTGTAAAATGAGCTAGAGAAGGAAATGACAAACCACTCCAATATCTTTGCCAAGAAAATCCTAAACGGAGTCACAAAGAGTAAGACTATTGAAAAACAACCATCAAGGAGTTTGGGATACTGTTGTCCGGTAGGCTGATATAGGTTGATGGTCAAGAATAACCTATTCATCAAAACGAAATGTAACCTGAGAAGGGAAAAATGGAGCTTTAATGAGACAGAAAACTTGTAAACATTGCAAATAGAAAGATTAGAGCTGTTGAGAAACTTTGAAGTTCAAGCACAGGAATTAAGAGAAATACGAAGAGGTAAATATGAATGAACAATTATAAAGGACTAAAAAAAGAATAAAATTGTAACATTCTAAAATGGGGAGATCTTGTCATCATCAGGGGTCATGGAGGGACTCTAATCATATAAAAAGCCCTTATAGTGATTCTTTTGTACCTTGATAGTCTTTAAAAGAAGAAAACAAAGGAAGTGAAAAAGAATACCCTAAGAGAGGAAGGTTAGGGAAAAACATTTCACATAATCAGAATACACAAGTTAGATATCTATATAAACAAAGAAGAAGGGGAAAGGAGGAATGGGTGACATTAACCTCACTCTGATCTGAACTAATCAAAAGGGAAAATAGTACACATATACAGTATGGTACCAAAATACATCTTAAAAAGGAAATGGAAAAAGGAAGATGGTAAAATTAATAGGAGGTTAATTTAAGAGAGATTTAGACAAACTCTAAGGAAGTACAAAAGTATTTATAGCTCCTTTTGATGTTGTGAAGAAAGAGAATCTGAAGGTAGCCTATAAATTGAGGAATGACTGATCTATAGAATACTATTATGCTGTGCAAAAAGGATGAAAGAGATTGTTTCAATAAAATCTGGGAAGATATATGAACTCATGTAGAATGAAGTGAATAGAAGCAAAAGAATAATGTATATAAATATAACAATATAGTAAAGATGAACAACCTTGAAAGAATTAGAAATTCTGATTAGTATAAAAGTCAACTATAACTCTGGAAGGTTAATGATGAAATATTTTGCCTACCTCCTGAAAGAGAAGTGAAATCCTCAAAGTGCAGAATGAAACTTTTTTTTGAATTTGGTCAATGTGGAAATTTGTTTTGTTTAACTTTGCATGCTTGTAACCCTGGTTTTGTATTTCTTTTAGTTCTTGATTGGCAGGACAGGGTGGGGAGGAAGGGGAAGATCTATATATATATATATATATATATATATATATATATATATATAAAGATAAAGATAAAGGGACAAGGAGGGAATCCTTCAATTTTTAACATTGTTAGGCTGTCTCTGTAGCCTGCAAAGACTGGATAGAAAGTTCCAAAGAGGACGCACTAGACTCAAGATTCAGGGTGAATTAATTTCAAATCATGTCTCAGACACGTAATAGTTAAGAGTTTTGGGAAGTCATTTAGCCTATCTTGGCCTCAGTTTCTCACATGTATATTGGGAGAGAGGTGCACTTGATGGTATACTTGATGATCTATTGATCCCAGGATGACTTTGTAGTGTCTGATTTGTGTGTAAAAGTGCTAATAAAAGTTTACTAGTATCGGCCAGTCAAAGAAAGGCAATCACTACTTCTTTTGAGGTTTGACAATAATTAAGCTTGTATTTTTATTAGTACATATATTAGCACACATATAACTCATAACACCTGAGTCTAGCTAATAATGCCTTTTCTTTTTAGCATATTACTTTGCCCATTTTCAATATTCCACTGGTTTCATTTATCCAGTTCCACATGAATCACATCCTTAATAATTTTCCTAAGTCTTTTGATTGCATATTTAAAATATAAAGATTCCAGCACTGTAGTTTACTGGGCTTTCCAAATGGAAATAAAAACTACTTGCATTTAATCATCACAAAAACTCCTTTATGTAGTTGGTAAATGGTATTTTTATGAATTTAACAGCTTCCAATAAAATGGAGGTTCCAAAAGGTACTATATCTTTAAAATTCTCTGGAGATATACTTAATTCAAAAGTCTATAGTTATAGCTTCAATTAGTGCTAGTAAGTGATTTTTTTTATCACACTTCCATTTTAGGGAGAAAAAGTGCTGTGGGTCCAATTTAGTAGGAAGAATAGTTTGCTTTGGTGTAGCACATTATGCTTTTTACAGGGACTTTATGAACATTATCTCATTTCACCTGACAAGAACTCTGAGGGTTTGGGAAGAAGGGACATGTCAGACATGGTCATCCATACCTGTACAAGGTAGTGGCAATGGCACTGGGACAAATTAGGAGATTTTAATGTTAATTCTTCCCCTAACTGGTTTTATGACCTTGGATGAAGACCTCAACCTGTGAGTCTATCAAATGAATCATCTAAAAGAGAAGGTTGGTTTAAAAGTCAGAAGAATTTAGATTAGCCAGCCTTGGTCCCAGAGAACATGGTGAATCATATTCACTGTGCTCTGTATAAAGTTAGGGGACTGTAGGATTGTAATGTTGAATGATTTATCACTTTGTCAGATGGTTTTGCTTAATTGTTGCTATTGTTTTGTAACAAGAGAATGTTCAATGAGGAGTGGGTAGGAATGGAATTTAGAAATGACCATAACAGGAATGAAAGGTATCAATAAAGCTTAAGTGCACTCATATTAATAAATCTAATATGGTTCCTTGATGAATAAAAAGGACTAACCTGAGATAGGTGCTCTTTAAGCTGCGTGACAGCTTTAATAATTCTATGATTACAACTATGATAGTTGTGAATTTTGGCTAATGAAGGCTAAGATCAATGTATTCCATATGTAATTCCCTGTCATTAATAGCATTTCCTTTCTCAGATGATTTCTGTTCTTTTTTGATGATAATTTCAACAAGACATACTCCAGTGTACCAGCTATTATTTTTGTCATGATCTATGAAACAGAACTATTTTCTTCTTCTTTGTTTGTTTGTTAATTATTTGCCATGTAAGCTGAATTGTGATTTGCAAGCTGGCAAAATCAGGTAAAAAACAACCTCCATTAAATAGTCAAACAACCTCCATTTAAATTATTAAAGATCATTTCAAAATGTACAAGATGTATTTATTTTAAATCTTTAGTACTTCCTTTCATCATTTTCTTTAGAAATAAGACTGTGCTGGAATACCACCAAAAACATTGATCCCAGTAGTATATTTATGACCTTTTTCCTTGCATCGTATATATAGGTCACACTAACGGATCTTTTTCTATCATGAGAATGACTGATTGCCCTTGATGAATGATCTATCCTGCTTCAAGTCATCTAACCAATGCCCCAGTTCTGCACTGTTCCTGGCAATGCAAGCTTTTTCTGGAAGGCAGACTGCCAGCTAAAAAGCAAATATCCTTGATTGAAAGCCTGGATCCACAACTTTATTATACTCAAGCTGACCTCCAAACGGACAGTTTGATAGTATTTTGCCAAGTACACACTATTTCCTCTCTTTCCACCCAGATACATCCAGTGCTAAGCTTTAGATGATCAAATGTCACTTATTTGATGTTATTAGCAGATATCCTTTAGCTCTATAGGTATTTCTAGCTATAACTAAGTAGCTTGTGTTATTGCGCCCTTTATAGGAGTTAAATGGAATAATTTAACCTTTAAATTTTTTAATCATTGAACTTCATTTCCATCTTTTAGTCAAAATATGAATAGAGGGTATACAGAACAAAGAAAGGATAAAAGCATTCATATACCCCAGTATCCAGTCTTCTTAGCCTTAATGTTCCTGGAATACACAAGACAATGTTATGTATACACAATCAACTCAGACCCCTTCAGAGCTAAGAGTCACATATAGTGTTAAAAATAATGTCTTCCTGTAGCACTTAGGTAAGCTAGTGAGTTTCTTTCCTTGGAAGTCTGAAACATTTGGAGGAAAGCCCAAAATTTATGCAGAGGCCCAATCTTGCCACTAGCATTATGGAAGGATAAAATCAAAAAGTTGGAAGGAAGCTTTAGAGGCTATCTAATCCAATCTGTCAACCAATTCTGAATCCCCTTTTGCAACAGTAGATATGGCCAGCAATCAATCTGAAAACCTACAATGGGAGGATGATCTCTCCTTGGTAAAACAGCCTATTCAGTTATTCATTATTTCTAATTTTTATAAAGTTATTTGTAACTAGAAAGCAATATATATATATATATATATATATATATATATATATATATATAAAGAATGAAACTGTTTTTAAAAAATCTCAAAAATTAAGATGAAGACAAAATACTATTACAACTATAGCTTCACTATAGCTTTATTCATCCATTCACTGAATAAAGTAAAAATGCAATTTGTAGTCCAACCAGCTCTGGACCTACTCAAATCTGGCTCATTTTGTGTAAGACACTCCATGGAAAGTTGATTCATTGGTTCAATTTGCAATTCCCCCTACCCTTACCCCTATTAGAAAATGAAAACTTATGAGGTTCTAGTGTCCTGAAATGCAGTGGTTTATCAAGGTAGCAGACACAGATGAAATAAAGGTGAAACGGTAAATATATTTAATTGCAACAGAAAAAAAATAGGAAAACCATAGGAAAGAAGCCTCAATACTCAATTTTCCACTAAACAAAATCCCATCTCCCTTCTTCTTTGCACATTTTGGCAAATGAACTCCAAGTTTCTTGGCTTAAGGAGGGAACGAAGGAAAAAAAGATCTTTCCCTGTAAGTTCAATGAGGGATTTAGAGCATTTGATCCTCGTGGTCTTCCTGTTTGATAACTGATCATGCTGGTTACTGCTGCCAACTAAGCTAGTCACTCTTAGTCTCTATACATGCCAAGATTAACATGCTTCATGTACTCATCACTTGCCATTCCATTTCTTAACTTTGTTCTTTATCCTATGTAACTCCATCTTGCAAAGATCTCCATTATGGTTGCCTTCTTTTTGGCTTTCCTACCTTGAGCTCTTGTAATGTAACTAATCTGTAATGCAGGAGAACACTGCTCCAGTTCTAGTGCCAGACAGCAGGAAAAGTATTATTCTTATGCCCTTCAGATCTGCCTGATGCATCTTGGGCCAGAGATGCTAGTAAATACAGTGCTTCCTTCCCTGCCCTCATCCCTTCATTAAATCTATTACCTAATATGATGCCATAAAATGAACAGTAAATTACAAATTTAATTTGTAATTTTATAAATTATAACAGGTTTTTTTTTTACAAAATTCATTTTTTTTTACAGATTTGAGCATTTACTTTATAACTTGCAAGTTAATTTACATCATTTAATTTAAAGTATTCAGAGACTGTTTTTATTTTTTGAGGAGAGATAACATGTTGGCAATTTTCTCTGTCTTAGCTTCATAAGAAGTCTACATTTCAATGAGCTAGCAGTCATTTTCTTTTAGCTCTTCTTGGGCTACTACTTTCAGTTTGTCTTTGAATTTAACAGTTCCTTGGGCAGAGTCAAGATGGTGGAGTAACAGTACACATTTTCTGGAGCACTACCCAAGCACAGCCAAGTACCTGTAAAAAATGCCTCTAAACAAATTCTGGAGCTACAGAACCCACAGAATGAGGGCGTGAAGCAAATCTCTAGCCCAAAAGAGCCTCAAAGGTTGCCAGGAAGTGTCTGTTGTGCCTCACAGGGGCCAGGGCAGACTTAAACATGGGCTGAGCCAGCAAAGACAGGTCTTGAGCAGGTCTTTGGGAGACTGAATCTCTAACACTTGTGGTAGTTTCCAGATTTTCAGGATTGCAAAATGCCAAGGACAAATTGGAAGATCAATGGAAAAAGCCTGTGGGACCAGTGCAAGAAGAGGGAGTGGTATGCCCCTAGCCCCCAGGGCAGCAGAAGGGGAAGACAGCTGAGTAACCTGCAGCAGCCACAGCAGCAGCAGGGCAGAGGCACTTTTCGGGAGTTCTATGCCCCAAAATTGTGGGAGAATGGAGCAGTTGACAGTTACACCTACCCCACTCGCTAGAAGCAGAGACCTACCTTAACCAAGAGCTCAAAAGACAAGTAAATGACTCTGGAAATGAGTAAAAACCAAAAAAGGAATCAGACTATAGAATCTTACTTTGATTGTAAGGAAGACCAAAGCATGCAAACAGAAGACAACAAAGTCAAAGATCATCCACCTAAAGCCTCCAAGAAAATATGAATTTGTCTCAGGTCATGGAAGAGCTCAAAAAGGATTTTGAAAATCAAGTAAGAGAAGTAGAGCAAAAATTGGGAAAAGGAATGAGAGTAATGCAAGAAAATTGTGAAAAAAATGTTAACTCCTGCTGAAGGAGACCCCAAAAATACTGAAGAAAATAACACTGTGAAAAATAGACTAACCCAAATGACAAAAGAGATCCAAAAAGCCAATGAAGAGAAGAATGACCTAAAATGCATAATTGGCAAGATGGAAAAGGAGGTCCAAAAGCTCATTGAAGAAAATAATTCCTTAAAGATTAGAATGGAACAGATGGAAGCTAGTGACATGATAAAAAATCAAGAAATTGTAAAACAAAACCAAAGGAATGAAAAAAATAGCAGACAATGTGAAATATACCATTGGAAAAACAACTGACCTGGAAGATAGATCTAGGAGAGACAATTTAAAAATTATGGAACTACCTGAAAACCATTAACAAAAAAGAGCCTAGACATCGGCTTTCAAGAAATTCTCAGGAAAACTGCCCTGATATTCTAGAACAAGAGGGTAAAATAAATATTGAAATAATCCACTGATCATCTCCAGAAAGAGATGCCAAATCTTGTTAGGGTATTGTAGCCAAATTCCAGAGTTTTCAGTTCAAGGACAAAATATTGCAAGCAGCCAGAAAGAAACAATTCAAGTACTGTGGAAATAAAATCAGGATAACGCAAGATACAGCAACTTCCATATTAAGGGAATTGCTGTGCTTGGAATATGATATTCCAGAAGTCAAAGAACTAAGATTAAAACCAAGAATCACCTACCCAGAAAATAATCATTCAGGGGAACACATAGTCAGTCAACGAAATAGGGGACTTTCAAGAATTCTTGATGAAAAGATCGGAGCTGAATAGAAAATTTGATTTTCAAATACAAGAATCAAGAGAATCATGAAAAAGTAAACAGGAAAGAGAATTAATAAGGGACTTACCAAAGTTGAACTGTTTACATTCCTACATGAAAAGGTAACATTTATAGTTCTTGAGACTGTAGGGTAGTTGGAGGGATTATATACATATAAATAGGGGGCACAGGGTGAGTTTAATAGGAAGTGTTGATATCTACAAAATAAAATTAAGGGGTGAGAGAGGAATATATTCGAAGGAGAAATGGAAAAATAGAATGGGGCAAATTATCTCTCACATAAAAGAGGCAAGAAAAAAACTTTTTTAATGGAAGGCAAGAGAGGGGAGGTGAGAGGAGAAAAGTTAACCTTACTCTCATCACATTTGGCTTAAGGAGGGAATAACATGCATATTCAATTTACTATGAAATTCTGTCTTACACTACAGGAAATTATGGGGGAAGGGGATAAGTTGGGATAGGGGAATGATAGAAGGGAGGGCAAATAGGAGGAGGGCATAATTAGAAGTAAACACTTTTGAGGAGTGATAGGGTCAGAAGTAAGAATAGAATAAATGGGCGCAGGATAGGATGGAGAGAAATGTAGTTAGTCTTTCACAACATGACTTTTATGGAAGTCTTTTGCATGACTACACAGGGATAAAATATATCTAGTTGCTTGCCTTCTCAGTGGGGATTGGTGGGGAAGGAGGAAGGGAGAGAAGTTGGAACTAAAAGTTTTAGAAATGAATGTTAAAAATGTTTTCTACATGCAACTGGGAAATAGATATACAGGCAATGGGGTATAGAAATCTATCTTGTCCTCCAAGGAAATAGAGGAAACGAGGGTAAGAGAAGGAGAAGTGTGATAGAAGGAAGGACAGATTGGGGGAAGGACTAATCAGAATGCATGCTGTCTTGGAGTGGGGGAAGGGGAGAGATGGGGAGAAAATTTGGAATTCAAAATCTTGTGGAAATGCATGTTGAATATGAAAATTAAATAAATATATTAGAATTAAAAAAAATAAAATGCAAAGTGAGGTATTGGTAAACCAATGAATTTTCACAAGAAATAAACCTACTTTCTAATAAGAAAGGAATTTTAAAAAAGGATTTAATAGTTCATTTTCCACTCAGTTCCAATTGTTTCAATATCATTCTGTCATTCTGCCAGGTATTTTCTTCATGACAGCCTTCATTCTTTACTGATACTTCTACATCAATTATTAACCTGCATGTCTTCCTTCTGTGAGAGACTCTGATTTCAACTCCAGTTTAAGATACAAAAAAAAATTTTTGCTACGCAGAACAAGATGATATCTATCTATCTATCTATCTATCTATCTGTCTGTCTGTCTATCTGTCTATCCGTCTGTCTATCTATCTAAGTTCAAATCTCCCCTCAGACACTTGTCACTCATTAGCTGTGTGACCTTGGGCAAGTCACTTAACCCCAGTTGCCTCATCCTGAGTCATCTCCAGTCATCCTGATGAATATCTGGTCACTGGATTCAGATGGCTCTGGAGGAGAAGTGAGGCTGGTGACCTGCACAGCCCTCCCTCACTCAAAACAAAGTTAAGTGCAGGTCATGTCATTATTTCTCTGATGGCATGGTTTTCTTTGGCAGGGATGAACACACAACTTTAAAAATGTAAAAAATTGTAGTCAGCTGGTCTCCGTAAGCAGGTTACTTTGGTCTGCAAGCTGTAATTTGCCAGCTCATGATATGTGTAACCAAATTGTTTTCATTTTTTTGAAGTGAAAAAATTCTAATGTGTATTTTCACTTTTAGGGAAGCTAGATGGCACAGTATATAGCATGCCAGACCTAGTGTCAGTAAGACTCTACTTTATGAGTTTAAATTTGGCTTCAGATACTTACTAGCTGTGTGACCCTGGGCAAGTCACTTAACCCTGTTTGTATTAGTTTTCTCATCTTTAAAATGAACTGGAGAAGGAAATGGCAAGCCATCCCAGTATCTTTGCCAAGAAAATGCCAAATGAGGTCATGAAGAGTGGGATGCAACTGAAAACAACTGAACAAAAATCATCAGTTTCCCCCCTTTTCTCACAAATCTATTGATATATATTTAAATAACAAAATAGTAAAGATAGGTAAGAAGGGCAGTGCAGTGTAGCATTGTCTGCATCCATTCAGAGATATACATACATATATGTTATATATGATAATATATGTGTAAAACACACACATATATGTATTTGTATGTATATGTGCATGTAAAATACAAATGTATATTATATACATGAATATGTGTGTATATATATATGTATCTTGTGTATATGTATGTATAAAGTATATACATTCATGTCATGAATTGAGGTGATGATATGGGTGGAGTGGGATGGATTTTGGAGAATGTTTTGAAAATGATAAATGGAGGTTGATGTAGAAGAAAAATGATCATATTTATATGCTATAGGCAACATGGAAAAAAAAAAAAACAGTGGAAACTGATGAGGAGTCCAGGAAACAATTTATAAGTTTGGAAATGAATCACAAAATTGAGCAGTGATGGAGAACTTCACATCTGCTGGGTGTTTTTGTGTGCCAAAAGCTGTTGAACTGATTATTTCTTGACTTGACTAATGATGGTATCAAGGACCAGAAGTTGGAAGGTCCAACCAAAAGAAATTTTACTGTGAATATGCTTCTTATGGATAAGAAAGAATTAATATGTGCATGGAACCAAGAGAAATCTTGATATTAAGTAGATAATCTTTTTTAGAATATGTGACAGATGAGCAGAAAGCTGGACATCTGATATATCCCAAGTCTTTGATAGACAAAAGAATCAAGTGGTTCAGAGAAAGAAGAGGGGAATTAAGCAAAGTAGTGTTGGGAAGCTCTCGAGTGAAAGTATGCATTCCAAAGAGATCCAAAGAGGCCGGGTTGGGGGGAGGGGAAGGGAGGAGAACCTATTTGTATAAAAATACTTATAACAGCCCTTTTGTGGTTGCTAAGTATTGGAAATTGAAGGGATGCCTATCAGTTGGAAAATGACTGAACAAGCTGTGGTATATGATTGTAATGGAATATTATTGTGCTATAAGCAGGATTATTTGAGAAAAAATATGAATTTACATGAACTGATACAGTGAAGAAAACAGAACAAGGAGGGCCTTGAACACAGTAATAGAATTATTGGGCAATGAGCAACTATGAATGATTTAGCTATTCTCTGGGATTCAAGATAATCCCAAAGAGTCAGGATGAAAAATGCTAACCACCTCTAGGAAAAAAGTACTGATAACATCTGAATACAGATCAAATCTTACTATTGTTCATTTTCTTTTTTTGTTGTTAATTTTCTTCCACACAACAACTAATAGGCTTTTTTTTACATAATTGCGTATTTATAACTTAAACCACATTGTCATCTCAGAGGAGCATCTGCAGAGTGAGGGAGAAAGAGAATTTTGAATTCAAAACTTTAAAAAAATGTTAAAAATTATTTTTATATTATTGTGGAAATGAAATATTAAATAAATAAAAAGAACAATTTAGATGCATATTGACCTCATCAGCCAAATTAGATTTGTAAAAGATGCGTATTGAATATGGAAGTACAGAGCAGAGAAGAGTCACAAATTAGAGTGGGAGAGGATGACAGTACCCAATTAAGACAATTTCTTCCTTTTATTGATAAAAAAAATCCAAGGCTTAAAGAATTTAAGAGGCATGTGGAAGTAACACAGATACTAAGCAACAAAAGAAAGTTTTAAATCTAGGCTCTATATATACGTATATGTGTATACATATATGTGTACATACATGTGTACATGTATGTACATGCATGTGCAAACACGTGTGTGTATACATATATGTATATATACACATATAACGGTAACTGATGGCAAAAGAAAGCTAGGCTATTCAATTCCTATTTGATTTCTTTTTTGCTGTTGTTATTGTTATTTTGCTATGTTCCAGGAAAAAAAAAAAGTTTGGTCATTAGATGTAGAGAACTAATGGTGAGAATATATAAGGAGGTAAAAAGAGAACATTCAGCTGACCTTACTACTTTCAATTCTGCTGTCCCAAAAGAATTATGTCCTAAGGAACTAAAAACCTCCTGTAAATGATTACTGAGTCCCTAAGTATGTGGTATTTGCAATATTGTGGAAAACAAGAGATGTCATATGATAGGAGGACATATGTCTGAATTTTCAAAGAAGAGAATTGCATCTGTACATCATAGGCCAGTGAATTTAACTGATTCTTAGAAGAATACTAAAGCATGCTTTTGAACTGATAGTCAGTGAATATCATGGGCAGCTGGGGGGTGCACTGGATAGAGCACCAGGGCAGGTGTCAGGATGACCTGAGTTCAAATCTCACCTCAAATCCTTGACACTCACTAGCTGTGTGACCTTAGGCAAGTCATTTAACCCCAGTTGCCTCATCCTGAGTCATCTCCAGTCATCCTGATGAATATCTGGTCACTGGATTCAGATGACTCTGGAGGAGAAGTGAGGCTGGTGACCTGCACAGCCCTCCCTCACTCAAAACAAAGTCAAGTGCAAGTCATGTGATTATTTCTCTGATGGCATGGTCTTCTTCAGCAATGAAGGATGAACACAAGGTGAATATCTGGACAAGGAAATGATGATCCAAAGAACCATTGTGAAATCATCAAGAACAGATTATGCCAAACTAAATTTATTTCTCTTTTTAAGACAGCTAATAGATTTTGGTAGCACATGCACACAAACATCCATACATATAGGTATACACATATAAACATATACACATATAAACACATGCATATATGCATATAGGTATTCATGTATACACATTGCCTATAGATATAAACATACACATGCATATTTACTTATACATAGATACATGAACACTTGTGTGCACATATATTTGTAGTGCACATATCTATATACATATACATGCATTTTTATGCATTCATATATATGTGTATAGATAGAAATATATATATTCATAAACATATGCAATACATTTCTGATTTCTGTTTTTCCTTAGCATACATTAATGGTTTCTGTGTTTTGGACTGAGAAGTTGTTCAGATCTTCTGGAACTTGATCTAAGGAGGCCTAGAGATGTTCTGTGCATGCTCCATGAATGAAGCTGCTTTGTGCAACCACCTCCCTGGCCTTCAAGCTTTGACATTGTGTGATAGTTGTGGGAGACTCAGGGCCACCACTGGTGCTTATGTTACTTCCCAGAAAATGAAGAGGTGCTACCTGCTAGGTGCCATCAGGGTATCAGGAGCTGACTGCAGCTTCTGGCAGTGTTTGGTTCCTCAAAAATGCTTCAAAACAAGGAACACATCTCTGAGCAGCTGAATCAGAG
>CM053771.1:431888303-431931045 GCA_028658325.1 Potorous gilbertii
TTCACTTAAAGCCTGAACC
Source organism: Potorous gilbertii (assembly GCA_028658325.1). Taxonomy (NCBI): domain Eukaryota; kingdom Metazoa; phylum Chordata; class Mammalia; order Diprotodontia; family Potoroidae; genus Potorous; species Potorous gilbertii. Next base: position 431,888,323 of record CM053771.1, read on the forward strand.
CACATTTCCAACTTTTAATTGGATATCTTCACTTGTTTACTTTCTCAGTATCTCAAACTTAATCCCATGGTGGGTCATTAAAAATGAATAAAGGATAAAGCATTTATTAAACACTTACTAACTACAAACCTCTGTGCTAACTGCAGGAAATGCAAATAGAAGACTAAGATAGTCCTTGCTGTCAAGGATCTCACATTCTGAAAAGGAAAGGTGACACAAATAGGAGAGTTCAAATGCAAGGTGGACAGAAAAGTGCAGTGGTACTTAGTGTACAAAGGCAGAGGGGATGGTCAGGTCTAGTAGGCCAGATGGCAAGTAATCCTTTCTGACACTGAAGTATGAAACAATGCTAAGAACTTTGGTGGGCAGGAACAATATTGGAAAGGCTGACTGTGGTGGTAACACAGAGCTACAGTCCAAGAAGGAGTAAACTAATCAGTTAAGCAACCCCTGATTGGTAAAGAATACCTATGCATCTAAATGAGATAGCCTGAACTGCCTTTTACATGTCAGTTTGCCCTGCCCAGACTCATCTGTAAGAGCCAGATTCCCCCTGAGCCCACTGCTACAACTTAAAGCAAGAGCTTATATCTTATTCATTTTTGTATCACCAGGATTACCAAGTACTGGCAAAACTACTCAAATATTTTTGGACTACATAAAAGAATGAGTAGATGAATTAAAAACTTCATATATATATAATATATATATGTGTGTGTATATGCATGTGTGTATATGTATATATGTATGCACACACACATACATATATATATTAAAATGCATTTTAAAATGCCTTACTTCTTACAAAATAGCATCAATCCTGATGAAATTGGAAAATTTTCTTTCAGTTAGTTATTGGTCAGAGTAGAATATATTTGGCAATAGACCATGCTGTCCTTTTGTTCTACACACTGCTGAGTAACAGTGTGTCACTGAATATTTTCTATTATAAAACTCCATTTCGTACTTGGGCACAGCATGAAAAATGCAGAGTTTAGTGAATTAGACATTAAATTAGTGCTTTACAATGTTCAAAGATTATAGTGATCACCACATGGACTGTATTTAAGTCCTTTATTCTAGAATAATCTTTAAATATGGAAGATAATGAGAAAAGGCAGTTGTAGTAAGTAAGAATTTAATAGGAAGTTTATGTTGAGATTTCATCTCAGATTACAACAAAGAAGATAATGCAGTTTGAAAAACATGAACAGTGCTTACATCATCATATTTATCAGCTGTACAAAATTAAAATTCCATATACTGCATAGGAAAACCGAATGAACTAGTATTCAGCAAAGCCTAGGTCTTTTACTGCATTGCAGTATATTGACAATTGAAAGAAAGGAGACTTTCTTTCAAACCAGAATACTCAAAAGAGTAGCGAGTTTCTACCTAGGGGCAAAGGGAAGGAATAGTCATCTCCCTATGATTGACACTAATGGGAATTATTCATGTATATTTAGGAGAGCAGAGCCCCCTAATCAGTATTTGCTTCTCCTACATTACATTCCTCTTAGGATTTAGCTGATGAACTATATTAGCAGTGCAGTTCTAGAAATATTTACTAGAGAAAGATAGAAATAAAAAAAATAACTTTACCTTTGTTCAACAAGGAATCAATTACAATTCCATGCATAATTAAGACTGAAATGTTTCTAAAACTCATAGTGCATGCAAAATAATAGCATATCCACTTCCCACTTTAAAAATATGAATGTCACATACTTAACATTATATCAAACTAAGCACTAGACAGTCAGTAAACATTTATTAAGTAGTTACTAAGTGCCAGGCACTGTGCTAAGTGCTGGGAACAAAAAAAACAAAAAGGTGAAAGACATCCTTGCCCTCAAAGTGTTCATTAAAAGGACTAGCATAAAGAAAGAATAGGCAGAGTAGTACTTAAGGACTAGATCAGGGGTTCTTCCCCTTTTTTTGTGTAATGAATCACTCAGGTTGTTGAAGGCTATGAGCCACCTCTTCTAAGAAAAAGTGTTTATAAATACATACAATGTTTAGGACTACAAATCAAATAAATTATAATGAGATAGTTTTCACCATAATTATTAAAAGAAACAAATAGATTTACAAACTTCAGCTTAAGAAGCAGAAGATCTTTTCAAATTTCTGCTTTCCATCATCCTGTGAAGCAAGGAACATGTTATTCTGTTTGGATGTGTTTGGAAAGAAATCGATCTCTTACATCTTTCATGTTTTCTATTTGAAGAGGAATTTCTAAATTAACTACCTTGGTTATGTCCAAGTTATCAAATATTATTCTGTTTTAAAAATAATACTCAATGTATTATTTTATTTCAGAGCTTATTCTCTCTCTCTCTCTCTCTCTCTCTCTCTATATATATATATATATACATACATATATATAATTTTGGCATTATTGATAGATGGAGATATAAAGATCTCTCTCTATATATACATATATATATATATATATATATATATATATATATATATGTATATTGCTTTACACTCTGGCTAAAAGTGGTGATTTTATGTTAAATAATCTGGCACTTTAAAAAAAATTTAGTCGTTCTATAAATTTTAATTTAATTTCTGTGATATACTATGCTACTCATGGGATGAGGATAAAGATAACAATCCTGGTGATTTATAAATAATTCTATTAAAATATTGCTTCCTCAATAAGCAGATAGCAAAATTTCCACATTTACATTCAGACCTCACAGCCCCTAATAAAATGCATGAGGAAATAGAAATGACACTATAAATAACAAAGATGGAAACAGCAGACAGACCAGACAAACTCTATATTGAAGTCCATACTAAAGGGAATACAATTTGTTGGATATGGGGTGGGGGGAATTTCTGCCAATTACCAGGGGAAAAAAAGGAGGTCATCAAAAGCTTAAGAAACATCTTGGGCCATATTATTACAAAAAACAACATGAACAAAAATATAACAAAACTATTTTGTTTACATTCCTACTTTCCCATCTGTACAAAATTTGTATGAGAGCAATCTATGCACACATTAAGACTATCTTTGATGCAGGTAGAAGAAGGGAATAAAGACTTTTACACCACATCATATCCTTACATTCACTTAATTGGTTGAAACATAAAAAGGAAGACAAGTCAATTGTTTTTATTGTCTGCTGACTGTAAAAACGCATTTGTCATCATAAAATCTCTCATCCAACAAGATGTCTGTTATGGTAATACTAAAATCATACAAAATTAGTTGAAAAAAACTAAGAATAGAGGTAATTTTGATTCTGATTATCAATGTCAAATGGGTCCATAAATCATGGAAATATTTGCTTAGCAAAACTATTTGCCACTATAATGAAGGAGGTCTACGTCTTAGTCTAAGACAAAGAGATAGTTTTCCGAAGACTTCCCTTTGATCTTCCTACTCACCTTCATCTGTTACCTTTCATAGCTTCCTTTAAGACTCAATTCAATACCTTCCTTCTACAAGAACCTTTGTCTTTCTCTCCACCTTGCCCCCTCCCTCCTGTTAGTAGCTCTCATCTGAGATTACCTTTCATTTCTTCTGTTCATGTCTTGTATATATGTAGATGTTTGTTAAGTTGCTTCTCGATTAAGATAAGATACTTAAAGGCAGGGACGGTGTACTTCATTTTCTGTGTCTTGAGCACTCAGTGCACTGTATGACACACAGAAAATGCTTCTGAATTGATTCATATTTTTACTGATTGTGTCAAGCACCATTTAGGCAGTTTCCTAAATAAGGTACATAGAACCATTGAAAAGAGATGGGTTAACTATTTATGCACTGGGGAAAAACAAAACCTAAAACAACACCCCCCCCAAAAAAAATGTGAATGGAGAATGTCTAATATCTTCAAGATGTTATCTTCAGGTACAAGATCTCTGCTGAACTGTTTGCTCAGATATAATCCTTATTTTCTCCAATAATTAAGGCCTATTGGCTAGGGCATGTTCTTCTCAATTAACAGAGAACAAACTTTTCAAAACTATCTTCTCCCTCCCTTCAGACTACCTCTCTTGCTTGATAATGTGTTTTGCTTTTTAAAGAGTTATCAGGTGCATAGCTGATCATTGACCAGTCTGTTTAGTTGTTCCTGAGTTATATCAAATTTGAGTAAGTAACCTCTTCACATTTCATAAATTGGAAGCAAAATATCTTGCACGTCTTTTGATACTTTAACAGCTTATTGTCTCTATTTTGTACTCTTTATATTCTATGACTTCAGCACCTGAGGTAGAAGGAAATTTCTAAATACCTCCAAATTTCCCCCTTACATATATACAGTTAATTCTGTTTAAATAATGAATCCATAGAAGAGTTGTATCCAAAGAATCCCTCACCATTTAACCTACTTAACAATTATTTCATTTTGCTTTAATTTATATACAATGACTTTTCTGAATATTTATACTAAATATCATGTTATGTCTTACATATTTTCCCAATAATTTTGTGGTGCTTTGAATACCTACAACCATACATAAAAGTACTCAAATAAATCTGTATGTACGTGTGTGTGTGTGTGTGTGTGTGTGTGTGTGTGTGTGTGTGTGTGTGTGTGTAGTGACCTTTACAAAAAGCAGGGCACTCTCTCAAGGGATATAAAGAAGACTTAAAGTGGAAGATATTTTTGAAGAGCATCCTCTGTGAAATGAAAAGCAAGCCATAGATATGTTTATATATGGATGTATATAGCTGACAAAAGTGTTTCATTTTTGATCCTCTGAATTAGTTATAGAGAAGCTGTGCTGTTACCTTTTGAAAATAATGTTGTGGTTAAGAACATTTTAAATGGGGAAGAGTACAGGAGTGGAAAGCCATTATCAAACAACTTTTCAGTTTTGTTCCCTTCCAATTTCCACCTATACTTTAAACTTCATAGATAATTAAGTAAGGATTACTGTTCAAACAGTAAAATTGTCTATTTTTTTCATCTGCTTTGTCTGAAATCATGTTTGTTGATCTTGTCTTTTGACTTCAGGTGATGCATAATAGATTATGTTTCAGCCCCTAATTTTAGCTCAATGTGTATCTCTTTCAAATGCATTTTTTTAAACAACACATTTTTGCATTCTTATTTCTAATCTGTTTTGCTATCTTCTGTTTTATATTCAAGTTCATTTCATTTATATTCACAGTTATGATTACTAACCACACATTTCCGTCCATTCTATTTTTTCTACTTATCCTTTTCTCTTTTTGTATCCTGCTCTTCCTCTAAAGTTTGCTTTGCTTTTGGTTATTGTTTTCTTTTATCTGCTCTCCCTTTTAGTTCCTTCTTTTTTTCTTATCTTCTTTCCCTCCTACTTCCCTGATGAGTAAGATAGAATTCAATTGTATATGTATGTGGTTATACATATGTATACACATATACACTTATACCTATATCATAAGCACATATAAGCATACCCACATATAGACATGCACATGCACACATATACAAATATACACACATGTATGTGTGTGTACTTACACATATATACTCACATATATAGGTGTGTATGGATGTATAAAATGACCCTTTTTAATCATTTTAAATGTGAGATTCCAGCATTATCCACCCCCCACATACACCATTTTCCCCTCCACTTGTAACACCTCTTACTTGCATGCCTCTTTTATGTGAGATAACTTTGCACATTCTTCTCCCATTCCCCTTCTCTCAGGGCATCTCTCTTTCTCACCTATCCAGTTTTTACAACATCCCAACATAATAGACTCCCTCTTGTGTCATGTGGAATCCTTCTAACTGCCCTAATAATGATAAAGTTCTTAGAAGATGCATGCAACATTTTCTGATAGTGAAATATAATAGTTTAACTTTATTGCATTTATTATTTCTCCTTCATGTTTAAATTTTTATATTTCTCTGCAGTCTTGTTTTTGAGAGTCAAATTATTTATTCAGTACTGGTCATTTCATCAGGAAGTCTTGGAAGTCCTCTATTTTATTAAATAATATCATTTTTCCTTGAAAGATTATGCTCAGTTTTACCTGTGGGTTATTTGTGATTTTAATTTTACTTCTTTTGTCTTTTGTAATATTATATTCAAATCCATCTGCTTCTTTCACATGGTTGCTGTTAAATCTTGTGTGAGCCTCATTTGAACTCCATGATATTTTAATGGTTTCTTTCTGTATACTTGAATATCTTCTCTTTGAACTGGAAATTCTGGATGTTTGGTTATAATATTCCAGGGAGTTTTCATTTTTGTAACTATTTCAGGTGATGATTGGTGGATACTTTCAATTACAATTTCACCCTCTAGTTCAAGGATGTTATGGTAGTTTCCCTTGGTGATTTCTTGAAATATATCTAGGCTTTTTTTTTAATCTTGGATTTCAGGACATATAATAATTCTTAAATTATCTCTCCTATATATATTTTCCAAGCTATTTGTTTTTCTGAGATATTTCATATTTTCTTCTATTTTAAAAAATTCTTTTGATTTATTTTTATTGTTTCTTGATGTCACGTGGAATTATTAGCTTCCATTTGTTTAATTCTAATTTTTAATTATTTTCCCCAGTGAGCCTTTGTACGCCTTTTTTCCATTTGTTCAATTCTGGTTTATAAATTTTCTTCAACATGTACCTCTTTTCCCAAGCTTTTCTTTTCATCATTTTCTTCCTTTACTTTCATTTCTGTGCCTAATTTTCCTTTTCTTGTTGAGCTTGTGTGCAATTCACTTTTTTGCCTTTGAGGCTTAGTTGTCGATGTTTGGGCCTCATCTTCTTCTGAGTCTTTGTCTTCATCTTCCCAGTCACGTTGAATGGTCTTCAAATGTCTCATATCTTGTTGACTCCACCACTCCAGAATTCAGTTTGAGGCAGTTTTTAAAGTTGTTTGGAGGGGAGTGAGAGGAAAACTCAGCTTCCTCTACTCTGCCATGTTGGATCTACCCCTGAAGTCAGGCTCTTTTTCTGTTTCCTCATTTTTATATCCTATTTCTTTATTTTTAACTTTGTGTTACTGTTGGGTTCTGTTTCCAGTGTGTTAGGGAAAAGACATCTTTCTCAAACTTTAGGCTATTTTGCACTGCTGTTTTTGCAAGTAATTCTCAGGGACTGGAGGATTTTTTGGTGTTTTCAAGGTGGGGTTATCAGGAAAGAACTGTGGTCACTGCTGTCTTCATCTGCAATTTGATTTTTACCCAGGAAATGTCCCTGATTCCTTGCAACTGCAATTTATACTGCTCCATAAGCCCCCTCCTTCATTCTGACCAAAAAGAATACTGTTTGTCAGAGTCCCTGATTCCTCTGGCTAGATATGATAATGTGCTTCAAGGCTTTCACTCTCTTTTGAAAGTGCCTTCTTCACTCTTGGTCAATGACCCAAAAATGGATACAGGCAATGGAATGGCTAAGCAGTTGCCTTTCAGACCCCCTAATCCCTCTTGACCAAAAGTGTTCCTTTCTGCTTTTGAACTGTGACCCAGAAGTGAGTATAGGTAGTGGAGCTGCCAAATAACATCCAGTTCTTGGTTCAGGACTGTCACAGCATACTCTGCAATTTCTTTCCAACTACTTTCCAAGTCCCCTTACATCTCAAGCTTGAGAGCTCCCAAATATGTTGTTGTTTCTGTTACTATCATGGATTCTAAATACTGATGTTTCATCTATGTGGGCTCCAGGTCAGCCTCTCCCTCTGTATCACAGATCTGTCTTATTAAATTGTCTTGACCTGGAAAAATGTCTCATCTCTTGTTGACTCTGTCACTCCAGAATTCAGTTTGAGGCAATATTTTAAAGTTGTTTGGAGGGGAATGTTAGGAGAGTTTAGCTTCCTCTACTCTGCCATCTTGGCTCTGCCCCTGAAGTCACATCAAATTTGTGAAAGTAGTGCCCCTGATCAATAAAGCAAACTTCTCTAATTCTTTTTCATAGTTAACTTTGCACTTACATTGAAAAATACTTTAATTTTAAAAATTTGTTAGATGACAAAGGTAATGACCTAAGAAGGAGATTTAAAATACTTACAAATCTTACTCCTTTTTAGGCTCAGATATACTGAAATTAAAATAAAGCTAAGGTGAAATCTCATGCCTAATGGAAGAATCTACTTCAATTGACCCCCTCATATGTTTAGGTAAGACTAAGTCTATTTGCTCATGATAGATTTCAATTAAAAGTTAATTCCCATCAACATAGTCTTTCTTGGAAATAGTCTTAGAAGAGTAAATATCTAAATTTCATTATTCTTTTTTTCACATGAGAAAAGTTGTTTTAATTTTTGCATGCTTTAATATTCTTTACTATATATGACAGCTATTTCTTTTACAAAGTAAAAGCTGTCATACACACATATTCAATTTTATTTTAGTTAATGATGCTTAATATGATCTTAAATCCTTGTTGCTTTATAAAAGGAATGATATGATAGCATTCAAACCTTTGTTTTTTCCTTAAGACACTGCACTTCAATATTTTGAGTCTGGAGAAAATTTTGTGGATTCTCTGGTGAATTCTTCTATGTAAGAGGCATTTGTTTGCATATGTCCAACATACACACACACACACACACACACACACACACACATACACACACACATACACACATGCACACACAAATTCCTAGTGGGGATTTTAAAGTCATTAGATTTGCTGCTTCAACATATCTTTTTAAAGCAGCATATGTGCAGCCTGAGGAGACAATCAGAAGAGGCTTAAAATAAGTTTTTCTCCACTTTGATACTACATTTGTTACTTATATATTGCCCAACATGAAACATGAATCAAATTAAATATTTGTACCTGAATTTACTATGCTTAAACATGTGGGCCTTGGAAAACTATGAAAATGGTTGGAATCATAGTATGTGCTTCCCAGAATTAGTTTACCATCCAATAGAGGAAAAGGATATTCCATCCTTACTTGCTTCCATATAATCCTTGTATCTAGAAAACACGGTGGTTCAGAAATAAAATATGTGAAGTACATTGTGATTTGTGGCTAATGAGAATGGTCCAGAGGGAAAGTAAAGGGATCTTAATGTTCTGACAAAGTGTTCATTAGCAATGGTAACAGCTGATTTTAGAGATGGTTTGCTTTTGTGAAACGGAAGAAATATGCAATGCATTTAAGTGCTTGTGCTGCTATTCCCTGGTGACAATAATTGCTAAACAATTGCAATAGAAAATTGGTTATTTACTAGTTGTAATGACAAATCTTAATCCAGTCATAACTGCAAATGTAACCCATTACATACGTAATTGGCAATAATCTGTATCCAAGTACTGCTCCAGAAAGCCAACAGTTGAAGGACAAAATTCTCATTTCCATTAAATGTGATGCTTCTTGAAGTAAATAGCCTGATGGCATTAGTTGTTGAACTGTACCATGTGTATAGCATCACAGAGACACATTGGAATGATGTCTCATTGTAGTACTGCCATTTGGCTTCCAATATGAGGAAATACATTGAGGCTGCCTCAGTTTTATCAGATGTTTAATTGTCATTGATTTCAGCATTTGGGGGATCTATTACTGTCTAACTTTGCCTCTGAGCTTAGTTCAACAATGGCCTTTCATTGTTAATGTTACGACATTTAAATCAGGGGAGTCTCATCAAATTCCCTTGAACATTAAACTTCTCATCCATTCAGATAAGTGCTGATAGCAGACAAGCTGTTCCAAGTTAGAACTGCCTCCCATTTCATGAAAACTTTGGGAAATTGCTGCACTTGATAAGCAGTTGATTGGTTGACAGGATAAGTACCAATGCCTAGTTCAAGACACTTTTCTAGTTACTGGGAAAATCTTTCTGGTTCTTTACATTTAATTTAGACATATTTTAGCCAATTCTCATGTTCATATGTATGCAAACCTACACTCCACCTTTTCCTTTTTAATGGTTTTAAATTCAATGAGTCAAACTGGTCATGCTAAGTGAAAACTGCTTTAAAAACTTGTACAAAAATCTGACAACTTCCCAGAAGCTCACAAAGGGTTCAGAGACCCTTAATGCCATTTTAAATTATCTTTAGTTGATGCTTTTCTGATGACCTATGAACCTTATTGTTCTATATTCTGTTTTAACATTCTAGGTATTAATGTTGCTTTCAGTCTGCATTGCAGACTGAAATTGAAGCTATGCTATGCCATTAACTATTTTTTTCTTAAATCTTCTACTCTGATAGCATCTCTTTTTAATATCAGTAACAGCACAAATGGAAGAAAAGAAGATGTAATATAGTTCTTCTATTAAGATTTCATCTGTCAGTGAGAAGTACCTTATGTTAGTTTGTTCCTTGTGATAACCCCATGTAACAAATATCTAGTGGGATTACCAAAACTACTGGCTGACTTATGCTACTGAGAAGACAAAGGAATTTGCTATCCTATGTTGCTTCCGTTTTGAAGTCATTTTATGTTTATAGAATCTATACCCCATTATATTTGGTATATTTTGTTATATTTTATTAATCTGATGCTGTGATCATCAGTTTGAGCAAGTCCTGGAGTGGAAATTCTTCTCACTGATACAGATGAGAAAGTTGGCTGCAACTTTGGTCATAGAGAGTTATCTGTGGTTAGATTAATACCATCTGTTAAGAGGTGAATATGAGAAGGATCAAAATTTAAGAATACCTTAAAAGATCAAGCACATTTTCAGTACTTTCTACATAAATTGACTTACCTATGGACACATAGAAAGTATATGCCAAAGTCAGTACTTAAACACAATTCTTCCTGACTCTAAGGTAGGAACTCTATCGACTATGACATTCTGCCTCTTGTCATCAATCTTCACATCTCAAAATGCACTTTAAAAAATGAGATTTTGACTCAGGTGGGATCTAGAACAGACTCTGTCTAGTTGAGCTTCTATTTGGCCTGCTTTGCAATACAAGTGCTACAAATGCTTAGGCTCCTTAAGAGCCAACCCAACTTAGGGAATCTTTAATAAGCTTTGTCTTTCTTCAGCTTTAAGAAGGCTTGAGTCAAATTCATTCAAGCAGGACCCAGCGTGTTGGTATTTTAGGGTCTCCAGCACCCCTGAACCTCATCATTTATTGTTCTCTGACCAGGAATAATTGCTAATCTCAAGTTCTTTGGCCAAGACTGGAAGGTATGCAAGCCTCCCCCTCTCCCTATCCCTTGCTCACTCTCCAAGCACTTTGGAAGCAGGTTTTCAGACCTGGTCTCAGGTGTCAGTATTGGGCAAATTCTCTGAATCCTGGGTGCTAGGGAATTATAGAAACATCAGTTATCAGGAAGAGTGTGCCAAAGTCTGTGAATTTCCTGGGCGCCAGGGAATTAGAGAATGCTCTCAGGTTGTCAGTCCAGTGGCTGTGTTTGAGGCAGTGGACCTGGGCATACCCTCCATAGCAAGTGTGAACAATTCTCTGAATTTCCTGGGCCTTAGGGAATTATAGAAATGTCAGTTATCAGGAAGTATGTGCCTAAGTCTCTGGATTTCCTGGGCATTAGGGAATTAGGAAAATCTCAGTTACCTTTTTTCTCTTTTTTATTTTTTCAAGCCTTATTCCCAAGTCCTCTTTTACAGAGGGAGGGACTTCCAGACCCATGCCTGTAATGAGTCAATCCTCCAAAACTTCACCTTTGGTTTGTCTTTTACACAACGGGAAAAATAATTAGCTTCTCTAAGGAACTCAAAAAGAAAAAGTTGGTGTTCTTTTGCAACACAGTTTGATCTCAGTATCACCTAGAAGACCGTGAAGATTGTAAAATGCTCGTAGCCAGAGTCGCCCCACCAAAGGGCAAGATGGGTGAATTGGATGTTTTGGATGACCATCTGTTTATAGTTCCCAGGGTCTTAACCTCACCTCCTTCCCTACCTCCATTACCACCATCCCAACCCATATACCCTCCCCAATCCCTGCTGAGCCCTCCTCCAGCCCCCCAAACTCCTACTGCTCCCCTATGTCCTCTAAGCCTTCCTATCTCCCCCAACCTCCTTCAATCTCACTGACCATCCCCTCTTTGGCCACTCCTCCCTTTCTTTGGTTTTCTTTCCCCAACCCCCTTGATTCCTGCCTCATTTACTTACCATGCCTCTTTCCCTTTATATCCTTCACCTGCCCCTCTGCTTGAGAAAACCCTTACTCAGGCTCTAAGCTCAGCCCTAACTCCATGGCAGTGTCTAGAGTACCTCCCCCTCTAACCCTTTGGCCTCCTCAGGTGTCAGCTGATCTTCCCCCTTATCATCCAGAGGCCCGGCCCTGGCAGCCCAAACCAGTTGAGTCAGCATTCCCCAGTCCTTCACTCTTGAAAAGTGGGACTTTCTATCTCTCTAACCAAACCTCTGCCCCTACAGTGCCTTCAAGGCTTTTTACCTTGAGGAAAGTGAATAAATAGAAACTGGAGAGGTACTTGGAAGTCTCCACTATGTTACTGAGCATTTTAGGCACATACCCCTACAATTTCAACTTTCTTAGAAGGATTTGCATATTCTTTTCTCTGCATGTTGTACCATTGAAGAGAAGGGGAGAATTTGGGAACATGCCCAAAAGTTTGGGGATCATATGGCTCTCAATGATCCCATAAAATATTCCTCAGGAGTAGCTGCTTTTCCTACTAGTAAACCAGGATGGGATTATCAAATGAGCGAGGACAGAGGAAAGAGGAACCATATGGTAATTTGCCTGTTAGAAGGCCTAAAAACTGCATTTCAAAAACAAGAAAATTTTCAAAACTTAGGGAAAATTACTTAGGGAGAAAAGGAAAACCCTGCCATTTTTCAAGGTTAGCTAGTAGAAGCTACTAAAAAGCATACAAATTTGGATCCTGAATCCATAGCAGGAGCAGCAATCCTTAGCATGTATTTTATTAATCAGTCTGCCCCAGATATTAGAAGGAAACTGCAGAAATTGGCAACGGGACCCCAAACACCTAAGGCTCAATTACTGGAGATGGCCCTCGGAGTCTTTAACAATAGAGACCTCTTTGCAGCAGAGGAAAGAGAATGCAGGGGGAAGGGCCAGGGCCAGGGAGCATGCTCAATTCTTGGCTGCTGCCATCATCAGGAAAAGACTCAGGGGCACCCCTCCAGGTCACCCCTTTGGAGGAAGCCTGACTACTTGGGCAGTGGAGAATCCTACTTTTGATGCCACAAAGAGCATCACTGGTCCAAGGAGCACCCCTCCAGGGTGTCTCCCACAGAGGGAGCCCCGGGAACCAATGCCTCTGGAATCATGCCCATGTGACCAGGAGGGACATTGGAGGAAAGATTGTCCCTCAGGTTGGAAAAGTAGTGGAGTCACCCCCAGTACCCTGTCCTCCAGTCTTCTCAAGACTTGGAATGGATGGGAAAGCCTGAGTGCTGGCAGCACTCCCCCTTTCTCCACCTCTTTCTCCAAGCCCTGGCAAAAACAGAGGTTGAAGGTAAGGTTACCCACTTTAATATGGCTAAGTTCTCTACTTTAACCAGTTACTCTGGCCCTATCCACCCCTTGACCCCTCAGGTCATAGGCATTGAAGGGGAAACTAAGGAATGTCTCCAGATATACCCTCTCCTCAGCCTACTTGAGGATCTGTTGTTTAAACACTCCTTCCTTATGCCCTCCTCTAGCCTTGCTCCCTTGTTGGGAAGGGATCTGATGGTAAAATTGGGTAATCAATTTTCTCCAATCTCCCTTTTGCCTGTGTTCACCAGATCTCCCCATGCTTGCTTGAAAGTATGGGAGGCAGTCAGGCCAATAGTTTGGGATCCTGGAATTCCAAGGGGACTTACTTCTGCCACTCCAATTGTTGTTAGCCTCCCAGACCCTAAAGTGTTCTCTCTTCAAGGCCAATATCTGATTAAGCCTGAGACCTTGGAAGGACTACAACCTTTAGTTGAAAAAAGTCCTAAAGTAAATAAAATCCTTGTCCCTTATTCACCTCCATGCAACTCTGTAGCCCTTCCCACAAAAAGTTTTTATTTATTTTGTCAGGCTTTGGGAAGGGATATAAGGGACCTGAAACTACTGTGCATGATACTCTTATTTGTAGCCCCACCCAGGAGGGTTCTTTGACTGCTACCACAGAAGCCCTTAATTTCTTGGGCATTCAAAGCCCTAATCTCTTTAAACAAAGTCCAGATAGCATTCCAGTCCATAAAGTATCTGGGCCATGAACTCATGGTCACCTTTCATTCCTTAACCTTTGAGAGAAAAAGGACAATTCTGTCTATCCCAGTCACTAAGAAACAAGTTCTAGTCTTTTAAAGCATGACTGGATTTTGTAGAGTCTGGATTCCAAATTTTGGTTCTATTGCTAAACCCCTTTATGACCCTACTTGGGACACTGACTCAGACCAGGCTAAAGCTTTTGTGAGTCTGAAAACTTAATTTGACCACCACCCCAGCACTAGATCTATCCATTCTAGGAAAACCTTTTACTCTATATGTTGATGAGAGGAGAAGACAGGCTTTGGGAGTCTTAACCCATACCTTAGCACCTGATCCCGGACCCATCGATGTCTTTATTTACTCAGAATATGCTTTCCTTGTTTTACATGCCTATGGAGCAATTTGGAAAGAAAGAGGATATCTGACAACAAAAAACTCCTCTATTAAACATGCCCTTCTATTTTTTGGCCATTCCATGGTCGTCTTTAATCTTTTATGCCAGGGAAATTGTCTTTTCTTTATACTCCTTTTGTGCCTGTTTGACCTCTGTCTGCCAGCTTTGTCTTTTGCAGAGTGCAAGCCATCAACTTTCAGATGACTGCCTAGGCTACATACCCCTTGAACAGAACCCATCGAGGTAGGGACAGCTCTATGCCCCTTGCCAGCAGGAAGCAGTTTCAGAAGTTGAGACCTTTGCTCTTTTACCCAAAAGAATTTGGGTTCAATTTGTTTGAGAGGAGGATGATGGGGTTCAAACTCTGGGAGTCTCCTTGAGCTCCCCTTGAATCTTCCCACTTAATCTGACCTTTCTTACTCAAATCTAATCTTCCCATTTGTTCTTGCAGTCTCAGAAGCCCATGGGCCTTTCATTATCATTGTGCTCAGGTATCTGTTGCACTGCCCACTCTTGATCCCATCAAAACTCTATTCCCTAGGCTGCTGACCACTCCCATCAAGATCCTCCCTGGAGTCTATCTGTGTTGACCACAGGGTAAAGGTCATTCCCACACTGCCCCCATCAAGACCTTTGGATTACCCCACTTGTTTCTGACCCAAGCCCTCCATTGTCTGATAGCTCCTAATTTCCTCCAGCTGTTTCCAACCCTTGACCAGTCACCCTAGTCCCACTGTGGTTCTCCTTGGACTTCTCCTCAAGACCCTCTCTAAACCTCTCCTCCCATCACCCTAGACTACCAGAGCACACCCAGATACCTCCTACAGTCTTTTCTGTATTTAAGTTCCATCTTCCTCTATGAAGGAGCTCAGGTGGGAACCAGCACAGACGCTGTCTAGCTGAGATTCTATCTGGCCTGCTTTGCAATACAAGTGTTACAAATGCTTAGGCTCCTTAAGAGCCAACTCAATTTGGTGAATTTTTTATAAACTTTGTCTTTCTTTGGCTTTAAAAAAATGAGCTTTTGACTGTTGCCATTTCCCAGTTACTGTCTTTCAATTTCAGGTGCTTGGTCGTGATCTCTGAATCAGTTTCAATTACAGGGCAATAACTAAATTAAGGTACTAATTTTTTAAAGTGATTCCCTCAATTAATTTGTTTAAAGCCTGGAAGGAACCAAATCAACCTTCCACTCACATGTTTTCTATCTCTAAGAGATATTCGTTACTGCCTTTATTCATGGTTCACATTTACTACATTTCAAGAAAGAGATATACATATTATACTAAAGGTATAAAAACAATATGCTTTGCATTCATTCACAAAAAGTATCTCATGATGAAGACAGACTTTTTAATTTTTCATTCTTGAAGACATTTAGTTGTTTTTCATAACCTTGACTAAATTTTAAGGTACCAGTTCAATAAATATTGAAAATGTGTATTTTTAGGGTGTCTCTCTCTCCTTCCATCTCTCTCTGTCTCTCTCTTTGTGTGTGTGTTTATGTGTGTGTGTGTAGGCAGGGTTCTTTCTATCTTGGTCACTCTTGTATATACGCTTATATACATACAAAAGTTATGCCTATGTAATAAGATATATCCATACACATATGAATTTCAATTTAAATAGTTCAAAGGAACATTTACAGTGAGTCTACTATGTCTTGGCAGTTTTCCAAGAGTTTTGTAGATGTCTTTTCTTAAATTTTATTACCATTCATCTTGTTTACATATAAATATGTTTTCATATGTTCTAGAACTTTCTCACAAAGTGTTTTTACTTTTTATAAGGCTAATCACTTTTAGTTTTGTGTTCCATTCTCTACATTTTTTCAAACACTCTATAAACCATAGTTTTCCTCTTGCCTCTAGCTATGAATTCAATGTTCTCAATATGACTCTTTAAAATTTTATAACTGCATTATTTAACCTTATGAAATGAGTTTTCCTCAAATTTCATTTTAAATCATTTTCAAAATATTAACTAATCCATCTTTAAAAATCATATTACTTTAGATCAGAAGTATATATTCTTAATAAATGCGAATACTAAAGAATAAAGGGAGATTTATTTTTCTACTTTTAAACCATTTGTGGTATATCATGTATATACAACATCTGCATTTCAGAATTAGTGTTAACATAATCTATAGTGTCTGAAAATTGATGTTGTAATATCTTGAATACTGCATTAAGATTCTAGGGCCCTTGGTGACTTCTAAGAGATATATGTGAATTCAAAGGGGAAGAAATGTTCTGTTTTCTGGGGAAACCCTGAGCCAAGATTCTCTATTAATGAAGTGTCAAGTTGTTTCTCACAATATGTGGAAGTACCAGAGGGGAAGATTTATGCTAGAAAAGCTTTCTAAGTATTATCAAAGTGGAATGATCTGTCATAAGGTAGTGATTTCACCAGTGTAAGAGATCCTATATCAGAGTCTGGAAAACCATTTGTCAAAAATGTTTAAAGTGAATTCTTGTTCAGTTACTGTTTGGACTAGATGGTCTCTCAGGTACCTTCAAAATCTGAGATTCTATGTTATTTGTGGTATAAGAAAGTTGGTATTTATACGTTTATTTTGTAACCTACATAGCACTTAACAATTAGTATAAAGCATATTTTCAATGAATACTTTTAAATATTAAACAAAATATAAACAAATCAAATCAAATAACTCTCCAGATCTCAGGTTAGGAACATCCTCTAGAGGAATAATGATAGCCAATGAGGGATAAGGTTCCAACTTCAAGGTCATAGTCTGACAAGAAAATCTTTTTATCCACTTTGGCACCTCTAATCTAAAATAACTAGAAACTTTTAAAAGTACTTATGAAAATACCCTATCTTTTTGTCAAAATAGAGATAAAATCTGAGTTAGCTATACTGCTACCTATTGGAATTTGCTCATGCATTAACTATTACTCTAAGTATCATTTTCATCTCCTTCTCAAAGCCTTCTCTCACTATGTACATCTGTTGTCATTCTTTCTATCTTTTTTACCATAAAGAATTGCTTTCAATTATTTTATGCTTGCAGTACATGCCCTTCAAAACTCAATTGTAATTGCACATTTTGTGTGATTAATGTCTGTGAGCTACTTTAATGTCAGCATAAGGGTTCACTAAATGTGCTTAAGACCTGCTACTTTCTTTTGACATCACAACAATACCAATGGATCATGAAAGTTAGTGTTGTTGGTAAAATAGAAATGGCCCCCAGAGATGTATTCACTTTGTTGTAGTTGTTAGTTGGTCATTTTAGTCATTTAGATAAATCTGCCTGACTCCAGGTCTGGTGCTCTATTCACTTAGCCACCTACCTGCCCCAGAAATTAGAAAACCACAAATTAACTTTACCAATGTTGTATTGTATTTTTATGGATTTTGTTAAGCATTTTGCCATTACATTTTAATCTGGTTCCATTACAGGCAGCATGCGACCTTCATATATTTGATCTGGGATTAATCTAGTACTGCTTGTTCTACTCACATGACCAGTCTATCTTCTTTTTTCACTCATATATTTCTTTGATGATGATCTTTGCTTAAAATATTTCACAGACCAATTCATTCATTCATTTTTTCAACAAATGTATTTTAAATGTTTATCACAGACAATGCATTTTGTTAAGTATAAGGTGTGATAGGAAGATAAAGAATACATGGATCCTAACCTTAAGGAGCATAGAATCATATCCACACACACATAGTCACTTGAAGTGCTAATGTTAGTTTCATTGTTGGGTGTGAAATACTGGGATACAAGTTGAATTTTTCTATTTATTCCTTTTCTTTAATTGCTATTATTGAAGCAGGTGCCATATATCTAAAATGTTCATCACGAAGCTAGATGACCACTTCTGTGGTAAAGAGATGATTCTTATATTAAGCCTGCATTTGACTATTGCATTTCTAGCTCTAGATTCTATGATTCTATGAAGTTATAGATATTCAGATAATGGCTCCTGTCAAAAAAAAAGCAGAGCAAAACAAAACAAAAATTTCTAACAATTGGAGTTTTTCATAACTGGAATGGGGTATTTTGGAAAGTAGTAAATGGCCTGATACTAGTTCTTCAAGCAAAGACTCAAAAACTAGTTTATAGTTTTCTATTCTGGAAAACTAGGCTACAGTCATATTTTATTATATTGGAAAGCAAAATGATCTTTATAGTTTAATGCTTGGCTTCATATGTATTATTGTAATCTACAAATATAGATTATACATTTACATGTATATGAGACAATTAAATCTCTCTATTAATTCAGTACCTTTGCACTGGTTCTTTCCTATTCCTGGAATTTGTTGCCACCCTCTTCATCTCTATTTTATGGAATACGTTGTTTGATTCATCACTTAATTCAAGTGCCACCTCTACATGGAAGTTTTCCAAAATCTCTTTCCCTTGTAAATATATAGATATACACTCACATATGTGAGATTTTGTATATGCTTAAACACATCTTATGTACATGTATATGTGCATATTTATTTTGATATCTATGTTTCTTGATTGAAGAAGATAATGGCAAACCATTACAGTATTTCTGCCAGGAAAACCCCAAATGGGGTGAAAATTAGTTTGACATGACTGAAAATGACAAAAGAAAAGAATATCTATGTTTAGATGTGCATGTGTGTGTGTTTACCCTTCATTGCTGAAGAAGACTCTGCCTCAGGGAAATGGTGACATGAGTTGCACTTTGACTTTGTTTTGAGTGAGGGAGGGCTGTGCAGGTCACCAACCTCACTTCTCCTCCAGAGTCATCTGAATCCAGTGACCAGATATTCATCAGGATGACTGGAAATGACCCAAGATGAGACAATTGCAGTTAAGTGACTTGGCCAAGGTCACACAGCTAGTGAGTGTAAAGTGTCTGAGGTGTGATTTGAACTCAGGTCCTCCTGACCTTCACTGGTGATCTATCCACTGCACCACCTAGCTGCCCCTATGGATAGACACATATGTATAATACACATCAAATAGTTTGATGATTGAAAAATATGGTTATGGACAAAATCTGTGATTTCAATGACATAAGGAACTTCAAAGCGAATGTGTCCATAAGTGTTGCTGTATTTAGATATGTGTATAGATATCTAGCTGCCCAAGTATGGCCATAGGTAGATAGCTATCTCTTTTATTTTGGTTTTCAGAATTCCTAATTTGATATTTAATTGAAGATTTTTAATTTTTCCTTTTTCTACCTTTTTCAGTTGCATGCCCAATTCATTGAAATCCTTTTCCTCTATTTTATTCCTGTAATATTGAGAGATATAAATTTTCCCCTAAGAACTACTTTGTCTGCATCCCATAAGTATTGGTATATTGCTCATTATTGTCATTCTCTTAGATAAAGTTATTTACTTTTTTCCTATGATCTGTTGTTTGACCCACTCCTTTTTAAGTATTAGAATTTAGTTTCCAATTAATTTTTAGTCTATCTCTGTATGGCCCTTTAGGACATGTAATTTTTTTCATCATGATCTCAAAAGAATATTTCTTCCTTTCTGCATTTGACTGTGAATTTTTTTATGTCGTAATATATGATCAATTTTTGTGTAGGTTCCGTATACCACTCAGAAAAAGGTATATTCTTTTCTATTCCCATTCACTTTTCTTCAGTGGCTCATCCTATGTAACTTTTCTAAAATTCCATCCACCTCTTTAACCTCTTTCTTATGTATTCTGTGCTTAGATTTATTTACTTCTTAGAGAGAGAGGTTGAGTTGACCCATTAGTATAATTTTACTGTTTATTTCTTCCTGTAACTCCCTTAACTTCTTTAAGAATTTAGATGGTATATCACTTGTTGCATATATGTTTAGTAATGATATTGCTTCATTGTCTATGATACCTTTCAGTAGGATATAGTTTCCTTGCTTATCTCTTTTTAATTAATTGAACTATTTTTGCTTTTGCAATCTCTGGGATCAGAATTACTATCTCTGCTTTTTTTTTTTTACTTCAGGTGAAGCATAAGCTATTCCAGCTGTTTACCTTTACTCTGTGTTTCCCTCTGCTTCAAATGTACTTCTTGTAAACAATATATTGTAGGATTATGCTTTTTTTAATTCACTCTGCTGTCTGCTTCAATTTTATGGGAGAGTCCATCCATTTCACATTCACTGTTCTGATTATTGTATCTTTCTCTCCATCACATTTTTCTCTCCCTGTTTATGCTTTTCTCAATCCTTTCTACCTTTTCTTCCTTGCTTCTGACCACTATCTCCTTCAATCTGCCTTCCCTTCTATCAGCCCCCTGACTTTTCTTTCCCCTCTCCCCTTCTACTTCCTATAGTGTATGTTAGATTTCCATACTTAATTGAGTATATTTGAATCAAAATCTCTGAGTCAAATCTGATGAGAATAAGGTTCAAACAATGCTCAACTCCCTGCCTTCTTTCTATCTGCTGCAATAGGTCTTTGTGCCTCCTCATGTGCTTATGTTTTTCTACCTTTTCCTTTCCTCTTCTTCCCGTACAATCCCTTTTCACCTCTTAATTAGATTTTTATCATCATATCCAAGTCAATTTATACCCATGTCCTCTGTGTATGTATACCCCTTATAAATGTCATAGTAAAGATACAATTCTCCAGAGTTCCTAGAATCATCTTCCCATCTAGTGATATAAACAGTTTGCACTTATTAAATAATATTTTTTTCTTTCTTATTTATCTTTTTGTGCCTGTTTTATTGGAGATCAGATTTTCCACTGAGGTCTAATCTTTTCATCAGGAAGCTTTGGACATCCCCTATTTCATTGAATGTCTATCTTCTCTCCTGAAATTCTATACTTAATTTTGCTGAGTAGTTTATCTTTGGTTGCAGTCAAAGCTCCTTTGCCTTGCAGAATATCATATTGAAAATCTTCCAACCTTTTAATGTAGAAGCTACAATGCCCTGCACAATCCTGACTGTGGTTCCATGATATTTCTGATTGCTTTTTTTCTGAATGCTTTCAGTATTTGATCATTGACATGATAATTCTGGAATTTGCAATATTCCTTGACATTTTCATGTTGAGATCCTTTTCAGGAGCTGATCTGAAGATTCTTTCAATTATTCTTTTACTCTCTAGTTCTAGGACCTCAGGGTAGCTGTCCTTGATAACTTCTTGAAAGATTCTGTTCAGCCTCTTTTATTTTTTATTTTTTTGATTGTGTCTTTCAGGTAGACCAAGAATTCTTAAATTGTCCCTCCTGGATCTTTTTTCCAGGTCAGCAGTTTTTCCAATAAGGTATTTTACATTTCCTTCTATTTTGTTCCTTCTTTTGATCTTGTTTGGCTAATTCTTGATGTCTTTTAGAGTCATTAGCTTCCACTTGCCCCATTCTAATTTTTAACAATTGTTTTCTTTAGTTCTCTTTTGTACCTTCTTTTCCATTTGACTAATTCTGCTTTTTAAGGTGTTCTTCTTTTCAGTGACTTTTCAATTTCCATTTGGCATGCTCTACTTTTTAAGTTGTTCTCTTCAGTGTACTTCCCCCTCAATTTGGCCACTTGTATTTTTTAAGGAATTTTTTTGTAGTCAATTTTTCTCTTTCCTTTACCAAGCTGTTGACTCTCTCTTGCATATCTCATTGATTTCTTATTTTTTCTCCCATCTCTCTTCTTTGACTTTTTAAATACTTCTTGAGCTCTTCCAATAGGGTTTTTGTGCTTGAGACCAGTTCATGTTCCCCTTTGATGTTTTGGATATGGGTATATTGACAGTGTTTTTCACTTCTGAATTTGTGTTTTGATCTTCCCTGACCCCATAGAAAGAATCTATGATCAATGTGTGCTTCTGCTTTTGGCTTATAATGTTTGCCTATTTCCTGGCTTGTAAAGTTGAGTTCTCTTGTTGGAATACAGAGAGTCCTGTCCCAATCTTCTTGTGCTGGGGGCCAGGGTCCTGATCATTGGCTTTTTGTCTTGGGGCCTCAGGAGTTGGCAACTGGAGGTTGTAGGTGACTGACAATTTATCTGTTGCTGAGCGAAGGTCCTAGTGGTGGTGTCGGGAATGCGCTGAGGCCAGTGTTTTTTCTGTGTTTCCTCAAGCTACACTGAAGATTTTGGGGGCTTTTGGGAGGCTCTGGCTTCTCGAGGATGCCTGCTAACCCAGGCTGTGATGAAACATGAAGAGGCTTCACTGTGGGAGGAAACCTGCCCACCTGGATTTGCAAGTAAGCACAGAGAGATTCAGTTGATTCAGGACACCTGCCTGCCAGTGCACGTGGTGGTTCCACAAGCTGGAATCTGCTGGTTTCCTTGGCTGTGCCAAGGCATGTGAGGGTCCTGGTGTTTGCATTTTTCTGCTCCACCACCACTTGCCTGCTCCTGATGGTTTTCTTAAGTGGGGTTTACTGCTGGTGTGCCTTGATGCCTCCCATCCTGTACTGCTCCCTTCCCACCAGGGTAAGGGAGTCCTTTCCCGTTAATCCTTCAGACCTCTAGGGTTAAAGTACTGCTACACTGCTTGCTGTCTTTTCTGTGCCCTGATATTTCCTGGGGAGATATTTTCTAGGTTTTTAGAGGTATACAAGGAAGAGTGAGAGTGACTTACTGTTTACTCCATCATCTTGGCTCCTGGAAGTGACATCCTGCAGTAATTAATCTTAAGTAATACATTATGAAAATGCATAATGTTTCTACTTTTTATCTTTAAGAAACTAAAAGGAAAAATCATCGTTGTCCAAGAGAAAAATAAATTTAGATGTAAATATTAAATATGGTAACTTTCTACATAAAGCAATATATTATTAAAAACTTTTGATATTAAATAAAACTAGCTTAATGGAAATTTAGAAATTTCTAAACATTCTAGTGAGTTCAGTCACATTTACTGACAATTCAATTCCTCATACTGCTCTGTATATATAGGGCAGGGCATCAGTGAAATTAACTAAATAATGTTTGATATGATAAAGGTTTTTGACAAGACAATAAAACTTGTTTGCCTTTTATGTAGTAAACATTTATAACATATTAGGGAATGGGAAAAACAGAGTGGAGTGCAAAATAATTTTGCTAATGGAATGACCTCTTTTATGCTGGTTTTTCCAAAACATTTGAGATGTAGCTAATGGGAGGAAAGAAATGCGTCTGTAACTTTTCTACAAGAGCCATTTATTCCCACAATTGAACAATAGAAATAAATTATATTGCATGAATTTATTAAAGCAACAGATTAACAAAAACTGAAATGTTGAAAAAAAAGTCACCAGGACATTTTTATTACTGATAGAATTAATATAAATAAAATAAAAGCATGTTTGGCTCTACTGACCAAATTTATTTGTTTTATTGATCCTCATGTTTCATTGTATTCATTTATCAACTTTAGGTGGAAGGACTGAACACTGAATTTGAAAATGAAATATTCTTGATTTCTCATGCTGATGAGATTGACAAAAATAATTTGTTAGCAGCAGCATAAGGTTAGTAGAAATGAACAACCCATTTTTTCAAATCTCATTAACATAGCTAATATCTTGGTTAATAGTACTTCATGTTTATTTTCAAAGGGTTTATCTTGTTTTTGTGATTACAGATTCTCTTAATTTTTTCATGTATTTCTTTCTCCTATGATTGAGTGGTATACAAAATTTACCCAACCTCCCTGAATTGCATTGAAGAAAGATGTAGTAAATATGGAAATCAATACTGAACTCTAGTTGATGACAACTTTTTCTGCTGCATTCCATTTTATACAAATTAATCTGAACTTTCAGATATAGAACTGAGTTTTCTGTGTGAAAATAAATCAGTAGGTAGTCATTAGAATAAGAAACATTTTTGAAGCAATTGACTTATCTTGTAGGACCCAATCATGTTTGTTTCAGAGAACTATTACACATTATTTTATGTCTTTCCTTCTATTATAGAATTATAGAATCTGACTACTGGAAAAGATTTCAGAAGCTTACAAGTCCATCCCATCCATGACTCAGTAGCCTCTCTGATCTACTCCAACAAATGGTCACCCACTAAGAGCAGCATCATTCTCCTAGGCATTCAAGTTCAAAATCTCAGTGTCTCCATATTCTCTTCACTTCTAATCTCCTTATATAGCTAATCACTTCTGTCATTTCTCTCTTCATATGTGTTTTAAAAGTATATTTTATTTATTTCATGAAATATTCCCCAAATATATGATATTGATTACCTGTGCCTTCACATATTTTGAATATGTCCCCCAAAGCCACCAAAGTTATTTTTCTAAAAGTAAGTCTGAACATGTTACCCTTAACCAAACAATGTCTAGTATCTGCTTATTACCAAAGCATCAAATGTTACATAAATATTAACATTTAAATATATCATGGCTACTTTCTACCTATCCAGTCTTCATTCACTTTAACTCAACTTCACACCATCTAAATTCCAGCTAAATTGATATACCTATTTCTTATACATTTCCCTCATTTTCGTGCCTTTGCACTGACTGTATACCATGTCAGAATGTTCAAATTCCTTACTTTCACCTTGGATTCCCTGTCTTCTTTCAAAACTCAGTGGAAATATTACCTTTTGCAGAATTTTTTCTCCCAGTACTGCCTGTCTCTTTCCTGGTGCCACCCCCTCTCCAATCATTCTTCTCTGAGGTTGTCTTCCACCTATTCTGTATATGTTTTATGCATATTTATTTATTTGTATGTTATCCCCTTCGTTGAAATGTAAGCTCATTGAGGGCAAGTGTTGTTTTATTTTATCTTTCTTTATATCCTCAGTTTGCACAGAGAGGAGAGCATAGATTTCTAATATTTTCTTGCTTTCATATATTGATTCACAGGTTGAGAGAAAACCCAAGACAACGAGGCTGCATATTTCACTTCAGAATCACTAATTGTCATTGATTGTTATTTTTTTCTTTATATTTGCCTAAATGTGTTTACAAGTAACTCCTAACCATTGTTCATTGCTTTGCCCTTTGGGACCAATTGGAACACATCCAATCTCTCGTCCATATGACACCTTGTTAACTAGTTAACCATTATCATGTTTCCCTCTCATATCTTGTCATCTCTCAACCATATTAAACATCTTCATTCTCTAATTTTGTCTTTGTTTAACTTGAAATAATGATAGTGTCCATTGAATTTGTAATAAATAAGACCTGGGTTTAAATCTCATCCCTGATATCTACAATTTATGTGACAATGGCCAAATCAGCTCATTACTTTCCTCTTATATGATGTAGGAAAAATAATATTGTAGTATCTACATCATCATAGGGAACTTATGAGGGAAGTGAAATGGAATGGCCTTTCTAAATACAAAGTATGCCAAATGACATAAATTTTAATAAGTCACTAAATCTTTAATAGATTTAAATGCACTCAGATTTCTGGAGCATATAGTATAAATTGGTGATTTTTTTAAAATTATTGTTATGTTCACCTCCCTTTTTATTTTACCTGGTTATTCTGACTCATTCAAAAGTCCAAAATCAAAGAAAATATTGAACAAGGGCATGTTACATGGAATAGCATATGACACTGGGAGCATATTGATGAAAAGAAAAATTAAATATTATCTTTGTATAATGTGTCAGTCTAAATGAATAGATCTGATTTGGTCTGCTCTGAATATAGAGCTATCAACTTTAACCTATACACTACATTATTCTTCCAGTGGAAAGCATAATTACATCAGTAACCTTGGCCATACTGCCACCCTGTTTAGTACATCAAGCCGATAACCCCAAATGCTATAGATCTTTTTTTCATGTAACCCAATATCTGACAATTTTTTTCACATTTAACCCACCAAGATCCAAATACAATTTATACAAATATAAATTACTGATTCTTTATTTGAATGCTTACATATTTGGAGGCACCTTTATTGCACATGGTTGAATTATGCCAATACAGGAAGAATAATGCCACATACATTAAGTTAGTATTTTAATTCTATACAATTAAGTTACCTGGTGGATACTTTTAAGTACTAGACACAATAATAACCTAATTATTTTGGAAGATAAAATATTAGAATCACAATGGGCAACGAAAAGGAAAAAATGCTTATGAATTCAGCATAGCATTACCTCACCTCAAGATACAGTATCATGAAGCATTTATTATAACATCTACTAATAATTAAATTCTGGGAAACAGGTTGGTAGATTTTAGTAAAGAATCAATGGAAAACAATAGCACAGTCTTTGATAAGTCCAAGAATGTAAGTTAGTAATGAAACATGCTTTTATTTTAGATAAGATTTTTTTGGAAAAGTGGAAAGCAGTTTGGAAATTAGATTGAGATAATCATCTTACACAATATGCCCCGATAATTTCATATGTAAACATAATGTAAAAAAGTATTAAAAATGAATGATATTAGAAGACATTGATGTCAGATATCTTTAAATACTATGGTTAAGGAAAGATTTCTTAATTAGACTAGGGATAGAGAAGATAATAAAATAAAAAGATGACTCAAAAATTATAATAGAAAAGATAGAAAAGAAATACAGATAGACATATTTGAAGCAGACATTGATAAAATTTTGACATAACATTAATAAATATCCATGGAATAAAGAGCTATTCTAGAATAGGCAAGTAGTCAAAAGATATGAATAGTATGTCATCAGGAAAAACTTGAACTAATTTGAACACAAAAAACACATTCCATATCACTAATAGTAAGTACTCACTAAAGTGAAACAACTGAAATTTCTCCTTGCATCATGCAAATTTTCAAACAAAAAAACTGTGAAGACAATCTATTTTGCAGAGACTTTGGAGGACAGTTGATAATGCTGTGAAGGACCCCATCTATTTTCGGATTTCAATTTGTCACACAAGGAAAAAGTGATTAATGTATCCATATCCAAAAAAAATCAAAGGCAGAAACAAAGACATTCATGTTGGCATTTTTGTGTGATTTTCATAAAAGAAATCCCATCTTTTTCAGGAGAGTGACCCCTTTATCATCATACCTACTCTCTCACTTTTCTTCAACCCCTCTCTCTATCTCCTGGCTGCTTTCCTATTGTCTATAAACATGCCCATGACTCCTTCATTCCCCAAAACAAAAATGAACCTTCTCTTGATCCATCCATCAACCAATATCATTTAAAATCTTTTCTTACCTTTATGCCAAAACATGATAAGACAATCTATAATAGGTTCAGAACTTCCTTTCCTCTCACTCCTTAATTTTCTACAGTCTAAATTCTTACTTTGTCATTTAACTAAAATTAATTCTCTCAGCTGCCAGATCTACTGGAATTTTCTGTCTTTATTCTTCTTGTCCTCTCTGCCACCTTTGACATAACTGATCACCTTTATTCTCTTCACAGTCTCCTCTTTAGTTTTAGTGACATTGTCCTCCCTTACTGTATGACTACTCCTTTCTTTGTCAGATCTCCATCCAGATTGATCCCACTGACCATAGCTTCCCCTTCTCCAAGGCTCTATTTTAGGCTCTTTCCTCCCCTCCCCTCCCCTTCCGTCCCCTCCCCTCCCCTCCCCTCTCCTCATCTCTCCTCTCCTATCCTCTCTTCTCCTCTTCTCTTTTCTTCTCTACGTATACACTTCTCTGCTTAATGATCTTATTGATTATAATGGATTTAGTCATTTCTATGGAAATGACTCTCAGGTTGAGTTGCCTGACCTAATTTCATCTCACATCTCCATCTGCCTCTTAGATATCTCAAACTAGATTCTCAGAGAAATCTTAAACTACACGTCAAAACCCAAACTCATTGTATTTTCCCCTAAATACTATCCTTTTCTTAACGTCTCTGTATCATGCTCCCAGTTGCCAAGGATACAAAGTTATCATCCTCTGTTCCTTATTCTCTCACCACCCCATATTCAATCAATTGCCAAGTTATTTCTCCATTTTAAATCCTTCTCATATACTTACTCTTTTTTTCCTGACATAGACACTCCTTAGCTGCAGGTCCTCATCAACTTGTAAGTATTGCAAAAACATACCAATTGATCTCCCTAGATCAAGTCTAGTCTTAGGCTTATCCATCCTTCACTCAGCTTTCAAATTGTTCTTCCTAAAACAGACCTCTGATCATATCACTCCCACCCCCATTCAATCAACTACAGTGACTGTTACTTCCAAGAACAAATACAAAATTCCTCTGTTGGACATTCAAATTACTTCATTACTGGGCCCTCATCCATTCCCTTTTCAATCTTCTTACACCTTACTTATCCCACATGCCCTGGAATCAGTTACATTTCCTTGCTTTTCCTCACACAAGAGACTATATTATTTCTTTCTGGGCCTTTTCAGTGATTGTTCATTATGCTTAGAAGTTTTTACCTTCTTTTATCTGCATATATCTTGTAATCCAGTAATATTTCCTTGCTTTTCCTCATATAAGAAACTTTATTATTTGATTCTGGGCCTTTTAACTGATTGTTCACTGTGCTTAGAAATTTTTATCTCCTCTTACCTGCCTCTTCGTTTTCCTTGTTTTTTTCAAGTCTCAGATAAAACTTGCTGGCACTAATTGTGGTACTTTCCTTCTGAGATTCTCTCCAATGAGCTCTATATGTGTGATAAGTAAAATGCAACAAATGCAAAATGAGGTATTTTTTCTTCAAGCAAAAGAATAATTTATTTACAGTGATATGTTTATTAATAAAGTGTGTCAGTCCCCTAAGTCAGGTCAAGTTTGTGATAAGAATGGGGAAAAAAGCCTCTTTATTGAGAATTAGAAAAAGATAAATACTGAATGGGTGACTACAGCTGGGAAAGAAGGGTTGTCCTTCAGGTATGGATGATCACACATTTCTGATAAGTAAGGAATACTAATTGTTTTATGTGATTTGTTTCTCTCTTGTAATCTATGCTAGGCAACCAGAACCACTTAAAACATGACCACCTGATTAGTAGTGTCCCTTGGGGGAGATCAAGCCACACTTAATCTTTTTTGTTTTGGGGGAGGAGAGGGTGATTCAGTTTATGATGGATTTTGTTTACAAAAAACAAACATGCTGATCAGTCCTATGTGTAATGATATCATTGCTTTTTAAACATACCTTAAACACATTCAGCCACAAAACCTTCTAGAATTTAACTTAGAAATGGAGTTTGACCAAAAGAAGAATAGGATCAATTACAGAATAGAATAAGTTATTACATGATACTGCATAATTTTAATTTCCTGAAATATCTTGCTTGTTCATAGTTTTTTGTGTTTTCTTTTCTATCAGACTGAGTTCTCAAGAACCAAGACTATTTGATTTTGACCTCTCTTTGTATCCCCAGTAGCACAGCTAGGTGGTGTAGTGGATAGTATGCCAGGCCTGGAGTCAAGAAAACGCATCTTTCTGATTTGAAATCTGTTCTTAGTTACTTCCTAGACCCTTGGCAAATCACCTAACCCTGTTTTCCTCAATTCCTCATCTGTGCAATGATCTTGAGAAAGAAATGGAAAACCATCCAGCATTTTTGACAAAAAATCCCAAATGGAGTGACAAAAAGTCAGACTTGAATGAAATAATAAAACAAGAGCAACAGTATCCCTAGTACTTAGCTCAGTGACTGGCACATAGTAGAAAATTAATACACTCACTTGGAGACTTAAAAATAAATTTGTGACAGAGAACTTTTAATGATTCACCTCAAATATGATTTCTCCAACATGCTTATATGTTAAAATCATATAAGATGGAGGTGGAGCCAAGATGGCAGACTTAGAGCAACTACTTACCCAAGCTCTTAGACAAACTCCTTCATATACCTCTAAAAAGAGAATCTGACCAAATTTTGAAGGTGCAGAATCCAATAGGAGACAGACTGTGGAAGATTCACAGACCAGGAGAGACTGGAAGGTCTATGAAAAGGGTCTATTCTGTGGGGGTGAGCCCACACCACACAGCACAGTGCACCACAGTTAAATGTAAAAGTTTAGAGCAGAATATATTCTGCTTCAGCTGATGTAAGAAAAGCAGGGGTAGCAATCCTAATCTCAGATAAAGCAAAAGAAAAATAGATCTAATCAAAAGAGATAAAGAAGGAAACTATATCCTACTAAAAGGCACTATAGACAATGAAGCAGTGTCATTAGTAAATATGTGTGCTCCAAGTGGCATGGCATCTAAATTCTTAGAGAACTGGTTGGAGGAGTTGAAGGAAGAAATAGACAGCAAAACTATTCTAGTGGGGGACCTCAACCTCCCCTTCTCTGAACTTGATAAATCTAATCTCAAAATAAATAAGAAAGAAGTTAAGGAGGTAAATAAAACTGAATGAAGTAGATATGATAGATCTCTGGAGAAAATTGAATAGGGATAGAAAGGAATATACTTTTTTTTTCAGCAGTACATGGCACATTTACAAAAATTGACTGTTGTAGGGAATAAAATCCTTAAAATCCAGTGCAGAAAGACAGAGATTTGCATCCTTGTCAGATCATAATGCAACAAAAATTATATGTAATAAAAGGCCATGAAAAGATAAACTAAAAATTAATTGAAACTAAATAATCTCCTCTTAAAGGAGGAGTGGGTTAGATAACAAATCATAGAAAGAATCAATGACTTCACTAAACAGAATGACGATAATGAGACAACCTACCAAATCTTGTGGGATACTGCAAAAGCAGTTTTTAGGGGAAGTTTTATATCTTTGAATGCCTACATAAATAAAATAGAGGAAGAGGATATCAATGACTTGAGCATGCAGCTACAAAAGTTAGAAAATGAACAAATTGAAAATTCTCAAGTAAATACCAAATTAGAAATTCTGAAAAGCAAAGGAGAGAACAATAAAATTGAAATTAAGAAAACTATTGAACTAATAAATAAAACTAATAGTTGGTTATATGAACAAAATAGTAAAATTGATACACCTTTACTCAATTTGATGAAAACAAAGAAAGAAGAAAACCAATTTACCGATACCAAAAATGAAAGGGGTGAGCTCACCTCCAATGAGGAGAAAATTAAAACAATGATTAGAAACTTTGTGTCCATAAGTTACACAATCTAAATGAGATGAATGAGTATATTAAAAAATATATAAATTGTCCAGATTAACAGAAGAGGAATTTGAATACTTAAACAATCCCATCTCAGAAAAGTAAATTGAACAAGCAATCAATGAATTCCCAAGGGAAAAAAACCTCCAGGACCAGATGGATTTTCAAGTGAATTCTAGCAAACATTTAAAGAACAGTTAATTCCAATACTATATAGACTATTTGGAAAAATTGGGGAAGAAAAAGTCCTTCCAAATTCTTTCTATGATACAAATATGGTTTTGATACCCAAACCAGCAAGAGAAAAAACAGAGAAAGAAAATTATAGACAAATTTCCCTAATGAATACAGGAGCAAAAATTTTAAATAAAATTTTAGCGAAAAGAATACAGTGACCTATCATGAAAATAGCACATTATAATCAGGTAGGACTAATATCAGGAATGTAGAACTGCTTCAATATTAGGCAAACTATCAGCATTATCAATCATATCAACAAGAAAACTAACAGAAACCACATGATTGTCTCAATAGATGCAGAAAAAGTTTTGACAAAATACAACACCCATTCCTATTAAAAAACATTAGAGAGCATAGGTATAAAGGGAACTTTCCATAAAATAAAAAGCAATATCTACCTAAAGACTTCAGCAAGCATTATATGCAATGGAGATATACTAGATTCATTTCCAGTAAGATCATAGGTGAAACAAGGATGTTCATTATCACCACTATTATTCAGTATGATACTAGAAATGTTAGCTGTAGCAATTATACGAGAGAGAGAAACTGAAAGAATTAAAAATATGCAAGGAAGAAACTAAATTATCACTCTTTGCAGATGGTATGATGATATACTTAGAGAATCCCAGAGAATCAATTAAAAAACTCCATGAAACAACAAACAACTTTGGCAAAGTTTCAGCTTACAAAATAAACCCACACAAATCCTCTGCATTTTTATATATTAGTAACAAAGTCCAACAGCAAGCAATAGAAAGAGAAATCCCATTTAAATTAAGGTAGACATTGTAAAATATTTGGGAGTTTACCTGCCAAAGCAAACCAGGGGCTACATGAGCACAATTACAAGACATTTTTCACACAAACAAAATCAGATCTAAGTAAGTGAGAAAAATATCAGTTGCTCATGAGTAGGCCAAGCCAGTATAATAAAAATGACAATTCTACCTAAATTAATTTATTTTTTGTGTCATACCAATTAAACTATCAGAAAATTATTTTCTAGAGCTGGAAAAAATAATAACAAAATTCATCTGGAAGAACAAAAGGTCCAGAATATCAAGGGGACTAATGAAAAGTAATGCTAGGGATGGTGGCTTAGTGCTACCAGATGTCAAATTGTATTATAAAGCAGCAATTATCAAAACCAGTTGGTACTGACTAAGAAACAGAATGGTAGACAAATGGAGTAAGCTAGGTACTCAAGACACAGTAGGAAATGAATATAGCAATCTACTGTTTGATAAACCCAAGGACCCTAGCTTCTGGGATAAGAACTCACTGTTCAACAAAAATTACTAGGAAAACTAGATAATAGTGTGGCAGAAACTAGGCATAGACCAATGTCTGACACCATACACAAGAATAAAGTCCAAAAGGGTATGCAATCTGGGTATCAAAATTAATACTATGGACAAATTGGTGGAGAAAGGAATGGTGAATGTATGAGATTTAGGGAGAAGGGAAGAATTTTTGACTAAAGAAGAGGTAAAGAGCATTATGAAGTTCAAGATGGATAATTTTTATTATATTAAACTGAAAAGTTTTTGGACAACCACACCCAATGCAACCGGGGTTTATAGGGATGAAGAAAACTAGGAAAGAATTTTTTCAGCTAAAGTCTGTGATAAAGAAGGCATTTCTAGAATATATAGAGAACTCAGTCAAATGTACAAAAAAACCATTCAAAGGATATGAACAGATAGTGTTCAAAGGAAGAAATTAAATATATCTGTAGTTATATGAAAATGCTCTAAATCACTATGGATTAGAGAGATGCAAATCAAAATAACTCTGAGGTAACACATCACACCTGTCAAATTAACATTACAGAACAGAAATGATAAATTTTGTAGAGGATGTGAGGATTGGAATGCTAATTCCTTGTTGTTTGAGCTGTGAGCTAATTAAACCATTCTGGAGGGCAGTTTGGAACTATTCCCAAAGGGCTACAAAAATATGTATACCGTTTGATCCACCAATATCACTTCTAGGACTGTATCTCCAAGAGATCATAAAAATGGAAAAGGATCTCACATGTACAAAAATATTTATAGTGGCACTCTTTGTGGTGGCTAAAAACTGGAAATTGTAGAGAACCAGTACTGATGGAGTCCAGAATGTGAGGTACTGTCCAAAGGCTGATGTTCTCAGGACCACTCCACTCTTGATAAGCAAGGATGAGATTGTCCTGACCCTGATTGTGCACCCTGAGGTTATTACGCAGAAGGAACTAAGATAAGCAACTACAAGATGTAAACTAAAAATGTTCTCATGGGAATAACCCTGCTTGCTTGCTTGAGAGAGTATATAAATGTTGACCCTTAGATCAATAAACCAGTCATGTACAGATTGTACAGACTAGTCTAGCCCCTACTGCTGTTATCTTTTTTCTATCACTGTAGTGCCTCCTATCTTCCAGTTGCTGGCAGGAAGTCAAGGGGATGCCCATCAATTGGGGAATGGCTGAATAAATTATAGTATATGAATGTAATGGAATACTATTGTGCTATAAAGAAATGATGAACAGAAAGACTTCAGAGAGGCCTGGAAAGACTTTTATGATCTGATACTGAGTGAAAAGAGCAGAACCAGGAAAACTTTGTGGACAGCAATGACCACAGTGTGCAAGAGATTTTTCTGGTAGACTTGGAATTTCACTGCAATGCATTGACTTAGAAAATTCCCAGTGGTCTTGTAAGGCAAAATACCTTCCACATCCAGAGAAAGAATTATGGAATTCAATCGCAGAATGTAACAGATCATTTTTTGTTTGTATTATATTTTGGTTTGTTATATGATTGCTCCCATTCATTTTAATTCTCCTACACAGCATGACTACAGTGAAAATGTATTTAATAGGAATGTTATGTGTAGAACCTATATAAAATTATATGCTGTCTCAGGGAGGGACAGGGGAAAGGGGGAAAGAAGGGAAAAAATCTAAGTTATATGGTAGTGATTGTCGAACACTGAAAATAAATAAAATTAATTTAAAATAAAAAAAATCATATAAGATATTCAAATGAGACCATGAAAATAAGGGGTTTTTTTCTCCCATGATCTACTGAATAGTAATATCAAATGAGATATAAAACCAGGAAATGTATATTCATCTTAGGTATTTGAAAATATTATGGGAAATATGTTCATAGGATACATGTCTTACTGATAATAAGAAGTTCCTTTAATATTCCAACTTATAACATTTGACATTGTGTTGATTTTATCGAGCTCCTTGGCTTTCAATAATTTAGCTGGTCAAACTATAAAAATATAGATGAAACAATATAGTGTGTTTAAATTATGTCCTGTATACAGATGAGTTGCATATTGAATCCATCCATCACTACCTCTTGAACAGTCACTTCACGGGAGTGAACAAGAACTATAATTGAATAAAATGAGATTGATTTGGATTGAATTTGAGTCCTGAAATATTAACAGCCATAAAATGCATCTTTAAACTATGTTTCTGTAAATCATAGAATATCGTATCATCTACACTCTGATAATTTAATATGCTCTACAAAGGGACAGATTACAACCCATCCACACCTTATCCTATGTTACACATATCCTTATCTTCCCACAGATCCTCCAAAGCTAATGGTTTGGGCAACCTCTAAGTTACTCTACACTGTGTGGATACCAATGGAGAATGAAAGCTATCTACTAATTATTCCCTTCCCTCAATATATAATGCATTCATCCACTTTTTATAGTTGTGTCTCTCTGATCATATCTCTTAACCTGATTTTCCTGTGAAATGATTTCCCCTTTATTCACTCTGTGCTCTGACTACATTATTTTGCTTTTCTTTTTGAACATCATGCTAAATCACCTATTTTCTTTCTGTTTTCATTAGTTGTTCCTCTTTCCTGAAACGATCTCTCTCCTAACCTCTATCTCATAATCCTTTGATTGACATTCTCCAAAGAAAACCTAATGTAGCTCCTGTGTGCTATTATTTTCTCCCTAATGGTATGTTCCCTGTACTCTGTATAAATTTTCATGTACCCAAATATTTACATGCTTATTTACTCACTAAAATGTGTACTCCTTTGACTTTGTTTCTTCAACAGTTAGCAAAATGCCTAGCACCTAGGAACAGTTTAATAAGTGCTCATTCATTGATACATAAATTGGCAACATGCTTCAATCTAATCATGCATATATTACATCCCTCTATTATATTTTGAGTGACTTGCAACTATAACTCTTCAAAACCAACAATTTCAAGATAATTGTATTATAACGATTAGAAGAATTCTGTGGTCATTAAAAGTACTAAACAGTTACTCATGTAATATAGTGTGTTTTTCTCTTCCTAATCAGTTCTAGAGTTGTTGCACCATTTATCAAGAGTATTTTATGTTTACTTATGAACCAGTGCTATAGATTATGTTGAAAAACATATCATAACTTGAAAACTAGTCACATTTTTATCCACATGTGCATGTGTGCATTCGCATGTGTGCATTTTCTTACTTTGTTTTATTTTTTTCAATGTGAATATTAGGCTAGTTTTTTTGGGGGTGGTTTTCAATTAGTAATTCCTTTTAGGATATTATAGAATATTTAGGATTGAAGCAGTAGATAAAATTTGGTTTGCCAAAAGAAATAGAAACATTTGGACAATATCATTATATATAACTGGTCTTCTATTTGTATCTGATATTGCGTATCTTTCATGACATTATTTCCTTGTTTGATGTTTATAATCAAAGGATTACTGAACAAAGTAATATTAGTAATTATATAATTTAAGATCTTTGATTTAACTGAGACAATAATGACACTTTATTGTAGGGGAACACTTTAGATATAATTTTATTTTTTGATTGATTACCAAATCAAATGATTAAAAATCGTCAAAGAGAAATACTGTGCTCTCTCATATAATCTATATTTATCAGACAATTGTGTGATCATAAAGATGTGGCCTGCTATAAATTATAATTTTTGAACACTTTCTTGTTCTCTTAATCATAAAGGATGTGCCCACTAAATGTACTGATTTTCTTATTAAAATATTTGTAGAATTTTGGAAGTCCACTTAGATTGGGATCATTGATATTTTCTGTCTCATTTTTGATGGCAAGCTTTGTGTGTTGTTCTAAGTATTTGGTATTCTTTATTTCACTAATCTTTCAGAAATCTCAGGAACTTACCTCTTAACAACCCCAAGTTGTATTGCCTACAACAGAGACATCTGGTGTATACCTGACTCAACTCACTTGCTATTCATATCTTAGCTGTCTTTAGTACCATTTTTATTTTTTTGTGTTGCATACCAGGGACTGTGAAATTAAAATCCAAGTGTGGAGGAGACATGGTCATTAATATGAGGAATAATTCTTTCCAGTATCCATGGCAGATTTTTCAACTCTGGGGCTGTTTCTTCTCCAAATATTTTCATTACCAAATACTATCAGGATTATCTATCTTAATTCATCCCCTTGACAAGATTTAAAAAAAAAAACAACAACAGCAACAACTTGTTTTTCCTTTCATACTTCTACCATTTTCCTATGTAAAATTTTAATGAAAAAATTTACATGACATATTTGAAGTGCCTTTAGCTGCAGTCATTCATTTGACAAGAAGATCAAGCATTTTCTAACTAAAGCAATTTCAAGACTTCTTTGTAATAGAAGCTGATTAACATTGGTTAACTGTCCTGTAGAAATGGAGATAATTATTCATTCAGTAGCCATTTTCAAACTGTCCTGTATGCACTGGGCACTATGGAACATGCTATATATAACTAGATAAAAATGAAATAATCACTACTGTCAAGAAGCTTATAGGCTTTTGGGGGAAAGGGCATGTACACAAATACTATAGGCAGGGAGATAATAGCTAGCTAACTAGCTGGATATCTCCTTATAACTGTGTCAGACATTATAATAAATATTAGATACATAAATAAAAGCTAGCATGATAGTCCCTAAAAATCAAAAATTTCCATTCAGAGGAAAATTACAAAAAATAAGGAGATGTAAAAGGAATGGGGACATTGTATGAAGATGGCTGGGAAATATAATGGATGCCTGGAAGAATTTTGGAACTCAAAATCTTATAAAAGTGAATGATGAAAG
This sequence comes from Potorous gilbertii, assembly GCA_028658325.1. Classification (NCBI taxonomy): domain Eukaryota; kingdom Metazoa; phylum Chordata; class Mammalia; order Diprotodontia; family Potoroidae; genus Potorous; species Potorous gilbertii. The sequence goes on from CM053771.1 coordinate 431,926,087, forward strand.
TTAAAAATAAAGGAAAAAAGAGGTAGTAGAACACCATGAAGACTAGATTTGTTAAAACATAGAGGATATCAAAGGTGTTAGTATTAGCTTTATTTTTCTCATCATACAAAATGAAAAATGCACATCTATCTATCCTATCTATCTATCTATCTATCTATCTACTTGCCTACCAACCAATTTATGTATCTATGACTTATAGAAGCCCTTTTGGGAATGTGAAACAAAAATTTAAACCATTTTTCAATTAACCCTAGATACCTCTAGAAACTAGAAATACTTTGGGGCACTACTTAACAAATATTTTACCCTTTCTTGATACAATTACTATACTAAATATTATACTGTTATTCATCTTGGACCTGAAGAATCTGAACAACTCATACCAATGATAAATTTTTTTCCAAAAATAGTGATGTTTGTTTTTATATTATAAAGAGTTACAGATCATTCCCTTTTCTTGAGACTTCTCTTGTGACAAAGCAAAACAGTTGAGTAAAACTATTAATATACTAAGTTCGTCTAAAAATGCACACAACAATACACATCTTATGCACCCTGCCCCTAACCTATTTTAAATTGTGTTTAAATTTAATATGTATGTATATATGTATATGTATATATGAATAGCAGATATATATTTTATTTTCTTCCTAAAAAAACCCATTAAAAAATAATGTAAAATGAAAGATAAATTCCTGCTAATAGATGTGAAGCCTCAAAAATATAATATCTCCTTCATTGCTTTGCTCAAAAACATATCTTATTCTTCACCTTAATCTGTCAGTTCTCTGTCATGGATACCATGTTTGCATTGGCTGTGGTTACCATTTAAGAAATTGTCTTCTTTCTCACAGAAACATGTTATTGAGGAAATCTTTGCTCCTTGAGAGGTCCAATGTCCAAATTACAAATGAAATTGTAGAATTTTTTTTATCAACCTCTATGAAATGTATTTTCTTTTAAAACAGATCTGTGATTTCATTGGTATAGATATCTTCCAATGAGAAAACTTCCTATACCAATGCAAACCAGGACCTACTTGTTTTGCAATCTATAATTTTATAGCAATGTTTGGTTCACTGAAATATTGAAATATATATATATATGTAACTCTATCTAAATAATTTGTTTATGAAATGCACAGAATCTCTTTGTAATTTGTATTTCAGTATTTATGCATGGTATATATTCAGTATTTCATTGTGCACATACACACATATTGTGTATTTCCATGTATGTTTATATGTATATACATACCTATGTATATGTACATATTCTCTTCTAATTACAAGTAAGATAATTAACCCATGCTTTACTTAAGAATAACATAAATTTGCCTTTCAGATCTTCCCAATACCAAAATATTTTCTTTTTACTTCCTGGGAAAGTGTCCCTTTCCTCCTCCAGGAAGCCATTCCATTTCTTATCTTTATTTAGGCACCTTTCCTATTTCATACATACTCTCAGTTCCCTATCAGGTAATCCTTACTAAGGAGTTAGCAGGTGACTAAATTATTAACTTGAAGCATTTTAAAAGACATTTCTTAAAGATGGGGAAAAAGGTTTCAAGATCCAATTGGATGAAATTAAGATAATGAAATGATCAAAAAATGGCCTTGATATTTTATAAAAGCAGATCATTCTTCAAATCGAATCAAATCTTCAAATCAATTCAAGCAAATTGCATCCTGTCTCTGAGGTTTAATAATGCATACCTTTATTAAAACTAAAGACTGTCATAGGAAGAACAGAAATATTCAAATTTAGAAGATCATCTATTCCTACCTATATATGGACAAAAACTCTCTTCATAATGCATCTGACAAACAGGATTATAGTCTTTTCTTTATGACCTCCAAAAAGGAGGGACCCACTCCACACAAAAGCAACCCATTGCAATTTTAGATGATTCTAGCTTCTAGTTTTTTTCCCTTCAAATCAAGAAAGAATTTTTAACTTCGATCATGTCTGTTGCTCCTAGTTCTGTCTTTTGTGGTGGAGGTGAATCCTTCATTTAAGGGATCGCCTGTTAAGTACTTGAAGAGTTTTCTTTCATTCATTTCTTTCAAGTTGTCTGCACATGGCACTTTCTTGCAATTCTTCTCATTCTATTCAATCTTCTATATACTCTTTAACTTATTAATGTCTTTTCTAAAAGGTGGAACCCATAACTGAACACAATATTCAAGATATACTCTGAGTAGATTAAAGTACAAATTGAAATACTCATTCATTTGGAGATATCATGTCTTTCCTAAGGTAGTCTAAGAACATATAATCTAGTTTGGCTGCCAAACCACACTACTGAGCCATTTTAGGTTTACAGTCCACTAAAACCTAGAGGTATTTTTGAGATTACCCATTGTCCAGGTATACTTCTCCCTAAGTGAGACCTTAAATGAAAACAAGGAATGTTGTTGATTATGGAAATGTAATTTGCTTGATGAATTTGCTTATTGCAATTCCTTGTTCTTGAATATGGTTTGAGTTCAATCATTTTTGGTTTTTCATATGTAATATAGCTTTTGATATTACATTCTGAAACTACTATAGATGTAGACAATACATTTTCTTTTTTTTCCTCTACTTATTCTTTTCAATAATGGATAAAAATCAAAGATATATTGAATTTATATATCCAATGTAGTAATACTTAATGATCCATAGTGTAACAGTGTATTGATAGCTAAGAGCAAAGATTATAGGGGGTATATATATTTCTTTCTAAATTTTCATCATTAAAGATGTTTGCAATTTTACCAAAAATAATCATTCTCTATTATTGATCCTTAGAAAGCAGAAAGTAAAAGACAAGAAGGAATAGATTTCTGGTGTGGATCTCTGGGTAAGTTATTCACATGTTAAGTTTCATGACCCTGAAATTTGTGAATATGTCTTCTCCTCTGACAGGGAGTAATTTGTTCACTAAGTCTGGTTAAAAGATGTTTCAGTGGTACTTACTTTCTTTTTTCTTTTGTAACTTCAAGTGCTGATTATATCTATCTGCTCCTATCATGAATTTGAATATCTTAATTGAATGCTTAATTGTTAGGTGACAAGCATAAATTAAGCAAAAAAGAACTAAAGTAATGGGTATTAAGGTAGAGGACTACACTAAAACCATCAGATAATTCCAAGAGATCCAAATAATGTGAACATCTCCTATAAATGAATGTTGTACTTTTGAATAACTCTAAAGGAATAAAATCAAAGAAGTGCAGCCCATATTTAACTCAGAATTGTTAAGAGCCAAGTACAACTTAAAGTGAAATATCTAGCCATTGAATCTCTAATGATTTGGATATGTATTAAATGAAAAAATAGATTTTTCCAGAACTCTTCACAACAGACAATGCTAACAATGATTTTCAGAATTGTTCTCTTTCACAAAGTCTTATTCCGTAACAACAGTTTTGAAGTGACACTCCAAGATTATTACAATAGACAAAGCTGTAATATGTTCTACAATTTAGAAAATGCATACAGTTCTTGCAAAATTTGAGTTCACTATCTGAAGGATGAATGAGTTCAGGGAATGTCATTAATGGACAATTAGAGATGAATTCTTTGATGGTGGCAACACAATGAAGAAAAATATTTTAAAAAAAACTGCTACTCTTATGTAGAGCCACTTCACTTCTGTAGTGAAAGTGTCAGACCAATGGAGAAGGGTGCTAAGAATCACAGTTTTTAGACATAAAACATTTTAACCTGACTGCTGGTATTCTAAATGTGAGATTCTTGTACATTGACAAACATGTTAATATGATGGAAATAAACCACATTCTTCCGATAAAAAAAGGGAAAAAAAAGATCAACAAAGAAATAAAAAAGGGATTTCTAGCTAAACAGAAGATTTAAGGATAGTCCTTGTAGAGGAAAACTTTTATTATTAATTAGTCTTATTACTGTTATAATCATTAATAATAATTACTCTAATGATGTTAATATAATACTCATGATTAAGGTGGTTCATTCATTACACAACTTTATTTCAAGGACATTCATTTAACTTGTATTCAAGGCATGTGAAGTGCATTTGTGATAAAAACAGAGACATAATCACATTCTGTGCACTAAAATTTAATGTAAGAGATGAAGAGGTAGAAAAATTCTATGCCTAACATTTTATTTTTTTTTCTTGGAGAAAACATCATTCTTCCTTTAATGTTTTGCATGTCTGGCTGCTAGGGAGATATGGATCTCTCTTGTTTTTATTTTTTATTTTGTTTTATGACTTTTGGTTTATATTTTTAACTTTTTACATTCATTTTCACAAAATTTTGGGTTCCAAATTTTCTCCCCATTTGTCCACTCCCCCCTCCCCAATACACTGAGCATTCTCATTACCCATATCACTGATCTGCCTTCTCTTCTTTCATCCCTCTCTTCCCTTACCCCACCTTCTCTTTTGTCCTGTAGGGCCAAATAACTTTTTATTCCCCATTGCCTGTATTTCTTATTTCCTAGTAGCAGGAACAATACTCAACAGTTTTTCCTTAAAGTTTGAGTTCCAACTTCTCCCCATTCCTCCCTCCCCACCCTCCCTTCCCTTGGGAAGGCAGGCAATTCAATATAGGCAATATCTGTGTAGTTTTGCAAATGACTTCCATAACAGTCGTGTTGTGTAAGACTGATTATATTTCCCTCCATCCTATCCTGGCCCCCATTGCTTCTATTCTCTCTTTTGATCCTGTCCTTCCCCAAGTGCTGACTTTAAATTGCTCCCTGATCCCATTGCCCTCCCTTCCATCATCCCCCCCCACCCTGCTTATCCCCATCTCCCCCACTTTCCTGTATTGTAAAATAGGTTTTCATATCAAAATGAGTGTGCATTTTATTCCTTCCTTGGTCAAATGTGACGAGAGTAAACTTCAGGTTTTTATCTCACCTCCTCTCTTTTCCCCTCCACTAAAAAGTCTCCTGCCTGCCTCTTCTGTGAGAGATAATTTGTCCCAT
>CM053771.1:431931545-431995709 GCA_028658325.1 Potorous gilbertii
TTTTCCCCCAAAGTATTATATTCAGTTTTGCTGGGTAGGTGATTCTTGGTTTTAGTCTTAGTTCCTTTGACTTCTGGAATATCCTGTTCCACACCCTTTGATCCCTTAATGTAGAAGCAGCTAGATCTTGTGTTATCCTGATTGTATTTCCACAATACTGGAATTGTTTCTTTCTAGCTGCTTGCAATATTTTTTCCTTGACCTGGGAACTCTGGAATTTGGACACAATGTTCCTAGGAGTTTCTCTTTTTGGATCTCTTTCAGGTGGTGATAGGTGGATTCCTTGAATACTTATTTTGCCCTCTGGTTGTAGAATATCAGGGCAGTTTTCCTTGATCATTTCATGAAGGATGATGTCTAGGCTCTTTTTTTGATCAAGCTTTTCAGGAAGTCCCATAATTTTAAAATTGTCTTTCCTGGATCTATTTTCCAGGTCAGTTAGTTTTCCAATGAGCTATTTCATATTATCTTCCATTTTGTCTTTCTTTTGGTTTTGTTTTGTGATTTCTTGGTTTCTCAGAAAGTCATTAGCCTCCATCTGTTCCATTCTAATTTTGAGAGAACTATTTTCTTCAGTGAGCTTTTGAACCTCTTTTTCCACTTGGCTAATTCTGCTATTGAAAGCAATCTTCTCCTCATTGGCTTTTTTAACCTCTTGCCAATTGAGTTAGCCTATTTTTCAAGGTGCTATTTTCTTCAGCATATTTTTGGGTCTCCTTTATCAAGGTATTGACCCATTTTTCAAGCTTTTCTTGAATCTCTCTCATTTCTCTTCCCAGTTTTTCCTCCACCTGTCAAACTTGATTTTCAAAATCCTTTTTGAGCTCTTCTATGGCCTGAGCCCACTGGATATCTATTTCAGTTGTTTGGGATACAGAGGCCTTGACTCCTATGTCTTTCCCTGATGGTAAACATTGTTCCTCAGGGCTTTTGGTGGCTGGCCTGGCTGCTATTCAGAGTAAGATTAAATCAGGTTCTCAGGTGGGGACAGGACCGCCTCCCAGGCTCAGTTCCCTCAGGGGGTTTCTGCAGAGACCTTCTGTAACGGAGCTCCTGCTGAACTCCATCCTTCCCCGGGAGCCTCTGGGCACAATTTCCTCTGCTGCTGCCTCCCGAGGGGGCCTGAATTATGGAGTCACCCCACTTTCCTCTAGGCCAGCCTGGAAGTCTCTTTCACTGACCTGCAGCACCTGTTGGTGGAGGAATCCCCGTGGCCTCCAGGGATTCCGTCCCTGAAGCCTGCTCAGATCTACTCCTCCTGGGCCTGTGTGGCCAAGGTATGGCTGGGTTCCACTCTGGTCCCATGTGTGATGGATCTTTGGTGAGGGTTTTTCAGGTCTTTCTGGAACAGAAATCACCTCCACTGTGTGGTTCTGTGGCTTCCACTGCTCACGAATTTGTTAGTTCTTCTTTACAGATATTTTATAGGCTGTGGTTTCAGAGCTAGCATAAGTGTGTCTTTCTCCTCTGCCTTCTTGGATCCTCCCCTGCCTAACATTTTAAAGACCCTGAAAATGAAAGAAGTATTTTGATACTCTAACTGCAATGTATACATGAGAATATGGGGAGGAGTAAAGGAGTGATTATAAAACAAAAATCAGAAACAATGAATGAGACTGAAAACTAGTAGAATATGCAGAAGTTGCACATTTGAATTGAAAAGTTGAGCATCATGAATATTTTATAACATAAAAATGAAATTACTTATATTTTGCTATACAATAAATCACCTATTAATCAACAAGCATTTATAAAGGTCTGCTGAGATTACAAAGATAGGTGCAAAATTAGCTTAAGTAGTAATAGAGGAGACAATGCTTATATATCTCTATCTGTGTATGTGTCTGTCTGTCTGTCTCTCTGTCCATCCATCCATCCATGTATCAATCTATCTGTCTTTCTTTCTTAATTTCTTTCTTTCTCTTTCTTTCTTTCTCTATATCTACACACAAACACACACACACACACACACACACAGAGCAGAAAGAAGATAACCTTAAAGGGGAAAACACTAGTATATGTGAGAATCATGAAAACCTTCCTTCAAAAGATGGAATTTGTTCTAAGACTTGAAGTAAACCAAGAGGCCAAGAAATTCTCAGAGGGTAAGGTTAGGTGGTACAGTCATGAGAGACAGTCAAAGCAAAAACACATGAAAAGTTGAACTGATGTGCTTAAGCAAGAGCACATAGGCCAGTGGGAGAGACTATTTCAGATATAATGTAAGAAGTTCAGGAATGATAGGAAGGGACATTTGTGAAGAGTTAAAAATGACAAAGGATTTTATATATGTTCCTCAAGATAATAGGGAATCATTGAACTTTATTGAACAAGGGAGTGATATGGTCAGACCCAAGTTCTAGGAAAACCACTTTAGCAGTTTTGGGGTTTCTACTTTATCATCTTTAAAAGAAAGAGATTAAACTGAAGGACCTTGGATTCTCTGGTCTACAGCAGATAGTTGATATTTCTGTAATATATGTATCCCTTCAATGGACATGGTTTCTAGCTTCCTAAAACTGGTAATTCCTGACTATTTTGTAATGAGATTCAAGTGTGCAAACTTGTGTGAAATTACAGAAATAATCTCATCACTTCCTAGTCTTGCAAATATTGGACCATTGTAGTTTTAGGAGTTACTAGATGGTAAGGGAAGTTGGAGCTCATGTCATGCCTTCTAAAGCCTTGCAAAATGAGATCTTGAAGAGAAAAAATACATTTAGCCAAGGAAAACCTTAGTAATCACATAATTTTAAAATATACAAAAAGACCTTCAGTTTTGCCAAAATCTCTCACTTAACACAAGATGAAACTGATGCCCAAAGATATTAAACTACTTGATCAAATTCAGACTGCTAATGTCAGGAAAAGATTTGAACTTTGGCTTTTTGAGTGCTGTGAAAGACTTTTTTCATCATACATCGCATACATCATGTTTCCACTGCTTTGTTCTATAAACACCCTCATAAGTTGTTCAGTTATTTTCAGTTGTTTGTCAGATTCCATCATTTACACTCCCATATCCCCTTTCCTCCTTAGCTTTTCTTTTCCCTAATCTTTTCACACCATAGAGAAATGGTTGCCAGTCACCAGATATTAACAAAACAAGTTTTGTAATCACCTATGAATGTAACTTGCAATATGTTGAATGTAAAATACAGCAGTTTCCAGATTTCAAGGGGAAAATGTGGGTTGATACGGTAAACACTTTCAATACTCAAAATCTGCTCTCATGCTTATGGGACAAAAAAGCCCATACTTGATAGGATAAAGAAATGAGTGACTGTTCATTTTAAATTACTACTATGCTACAGTTATGGAATATTTTTATTCATTCCTTCATTTCATTCCTGCCCCCACTCCAACACATACATTAAATATTACTCTTGGGATAAATGAGTTGTTATGTGACCAAGAGTTTCGCACTCTTAGTAGGATAGGTGCTACTTGAAATGCAGAACATTATCACGGTAATTATTTCCATAGCCTTCACAAAAATATTGTTCTGAACCAAGAAATAAATAGATCTGCCCCATAAACAGAAGCTTGCCCTGTGCTTACTTGCCTCTGTGCCTGGCCTTGTTGTGGGATTATCGCTTAATTACAACTTTAGCCTTGGCAGAAAAGATGAATATGAAATTATGTTGAGATTCCAATCTGCCATTTCTCATGGTCTTCTGCCAGTCACAGCAGTTATAGTTGGACGAGCGCTTAAAATGCTTTCATGTAGCTACCTTGTTGGAATAAATGTTTAAATGGGAAGTCTACAAAGAGGCATTGGATGCCAACCAGCTAAAAGAAAATTAAGTAATTCATGTTTGGGGACTTCAGAATTAGAAATGAGACAGCTTTTTTTAAAATATGCATTAGGTTTTGTTCAAAACAGTTCACAGATGGCAGTTAAAAGTTGACAAACACTGATATTTGTGTAATCGTGATCAAACAGCACCAAGAATATAAACTCCAAACTCACATGATAAAGATAGCTGTAGTTCTCAGTGATATAAGGAAGATAAAGTATGAGAACTGCACTTGATATAGATATATATATATTTTTTTTTTTCTGTAAAAATGGTACATTTTATTTATGTAGTTCCCTAAAGAGTTCAATACATCTTAGCACAGGCAGCTGAAATGGCTGTCTGTAATATGCATTAACTGGTTGGACTGATTAGGATGAAATTTAATTTGTGCATAAATGAGGCTGAGAGAATGAAAAATAGGGTACCAGTTTCATGTCTTACTGTACTGTATAATGAATTTTTTTTAACAAAGGCTTGTATTCAAAATGTTTATCCAAAATTGAGCCCATGGCTACATAGCAAATATATGTGGGAGTTATGTCAGGTTTTATTTTGATTTGAATTTCTAATTTACTCTAAATTAGTTACTTCGTCCTTACATTTTCTTGTCAATCACAGTAGGAAAGGGAGTGAACATACTTACCAAATGACTATTGTACTAAAATTCTCACTTGACTCATCAAAGGTCATTGTTCCCATTTGAGGAAAGAGAGTAGATAAATTCTATTTCAATGTCTAGGTAACTGTAACCTTTCTACAGAGAATGATAGAAATAGGTGTGAGTGTGGGTGAGGGGGGTTGTCTGTTGTGTGACACATAATGTGTGATGTGGATATTTCACTTAGTGAAAACACAAATATTTTATGACATGTTCGTATGATGGTAGTATATGAATATTATAATAAATCCTTTAGAGTTGGAACATTATTTAATCCAACACGCTTTATCATATACAAATCTCTTTTACAATATCCTAGAAAATTGGTCAATCTCCTTTAAAGACAGCTCCATCACCATCATCCAGCGATATGGAACTCACTACTTATAAGTAATGTCTTTGAATTTAGGGGAATTACTAGTCATAGGAAGTTCTCCATATAATTAGATAAAATTTGCCTTTCCTCTTTCATGCTCTGAAGCTACACAGAATAAATCAGATTCCACTTTCAAGTCTTATTTGTCCACAATTATTTGGAGATTGCTACTACTTTTATGCCACCCTCCAAAACTTAGTCTTTTCTTCTCCAATTTAAACATTTTTGAAGTTTTATTTTTAATGTTTTTCCCCCTTCAACTCATTCTTTTAAAGTATTAGCACAGATTTCTTTCATATTCTGGCAATCTTGCCCTGGAGAAGTTTATTGATTGGTTAATATATTTTTGGTTTGGACACAAGGATCTAAAAATAATACTTCAGATATAGTCAGATGATGACAGAACAAAGCATCACTCTTTTTCTAGAAATATAGAATACAAGCTCCTTGAGAGTAAGAAATAGCTCAGTTTTATCTGTGTATGCCCAGTATTTATAATACTGCTTAGAACATACTATATGCTTAATAGATGTATGATTATGATTAGATTTATTGTTGTTATTGAAATAATACTAAAATGAAAGTAATTATTATACTAACATCTTATTTGAGATTTCAACATCTTTAATAGAGTTTGTTATTTAATCTTTAAAATCACCTTAAAGTAGCTAACACAACTCTTAGGGTCTTCATTTTATACATGAGAAAACCATTTTTTCAGAGAGATTGATTTACCTAAGGTCAGAAAACATTGATTTGGCCCATTGTTTTATGAGATATTTTTGTCAGGCATTTCACATGTAAATACTCATTGAAGTTATAGTCACCTAGAACTTATATGAGAAAGCCATGTTCATCCAATATATGCTTAGCTACTTTTTTTGCAACAAGTATAGAACATTGCAATTATTCCTCTTAACTTCTACTTTTAAAATTATCTATATACGTTAAAGCATCTCAGGAATGTGAAATTTCACTATCAGTATATAGATCATGTCAAAACCTACCGTACATCCCAGATGTCACAGATTAATGCTCTTTTCAATCTGCTTTAACTATACTGGTACCACCTGACACCCAACCCCACTCTCCCACCCCTCCATTTCTCCCCCAAGGTATCTATGAGATTGCCCTTGATATTCTGTGAAAATCCTTCTTTAGTCATGGCATAAATAACTATCATGGGAATGAAAGGAAGAAGGGGAGGCTTCTTGGAACCTAGGAATTCAGGCCAGTGGTAGCTATTTAATAAGGAGAGGATTCTTATGTTTTCTTATTAGCAGGAAAAAATTAGGGAGGTGGGGAAAATATATTGTAAGGGCAAGCAAAGTAGGATCTTTTGCTCTTTCTGGGTTAGTATAATGAACAAGTATAATGCCTCTGTTCCAGGATCCATGGCTATTTAGATTGTAAGATCAAGGTCTTGGAAGGATGGAGTGTCATGGCAAGCAAAATAGGATTTTTTACTGTTTTGGTTTTAGTATAATCAAGTGCCTCTGAATCTTGCCTTTATCACTCAAGAGTTTTTACTAGGAGTAAAGTACAAAAACAAGTTTCTTTAACTAGAAACAGTGTATGTATTTCTATTGTTAATTATTATAACATGATTAAAAGATGTTCCCCATCCATGAATGGACCTGCACATTAAGGGGAGTTTGATTAGGGAAGGTTTGTGAGAAGGCCCAAGTCTTTTTAATGAGGCTCTGGTTCTCAAGGGTTTTGGTGTTCTCTGTCTCTAAAAAAAGGTATGAATACTTTGAGTTGAGGTTTTACTTTGAGGCTTACTGACTAGAAGTATGTTTGGCCATATGAGGACTCTGGGAAGCCACCAAAGGAGCCTCCTGTCTTTTGAAAACCCAGATGTTGGTGCGTCCATGTCTGTTAACTATGGTCAGACAGTTGGACCTGTCTGTTGAATTATGTTCAGGCAGAGTAAGGCATGTCTATTGATCTTTGATTTCTCTGTGTTTTCTTTGAAGGTCAGGGTGCTGACTCCCTTGAACTAAGTGAATGATGTATGTGCTCGGTTAAAGGAATGACACATGTGCTTCATTAAAATGATTGTTAACTTCTCAAAAGTTGCCTTTCCTTTTATGAATGCAGATTTAAGAACCTTTGATAGCAGATTCCGGTAATGTGTGTGTATATATATATATATATGTGCGTATATATATATATATATATATATATATATATATATATATATATATATATGATTGGGCTGAACATGTCAGATGAATAAATTGTACTTAGAAACAAAGGGACAGGGAGGTAGCCTCATGTAAGCTACAGTTTCCTTTACATGGTAAAAGGAATAGTGACCTATTCTGAACTAGATAGTCTCTGTGTTCCCTTCCCACTATTGTGGGGTTTTTTGTTTTGTTTTGTTTTGGTTTTGGTGAGAGATAATCCACATTTTATTGGTTAGGAAACTGGCTCAGAAAAGGGAAAATGATTTACTCAGAATCAATTCTGGAATATCTTCTTTCCCTAAATAATCTCCTTAAATGGCAAAAATAGTTTTTATTGAGGCATACAGATATGTCAAAGTCATTACATTGCTCAAAAACCTTTATGAAATTGCCATTACCTATGCAACCTACGATAAATTCAGCCTGGTATTTAAAGCCTTTCACCATCCAGCTCCCATCTACCTCTGCCATGTTATTCCATATTATGGTTACCCTCCCTAATCATCTCTGGATCTTAGAATCCTTCTCTACCTTCAAAGTACAAATTAGTCATGTGCTCTATGCAGTCCGTTGTTTATGCTCTCCCTCATCAGTTTCCTTCTATTTTTCTTATTTGTCTTAATGATTTACCTTGTCAGTAGTTTTAAAGACCTACATCACTTACTTAATCTTAGAAATAAACTACTCTATCACTAAGGTCCTTCATTTAAAAAGTTATGTCTCTTTCTACACTATACTTCCGTTTTACCTCTCTAATTCAATTGCTCTTATTAACCTGACTTTTGTCTTTGTCTTGAACTCTAATCATTTTGCATCTTGTCTATTATCTCTAATACATAATTTTGACTTTATTATTTCTTTCCTACTCAGTGTGGTTTCCACATTCACATATAAAATGTGCTCTCTTCCTTGTTGACATTAGAGATCATAACTTTCATCAAGAAAATTTCCTTTATGCACTGTTCCAAACACCAATTTTTGCACTGTCTTACTTATGATTTTTTTCTTCATTGAAATGATTAATATCTTTTTTTGGGGAGGAGGCAATGGGATTCAAGTGATCTGCCTAGGGTCACACAGTTAGTAAGGGTCTGAGGTTGGACTTGGACTCAGGTTCTCCTTACCCTAGTGCTGGTGCTTTATCCACTGCATGAACAAACTGCCCCAAGTAGTTTAAAAGAAAAACAACTGTATTTTTCACTGTCCTTCCAAATTTTAGAAGCTTACAAACCCTTGCAGGGGAATTAATTACAACCCATTCAGCTTCCAGATCCCTCTGAAATCTTTGCTTATTTTCTAAGAATTAATTAGACTGTTTAGCAATAATAATTTGCCAGTCTTTAGTCATGTTATTTGTTTCTCTTGTTTTCATTTTTGACCACATTTTGCTTTGTACTTCAGCAGTTTAACCCTGTTTTGATATGGACTTGAATGATAGCTTTTTACCTGTTTCCACAACACCGATGACCAATATAATACCTCTTATAGTCCCTGAAGTGTGATCTTTTAGATATATAAATTGTGCATGCTTCCTTTGAATTATATATATGTATATGTGTATATATATATATATATATATGTATATGTGTATATATGTATATGTATTTATGTATGTATGTATATATATATATATATACCATAATGAAAGACACACAATAAAATAATACAAAAATGTAGATATGGCATAGTATCTAACACTTACCTTATAGAGAAGTGACTAAAGGTAGGCAAACAAACTCAATATAGTTTGATGTGGACTAGGTCAGACATTGTGAAGAAGCCTAGTCTCTGCATAAGTGTAGAGAAATGGTCACTGCTGACACAAAATGAAACCACATGAAAAGTATTGCTTGTCATTAGCAATTCCTTCACTAATGTGCCTATTCCTCCCAGGTTTGTGTTATTTTAAAATTATAAAAAATTCCCCCTGTCTCTTTAGATAAATCATTTCTGAAATCTTAAGAAAAACAGATCTGAACTAAGATTCCTGGATATACTAAGATACACTAGAGACCTTGTTCAAAATTGATATGGAATAACTGCTGACTGCTCTCTTTGGGTCTAGTCATTTAATCAATTGTCAATTTACTTATGACATCAATTAGTCCAAATACCTCTCCTTACTATATAAATTCCATGTGGAAATCTGTACATTGCTGGAATAGATTCTGAATAAATTATATGCATAGCATTCCCTTAATTTTTCAGTGAAACAATTCTGTCTTTAAAAGGAAATAGCTCTTACTCTGGATAAAATGCAGCACTATTTTTTGAATATGCTAATATTCTAATCTTCTGAATATAATTCTCAGAAATATATTGCATATTTGGATTAAGAACTATATGATTAAGTATCTCATATATTTTAGTCAGATACTTTATTCTGAACATATAAAAGACACATGATTGTTAGTTTTTCTTCCTCATTTATTTTCTTTAGAAGAACTTTTAATCCCTACTTTTTTCTGGTTTGTATATTATAAAAACAAACTGATCATATGCTTAAAGTTATATGGTCCCATTACAAAAAATATATGAAAGCAAAATTTCAGGAAATATTTTTTCCATAGATATTAGGTTTTGAATGAATATAATATTTTTTTAAAATGTCTAGGGTAGGTATTAAATGTTCCTGAAAATTTAGGAGTGGGTGTAATTTATTAAGAATATTACCCATCAAATCCTATCAAGCAGGCAAAATATCTATTCATGCTATCAATGATTGCATCTTTGAAAGAATTTGAATAATTTACCACTCTTTTCAATCACATTAAACAATATAATAATAATCCAAATTCATAATAGTTTCATAAAATATCAATATTTGTGTACTAAGTAATTCAAATTTATTGTAAAGCCACGATATTTCTAATGGGAGAAAATACATTTACAAAACAAAATTACATAATTGTATTCATTTAATTTTAATACTTATCCAAAAAAGGTTTTAGTGCCTTACCATGTCTAGCTTTCAAAGAATGTCCATTGAGTTGCTACTTTATGTAAGCAAATACACCATTCTGTTTATGTGCAGAAATTTCTGTATTAAAAAATTGTACCATTTTATGTGTTTTAAAACATTTCTCTGTTCCATCTCTACTGTTCAAATGTTGCCACTTTCCCCCTCTACATTCTCACCTCTCAGTCACTTCTTAGCACTTGTAAATATGGTTTGAAATCACCAAATTTTAGTACATTTGCTCTTTCCAAAGCCAGGATCATGTACACATTGCTTAATCCAATGACCTTTTTTTTCCTCAGTTTTTTTTCTACTTCACCACTGTCCCTGCATATTCTTTCTTCTCTGGCTTTTATGATTCTGTGTTCACATTGTGAACATCCTACCTGACATTGTTCTCATTCCTCTTTGCTACATCATCATTCATGTGCCATTCTTTCAGTGTTGGTATACCTTCGGGCTCTTTCCTGGGACCATTAAACTTTTCTCTCTATACATTTTCTCAGCAATCTAATAAGCTTCCATAGATTCAATTGTTATTCCATACAGATGTCTCTCAAATTTGTACATTCAACTCTCTTCTTTCTCTTGAGGTCTAGTCACGCATCTCAAGATTTTTTTTGGAATTTTGGTCATACAGACTCTAACTCATTATATACAAAATAGAATTCATTATCTTTAATCTTAAACCTATGCTTCCCTCTTATCTCATACTTCCCTATTTCTGTCAAATATTCTACCATCTTCTAGTTATATAGGTCAGTCTAATATATCTCCTGACACACAGTAGATTGTCAAGTCTTATTGATTCAATTTCCTCATGGACTCTCATCTCTCTCTCTTTCTTTCCTGCATACACTACATCAACCCTGCTTCAGGTCCTTATCTTCTCTCACCTACCCTTTCACAACTGCCTTCTAACTGATTTCCTTTCATTTAATTTCTCTCCTCACAAACCCATTCTCCTTGTAACAGTTAAATTGATATTCCTATAGCATAGATCTAATCATGTCATGCCATACTCAAGAAATTCAAATGGCCCCTTATTGTCCCAAGTATACAATGCAAACTCCCTCTTTCAGTATTTACATTCCTCCACAAGGTGTATCCAGAAAGCTTATCTTTCCAGCCTCCTTATATATAAAACCACCTTAAAAACACTGCAAAGAGCATTGTCAAACTGACCTACTTTCTCTGGCCTTTCCTCACCTTGACCTGTACCTTTGCATAGCCCACCTTTTGCCTTCATCCTCATCTTCCACTAACTCTTCTATGCCTCTTGGTTCACTTCTAGAGTCAAGTACTGAGGACTCTTTTAAGAAGGTCTTTCCTGTTTCCCTTAGTTGCTAGTGAGTTTCTCCAGATAACCATCAATTTATTTTAAATATATACATCCTATATTTACTAGTTTGTGAACATTTTATCAACCTAGGAGTATATAAACTCCTTGAAGATGGCCAATGTCTCACTTTTTCACTAGTATGCCCAGCATGTGACACAGTAATAGACACAAAGTGGATTCTGAATATATGACTTTTAATGGATCAAAAGGTGATTTATGTTGATTTATAAAGCAAATATTTCTCAGTAGAAGTTAGTAATATTGTCAGTAATTCATGGTGGAAATATGATCAATTCTACTTCTTAAAAACCAATAGAGTTGGAAATACATTAAAAGTATTAGTAACTATATATATATATATATATATATATATATATATATATATATATATATAAAGATACTGTCATAAGGACTAAGGAAGACGGTAATTCAACAAATTAAAAAATATTTAAAATTACTATATCTAAGGGATTTTGCCAATTAAGAACTAGGAATAAAAAAGATAAAAACAAAATAGCTTTTACTTTTTCAGGAAATTAAGATCATTAAATCATATGATTCAAGTGATATGTATTGGATACTATTCCATACTGACCATACATGAAGTAATGTGGAGTCCCAAAGCAGACTAAGTAATGACCCCTACCCTTAATTTTTTCACACAAGCAAAAATAGTACAACTGTGATTATTCATAGAATAAATATGAACTTAACTGGAAACAAAAATGAATGTCTAACATAGATTTATAATTTCAAGCTACCCTTTGAGTAGAAAAATGAACAGAGATAAATGATCAAATATTTTTTAGCTGAAAAAGAATTCACCTATAGTTAGATGACTGGGGTTCTCATTTCAACTGTACCACCATAATCACATTAACTTAATCTCTCATTCAAAATATGAGAGTATAGATCTAGATAATTATAATGTCCCCTCCATCTTTAAAATTTTAGGGATTTATGATTATAAGTTCTAATGTGAAAGGGTATAAAGTAAGGACTAAGTACTATGGTAGTTGAGAGGATGGGAAGATAACTTTTGGCTGCAGCTGGGGCAGCAAAGATAGTACTTCATAAAGATACAGAATTTGAAATAGACCTTGAAGGATAGGAAGAGATTGGAGAGATATTAGTGGAGGATATTCCTAGATGAGGGAAGAGTGTGATCAATATCATGGGGATGGAATATTATGGGATATTTTCAAGGATTAGCAAATAGTTTCAAGAACACAACATGAAAGAAAGGGAATACAGGGAGATAAGAATGGAAAAGTGAGAGATTTCACACTGCCCATAAGTCTCCATAGGCTTTTATATCTACAAAAGGCACATTGAAAGACAGGTGGCTTGAACTATATTTAATAGTAATGGAGGATTATTTAATATTTTAGAGCAAGTTGGTGATGTGGCTTTAGGAAAATTGATTTAGCAGCATTGTTGAAGATAGATTTAGAATTATATATGATGTCAATCTATACCACAGGAAATGGGTGAAGTTCAAAGGACAGATTGAGGAGTTATTTATACAGAAGAAATATATATGAATTAAGGAATTACTAAAGGAAATACAGTAGAGACTGAAGAGAAGTTGGATAAAAACTAAATTTTGAACAGAAAGAGATTTAAGATTGAAGTCAGGAAAACTTGATTTTAAAGCTAGGTTTACATCCACTTGTGACTCTGGTCAAATTATTTAACATCTCTGTACCTGATATTGCTCATTTGTAAAATGAATAAAATAAGAGTATCTACCTATTCGTCTTATCAGATAAGATCGTATTGATTAATCACTACATAAAAACTATTATTTTTACTGTCATTATTGTCATGATCATCATCATCAGTGATGGAGAAGGAAGAGTAGCCAATGGAACAAACAGGGAAATGAAGAAAGTGGTAAAAGGCAGGTTTGAGGAGCATGTCACTAGAAAAGCTAGGGGAAAGTTTTCGCAGGTATTTGTGAACAGTGTGAGATCCTTAAGAGATCAGAGAGGTTAAGAGCTAAGAAAATGGCATTGCATTTAATGATTATGCAAACAGTTTCACTGAGATGGCAAGGACCAAAGTCAGATTATAAGTTGTGTGGAATTAGAAGAGTGCACAAGAGAAGAAAATGCTGTCTTATCACATCACCACGTCAGCAAAAAAGAGGATAGGAATAAGGGAGAGAGAAAGACAATCAGAGACACATAGAGATAGAGAGTCAGAGACAAACAGACATGAAGATATATAGAGTGACAGTAAGAGAGATAGAGGCAAAGGCATACTTGTTGTTGCTCAGTTGTATTTGTGTTTGACTCTGTGATTCCCATGGACCAAGCAGATAATGTCCTTCTATTCTCCACTATCTCTCAAAGTCTAAGTTCATATTCATTGGTTCAATGCTAGTATCAATCCATCTCATCCTTTACTATTCCCTTTTCCTTTCACCTTCAATATTTACCACTCTCAGGGGTTTTTCCAATAAGTTCCATTTTCTCATTATTTGGCCAAACTAAACTTAAGCTTTAGTATTTGACTTTCCAGTGAATAACATGAATTATTTTCCTTTAGTATTTACTGATTTGACCTCCTTGCTATCCCAGGGACTTTAAAAAGTCTTCTTTAGCACCACAATTTCAAAGTATCAATTCTGCAACACTCAGTTTTCCATATAGTTCAAATCCAACAGACTTCTATTGCTACTGAAAAACAAAAACAAATAACTTTGATTATGTGGACCTTTGTCAGAAAGGGCATGTCTATTTTTTAAAGAAGCTACTCAGATTTGCTGTGGCATTCTTTTCAAGGAGGAAACTGCTTTTATTTTCATTTCATTTCAGTTTCCATCTCCAGTGTTCTTTGAGAACAAAAATATTAAATATGACACTTTCCTTTATTCTCCTTTTATTTGCCAGGATGTGATGGGACCAGTTGTCAGCAGCTTGATATATTCTTTTAAAATTTTAAGCTTCAAGTCAGCATTTATACTCTCTTCTTTCACCCTCATCAAGAGGGTTTTTGATTTCTCTTCATTTTTTGTGACCAGAGTGGTATTGTCTATTGTCCGCATATCTGATATTGTTAATATTTCTCCTAGCAATCTAATTTCTGGTTTTGATTCATCATATCTGGAATTTTGTAAGATATACTTTGCATAGAAGTTAAATAAATAAAGCAACAGTATACAACCTTGTACACACTCCTTTTCCAATATTATTCCAATCAGTTGTTCCATGTTTGCTTTTTCTTCATTTTTCCTCCCATACAAATTCTTCAGGAGACAAGTAAGATGATCTGGTGCTTTCATCTCTGAGAACTTGCCACATTTTGTTGTGATCCATACAGTCAAAAGCTTTAATGTAGATTATGAAGCAGAAGTAGATATTTTTCCTCTTCTGGAATGCTTTTGCTTTCTCTATAATCCAGTGAATGCTGGCAATTTGGTCTCTAGTTCATTTGTGTCTTTGAAAATTAGTCTGCTCTTCTGGTAATTCTCAGTTCACATATTGCTAAAGTCTCTCTTACAATCATAAGTATAATTTTGCTGGTGTATAAAATGAGTATAGCTATTTGTTAATTTGAATAATCTTTGGCATTGTCCTTCTTTAGGAATGGGATATAAGCTGATTTTTTTCCAATGCAGGGCTCTCTTAATCAATTGTGCTTTCCAAATTTGAGAGCATATTGAATGCAGCATTATAACAGACCCAGAGACAAAGAGAAAGAGATAGACAGAGGGTGATACAGAGACACAGAGAAAGAGAGAGAAACAAGGAGAAAAAAAGACATAGATATAGTGAGAGACAGAAACAATGAAAGACACGGAGAAACAAGGAGAAAAAAAGACATAGATATAGTGAGAGACAGAAGCAATGAAAGACACGGAGAGACAAAGGCCCAGAGAGGCAGAGATTAAGAAAGATGGAGAGAGGACAGAGACAGAGAGAGACGGAGAGGCAAAAGAACAGAGAAAGAGACATGGCAATGGAGAGGCATAGAGACAGGAGAGAGATGGATAAAAGAGAGAGACAGAAACAGAAAATGTTTGATACAGATACAGACAAAGAGAAAGATGAAGGAGAGAAAGAAAAAGACACATAGAGAAAAAGAGAGATAAGGAACTTGAGGAACTGCTTGTTTTAAAATATGGTTATCTTATAGAATTTGTAAGAAAAGCCCTTTGTTAGCTATTCAGTGGTATTATCATTGGTGATGTGTTTAGCTAATCAAAAAGTATCGATACCTAATGTAACAATAATTGATAAAATCTGCATGAACAGTTTGGTCAGCGAGAGAATGTGTCACAGCTGTATAAATGTGCACGAGTATAAAGACTTCAGAAAGGAAAGTAATATCGAGAACAGTTTATCAACCCTAGATAAAGATAAATAAAAAAAATTAATGATGATGACAAAATTAATATTTACATAATACTGTATGAGTGATGAAGCTTATTGCTCATAACGACCCTTGCAAGTACATATAATATTCATTTTACAAATGAGAGAATATGGGCTCTGAAAGGTTATATGATTTGCCATGATCACAAGGCTTTTTTTGAGGCAGAATTTGAACTCAGATTTCAAAATCTTTTAGTTGATTCATTGTTCTATGTGACCTTTCAAAAATAAGTGACATGCTTTCATAAAGTTTTTTAACGTTCATAAAATGTTCTCATTCATAACAATTCTGTGGGTATGTCGTTTCATTATTGTTTTCCCTTTGTTACACACGTCCCAACCATTGACTGGGAGAGTCTCATAACTTATCCACATATATTGTTCTTCTTACTCTCAACTTCTGAATCTTCATTTACTATTATGACAGTATAAATTAATTGAGTGCATCTTAAAATAATGAAACATTGACTTTACTCATTTTTATCCAATAAATAGCTTTGAATTATCTTTTCTATAATATTTCTTATATTTATTTTTATAGAAAATTGCAATTGTCTGTTTATAGGTTGTTGTTACTTGCTCTTTTCTCTCAAAGAGACCCATGACATCAGGAACGTAGGGCATGTGTATAAAAGCAAGCACCCTGACACATCCAGGATGGCCTGCTATCACGGGTTCTTTGATCAACTTTTCTAAAAGGAAAGGCAACTTTTTAGGGGTCAACAATCACTTTAATCAAGTACATATATCTTCATTTAGTTCAGGGGAAAAATCAGCACCATGAACTTCAGAGAAAATATAAACAGAGAAACAAAGATCGACGACC
Organism: Potorous gilbertii; assembly: GCA_028658325.1. Taxonomy (NCBI): domain Eukaryota; kingdom Metazoa; phylum Chordata; class Mammalia; order Diprotodontia; family Potoroidae; genus Potorous; species Potorous gilbertii. The sequence continues at coordinate 431,948,084 of CM053771.1, forward strand.
AGACATGGCTTCCAACTGTCTGACCATAAGAAATGCCTACATCAGAGATCAACAGACATATCTGACTGTCTGGTCATTACATAAATACATAGCTAGCATAGAGAGAAGCACCAACATCTGGGTTTTCAAAGCCAGGGGGCTCCTTAGTGGCTGCACAGAGTCTACTTTAACTAAACAAACACTTCTAATGAGTAAGCCCCAAAGCAAAACCTCACCTCCGAGTATTTATACACTTTTTAGAGGCAGAGGGCATCACAAACCTTGAGAACTAGTGTCTCATTAGAAAATTAAGAAAAGGTGTAGGCCTCCCCTAATCAAGTTTCCCTTAATGTGCAGGACCATCAATGGGTAGGGAAGATCTTTAGCTTTCATTAGAATTACAATATGTTGATGAAAGTTGTACCTGTTCCATGCATTTTTAATTCAAAAGAAAACTTACCCTTGTTTCTCCATAAAACATTAATAAAGAACATTATATGCCTTCCTTTCATTCTGTTGATATAGTAGAGGTACCAATGTGTGATTTAAGATAATTCTTTTATTTCCTCTCATTCTTACTATATGGGAGGCTCACAACTCAGAACTGGATATATGCATAGTTTAAAAAAAGAAAACCTCTGTTGCATGTATTTTAAATAAAACTAGAAAAAAAAGCAACTGAGCAATACACACAGGTGGCCATCTGGTTTTTGCTTAAAAACCTTTGGAAAGGGTGGACCTACCTTCAAGACAGTCCAATCAACTGTAGGATTAATCACATTATTAAAAATAGTTTCCTCTCATCAAGCCAAAACGAACTACTCTGAAACACTCCTCGTTTTTCTCTTAAGGGCCAAATGAAACAAACCTAATTCCACTTTCAAGTAACAATGCTTCAGGTACATGAAGAAACTACCTTGTCCCCAGCTAAGCCTTCATTTCCTCAATCTAGTCTTATCACTTTCTTGAAATAATGCACATGAACGTCAGCTTTAAAAAATCCTGGCTAAAACAGCAACTCCTTGAAATAAATACAGTATTCCACATATGGTGTGATGAGGATAAGTTTCAACAGCTTTGTCTCATTCTTATTCCTTTTATATTGCACAACTACATTGGTCTTCTGTGTTGTCATCCCTCAAGAGTAATCATTGAATATCTTGTTTTATTGAGTGAGATTATTCTGTTTTTTCCATTTATAAGAGTTTTTCCATATCTCCTGGTCATCAAGTTCATTATTTCTTATAGTGCTATAGCATTCCATTATGTTAATATATGGCTTTTTAGACATTTTCAAATATATAGAAATTTGCTTTCTTTCTTTCTCTTTGCCACTCCAAAAAGGTACTGCTATAAGTTTGTTTAGTATATGTGGGGACGTTCCTCTATTATCAGTGACTTCCATAGATTTTATGGAAAATAGAGTAATCTTTGGGTTAAAAAAATATGACTGTTTATTCATATAATTCCAAATTGCTTCTGCTCTCATAAGGTAGAAGCCACTAAATCTCATGTTGTCCTGATTATGTTTCCACAATACTTAAATGGTTTCTTTCTGGTTGCATGTAATATTTTCTCCTTGACCTGGCTAAATTTGACTATAATATTCCAAGGAGTTTTCCTTTTGGATCTCTTTCAGGAAGTGATTGGTGGATTCTTTTCATTTCTATTTTACCTTCTGGGTCTAGAGTATCTGGCTGGCTTTCCTTCATAATTTCTTGAAAAATGGCATCTAGGTTCTTCTTTTTTTTTTTGATCATGGCTTTCAGGTAATCCAATAATTTCTAAATTATCCCTTCTGGATTCATTTTCCAGGTCAGTTGTTTTACCAATGAAACATTTCATATTGTCTTCTATTTTTTCCTTCTTTTGGTTTTGTTTTATGATTTTTTGATTTCTCCTAGAGTCATTAGCTTCCATTTGTTCCATTTTAATTTTGGTGGAATTATTTTTTTCAGTGAGTTTTTCGACCTCTTTTTCCATTTGGTCCCTTCTGCTTTTAAATTTATTGACTTTTTGGACCTCTTTTGCCATTTGGGCTAGTCTAATTTTAAAGATGCTATTTTCTTATGCATTTAGGGGTTTTCCTTTAGCAAATTGTTGACTCATTTTTCATGATTTTCTTGCATCATTCTCATTTCACTTCACAATTTTTCCTCCACTTTTCTTACATGATTTTAAAAATCCTTTTTGAATTCTTCCATAGTCTGAGACAAATTCACGTTTTTCTTGGGAGCACTGGATGAAGGAGGTTTGGCTTTGTTTCCTTCTTTTGGTTTTATGTTTTTGATCTTCTTCATCACCAATGATGTAAGAAAATGCTTCTTCACTGAGGAAGTAAGAATCCATTGTCGGTTTCTTTTCTTATTTGCTAGTTTTCCTAGACAATTTCTTCAGCTCTTTGTTATATGGAGGGCTCCAGAAGCAGCCTCTGCTTCAGCAGTGGTTACTACCACCCTGGGGCTGGGCCTGGGCTTGGAACTGGACCACACTCCCCTCTCAGTCAGGTGAGAGACACTTCCCACTGATATTCAGAGCTCTCATTGGCATTTGTGGGTAGAGGAATTTGGAAACTTCAGCACCCACCATTAATTCAATCCCCTAAGGCCTATTCTTGCTGCTCCAATTACTTCAGTGCTGGCATGGTTCATGCCAAACTGCACTTTGCTGCCAGACTTATGCAAAAGACCCTTCCTGTCATCCTTCTAGATGGTCTTGGTTTGGAAATTTGCTTCAGTCTGTCATTTTGTGGCTTCTGCCCCTCTAGAATTTGCTAAGAGCCATTTTTTTTTTTTACAGATTTTATGACGGATTTGTGGGAAGAGCTCTAGCATGTCCCTGCTTACATGTTGCCTTCTTGGCTTGGCCCCCCCTCCATGTTTTTTTTTTTATACAATGTATTTGTGATTTCTAGGTAGATCTTTTTTCTCCTGTTGTGATGTTCAGATTCTTGAATTTCTATGGTCCTCCTAGAGGACCATTTTCACATCATCTTTACAAATATTATAATCAAGATGAGCCTGTGTTATTAGTATAGAGTTATATTTTTAAAACTATTACTTCTTGCTTTTTCCAGACTGTCCTTCATTTCAGCATACTTGTATTCCTAGTCAAAATCATTTGTTATATTAACCAAATTCATTTTTTAAGAGGGGAGGAATGCAGGGTTTATGGAAAAATTATTTTTCTTTCTCTTTGTTGTGAGTTTTGTGTACATAGGTAGACACACATACAAATATAGATAAATGTAAATAATTGTAGATATAAATATGCAGATATGTAGGCATAGATATAGAGAAAAGTCCTGAAAAACTTCTAGTTTTCTAAGATAGTCTACTAAAATGCATTTACATGATATTCTGCTAAAATGCATTAATATTCCATGGATTACTACATTTATTTGTAAGCTAGTTATTGGGTAAACATTTTTATTGCCATCATGAATTTTTTTGGTTCTGCTTATTATTTCGTATATGTGGAGCATGTCGCTCATTATCATAGAATGCTGCCATTAAAGCAGGGTTAAGATGTACTGACAGAAATTGCAACAATAACAGGAAAAAAAATCTGAGTAGATTCTATACCACAAGCTTATAAATCAAACTACATGTCCAACCATAAAATGAGGGTCAGTGGGGAGAGAAAGTACTGAGTGAACTGGTTAGTAATTAACATTCTCCATTCTTAGTTCATAAGGCTGCTAACGTGTTAGGCTTCTTAATGTCTTGGTTTATGGATTCATAAGTCCCAGAAATACACAAAGGAAAAGAGTCAGAGAATAAGTGAAAGGAGAATATAAGGAAAACAGTTTAAATCACCAAATATCTTGAGGAATAACTTAAAAATGTGTGTGAACACATAACTCAATGTTACATGAACAACACACAGAGAGGACTGTATATGGAGAGCAAGAAGAACTGCATTCCAATTTCCATTTTACTGATCATATCTCTTAAATTCTATGCTCAGTTTCTTCATTTGTAAAATCAATATATTACACTTGATGGCCTCTGATTTCCTTCTGATTCTAAATCTATAATGTCATAATCCTGCTGTATTCAGTTCTTGGTACTTAATTTTGAGGAGAATTGATAATTTAGAAAGTAAGAAGAAAAGGGGACTCAGAATTGTATGAAAATCTATGTTTCTGTTTAGCCTAGAGAAGAGAAGCCTTGTGAGGAACATAATACATGTTTTCATTCCAACAATTAGAGTTTGCTGCTTTGGTCCTCAGTAATGTTTATCTCACTGCAGGTTTTCAAGTAAATGCTGAATAACTACTTGGGATATATATTATGAAAGACTTCCACTTTAGGTATGATTTGGATTTAGTTAACACATGATTGCTCCCAACTCTGAATCTCTGATTTTTCAAATGATGGAGAGCTGAAACAACAGAGTGGTACACAGCCACATTAGTTATTTTCTTTTTAAAGGTGTTTAAAAAAAAGTTTTCAGCATTGTGGCATGTTCTCAGAGCAAAATCAGACTGAAATACTGTTAAGGCCACCAAACAGTAATGGGGATGATTTGTATGTATGTATAGATACCTGAAACAAAAGTGGATTATAGAAATTTTGTAGAACCTAGCTGGCAGATAAACTAGTTGCTGTGAATATATAATAGTCTTTTATGTTCAATAAAAGGCAGAATCTTGCCACATCCCCTTTGTGTATGGGGTCATGGATTTAGAAATGGAATTGTTTTTCATAGCTCATTTTGTCCAACCTTCTCATTTTATGGATGAGGAAACAGACCACTACCATTAAGGAAAACTCAAGATCATTTGTTAGTAATAATAAGAGGTAGAATTTGAACTCAGGTTTTCTAATTCTAGAATCTGATATAGTTCTACCTTTCCTGCAGTGACAGAATTTAGAAAGAAATGGAGAAAGAAGAAACCTTCTACCTATAATCAGCCGTGTTAAAAAAAAAAAGCATTGTTAAAGCCTTTCTCCTCATTAGCTAGAAGGCAATTAACTTTCTCTCATTCTAGGGAGAAGATTAAACCCTAAAGGGAAACTTCATCTAATGCTTTTGATTCAGAACTGTCTAGGTATTGAGGAGAGCAGATAAACTCTGACACATTACGTTGTTGGCTAGTTCATAAAATATATCCTTTATAGCTGACTGGGTGATTGGATTTTGGACCTCAATACATGGGCACAGGTGTCTGATGTACAAAATGTTGAGTAATGGTGGAGTCCTACACTTGATTCAAGGTGTGAATAAGTAATATTCTGTAATTGGTCCCTGTCTCCTTAGTTCACGGTGAAGAAAATAATTCTTTTAATTGACTGTTAAGACAAAAATAATATGGGTATAAGAAGCTCTAAAAATGCCCTCAATCTTTTTATTCTTTCCTAGCAAATAAGCCAAGGACCACTATATATCTTTGGGTTGGTAGATATCAAGTGCCAATAGTCTGCCCTCCTCACCTGTTCTTGCTTGCTTTTTGATTTCTCAGAAAAAGAGATGGCGTGGACCTGGTTCTAACCTAATGAGATTTGGCAGACTCTTAATATCAAGTGATATTTTGGTACAATGAAATAAATGCAATATATGGAATCAAATAACTATGTTTAAAAATCTAGTTGTAGCAGTTATCACTTCTAAGTCAAGTACCTGAATCTCTTTGACCCTAATTTTTCTCATTTGTTACATGGAAGTGTTATACCAGGTAACTTCTATGGTCAAAGAGTGCATTATGTTGATTGGTGGGTGCATATTTTGTTTTGTTTTGGGTCATAGTAGGTCAGCTATTGAACAATGGAACTGCTATCATGGAAAAACATGGAGACTTGGCTTCAGATAATCACAGAATTGAGCCCTGGAAAGAAATTTGAAGGTCATGTAGTCCTAAATCCATATATGAAAGAAATCACCAAAAAAACTCACCTTAAAACTGATTGAAGCAGGGGGAACCCACCACCTGTTGGGGTAATTATTGCATTTTATTGATATTTGTTTTTCCTAACACTGGGCCTAAATGTGCTTTTTTGTAACTTTCTTCTAGATCTGTTTCTTGCGATAAAGGCCCTCGTTCATATGACAGCCCTTCCTATTCTTGAAGACTGCTACCCCTTCTCCCTGAGTTATCTATTCTTCCCTTCTGAACAATAACACAGAGATTTATATGACTAGATTCTCATATTGCATGTCCTTGAGTCTCTTTAGCATCCTGGATATTCCCCTTTGGACCTTTCACTTAACAATGCCATTTTTTATCCATGGCATCCAGGACTAAAAACAATATTCTAGAGGAAACCCCACAAGTTCTGAACTGAAAGATGCTATTATTGCCCTTTTCCCCAGGACTGTTGCCCCTTTTATTGTAACTCAAGATTTTATTGATTGCCTTATAACACTCGACTCATATTGAACTTATGGTCCCTTAAAAATTCCAGAAGAAAGGAAGGGAGAGAGAGAGGGAAAGAGGGAAAGAGAGAGGATGAAGAAAGATGGAATGAAAACAAGGAAGGAAGGAATAAACAAATACTTATTAAGTGCTTACTATGTGCCAGGCATTGTCCTTAGGGAGACTATATTCTAAGGGTTGAAGACAGTGCACAAAAAGGATCTGAAAAGTTGGGAGAAGGGAAAATGAACAGGGCTAGAGGAAAGCATGAAAATCCCCAGAATCAGGAATAGTTTTAATTTTGGAAGCAAGGCTTGGAGAAGAAAAAAAAAAGCTAATTTAAGCCCCTCCACAAAACAGAGATTTCAGGAGGAACTAACAAATGGGAGAAGGCGCTGAGTCTTACAGAAAGATCTTAATGATGAGAAAGTTGGAGTGGTGGTTGGATGTTCCAAGTTTCCAAGGTCTTTGAACCTTCTTAACTGCAAGGGGGCCTCAGGTGCTGAAAGTGCTGTCAGGATGGGACATAATAATTTGGAAATCCAGAAGCCAGGAATAGGACTTTGTATCACCAAGGCAATAATGACGTCACTTGTGGTGACTATGAATATGTCAGTGTAGTTCTCAATCACAAAATACAAAAGACTCTAGATAGAAGGCAAAAGACAAAGATGTACTTAGACGCCAGAAAGCCAGATCCCAGAACCAGAAAGTAAAATCTGTCATGGTGACCAAGAAGTTAATAAATATGATCACTGCAGGGAGCAAAGCCATCCCCAGGCCTCCCCCTTCTCTGCCAGGGCCTTCTCACAAGCAAACACTCATCAGCCTGAGCCTTGCCATGCATACCTTCCTGCCTGTGTCCTTGTTCTTGTCCTTGTCCTCTGCCCAGACCATGCTCACTTACTTCTCCTAGTTCTTCTCCACCCTTCCTGTTTCCCCATTCAGCAATCTCTTCCCATCACATGACTTAGGCTTCCAGGTGATTTAAGCAGATATATGGGCCTCTTACTGAATGAAAAATATCTTTCCATTTAAATTACTATTACAGATCTGAAAGTTCTATTCATGCCTCCTGTATATTTTATTTGTGACTGGTTACTCTATCATCTATCTGTCTATCTATCTATCTATCTACCTGTCTATCTATCAATTCATCTATCTCACTATCTCTAGTTATTTGCTTGTCTATTTATACATTTGTTTGTTTATGTGAAGTCCAAGATTTTATTCTTCATTTCTATTGAATTTCCTTTTATTAGTTTTATGCAATGCTCTAGCATATATAAATATTTTTGAATCCTGATTTTCTTATATACTACATTATCTATGCCTCCGAGCTTTGTGCAAAAACTGATGAGCCAACCATTCAGACCTTAATCCAAATTACTGATGAAGATGCTATGAGTTATAACTTTTTCAATGATTCCTAATATGGTTTTGGGTTTCAGTTTCCCAATCTGGAAAGTGTAGAGATAATGCAAGATGATTCTATGTACTTTTAAGGTTTTTGAGAATTCTCTGGGCCACTCATTTTCATATTTATATTGCCTCACTCAGAGTTCCTCATTCATGAAGAAAAATTTAAAAATTTCAATTCAATAAACAAAAATTTATTGGATATGTACTTTGAGAAAGGAACTATAAATTTTAAATATTAGGGACTGAATTTGAATTTGGCCTTGAGGAGTTTTGGTTAATATATTGTCCTACTGTCACTTCAAATAATGATGTCAGAGATGATATGAATATTTCCGTATTTCTTCATAGCTAAACTTTTATTCATCAAACCTAATATAAATTAAATCAATCTGTTTACTCTGTGTGGCAATGTTGCACTCTCATCTCATTCTTTAAAATAAAAAGCAGTTCCAGAAAATTTGAAAACTTAATATATATGTATATATATATACCTATATTTAATTATATTTTTCAAACCAATAATTACTTTTTATTTCTAATTATTCCCAAAAAATGAAATTAAAATTCAGGTTGCAAGTTAAACATATTGACTTAATACTAGATGTTTTGCTCATTTCAAACCCTGAATTTTTTTTAAAAAATAAAGTGATTTTTCTAGCTCCATAAGTACAAAAGAATTTATGAAAGCACTTTTTCTGATACAGAAGACCTGGAAAGAAAGTATATGCCTATTAATTGGGAAGTGACCAAACAAATTGTGGCAGATGATGAATATGATGCAAATACAGAAAAATGAAAAGACTTAAGTTTCCCAATTAAATGAAATAAACAGAGTGAAGAAAACAATATGTGCATTGATTCACTTTCAATGAATAGCCCATAATAGATCTAGCCCAAGCTTCAGTGGTTCATTTTTCAGGATTTATTTTTCAGTAAAACAAAACAAAGCAAAAACAATCTTTATTACCTTTTGTGCCATGAAATATAAATGAAAGTTGGATCCCAACCCAGATCTACTGCACATTCCTTCCTAGACCACAAGATTTCTTCTTTCTTCCAGTCTCCTACCTTAGGTGAAGTGCCCATCCTCCTATTGCTTCTGTTACCTGCCTTTTTCATGTTTAGGCTCCTTCTTGGGGCACCATAGGAACAATCTCCCCAGAAAGGTTGCAATACTGGTCTTTGGAAAAGAAACTTTCACAAGAAACAGGACCCATGCATACCTCAATGACTCCATGAACCTAAGAACTCTGAATGTTGTGTGCCTGGCAATGAGCGGCCTGGCCACAACGGCACAAATGTTGGACATAGTGTCATTGTTTCATTGCCCCCAGTTTGTCCAGTGTAGAGAATGTTGGGCCTCTGGACTTCAGAGCCCTCAAGTTAGAAAAACATTTTGGCTTAGAATGAGTATAAATAGTAATTGTTTTCTGTTCTGGCCAGAAACTTTTAGGGTCTTCCCTCTCAGACTGATATCTTAGGGGTGATAAATTGGGGCATCTCTTGTTTCAGTTCTTACCTAGCCCTTAGTCATTGAATGGGCATGGCCTCAGATGAACTGAGACCTGGAAAAGACCTTCATTTCGAAAGGCCACTGCATCTGGGGTCATCACCAATTGTCTTGGCTTTTCTCTTGTGACTCGACTTAGATGATACTGGAGGAGAGAGCAAGGCTCAACTCTGCCTCACTCATGTGCAAGCCAAGATATCACACTCATGATGTCAGTGGACCCCTTGGAGGACAAAGGACAAACAACGATAACAAGAAAACACAATGAATACAACAATGAAAATGACAACATAACAACCAAAAAGTTCTGAAAATGAATTTTGAAAAATTACAAACTAGATTGACTCCAAGGAAGATATATGAGAAGACACCTCTCCCTACTCTTTGCAGAAGAGTGTGTGTGGTGTGTGGTGTGGGGAGCAGAGTTCCACAAATATGGAAATATTGTCCGAAATATTGGAGGATAACTAGTTTACTGATTTTTTTCCATTCTTCCTATTTTTTTTCTTTAAAAAATTGTTTTAAGGAGTGACTTTCTAGTAGAGAAGCAGAAAGAAATTTAGGTAAAAATAAGTATCAATAAAACTATTAAAAATGAAATGCAAGTTTCAACTCTTTATCTTCTCTGTTTTGTTGTGTCAGATGTGTCTTAAATTTACCATAAAAGTCTCTGGATCCTGAAGTCAAGACCTAAAGTTGTAATTGTGGCTCTTTAACCAGATTTTCTTGAAGAGGCCTTTAAAATGTTGCCAAAAGAACAATGATTCCTTTCTATTTCTGCTATAGGTTTCTCGTGTTTGGTCAGTAAATTAGTGACTATGGCTTCTCTTAGTGGAGGTATATATATATATATATATATATATATATATATATATATATATATATATTTATTTATTTTTTGTGTCTTCCCCAAGAAAAACACCCAAAAGGACCTTCATTCTTTATTCATGAAATACTTATATGACTTATATTATGAACACATCATAGCATTTTACAATATATTCTATCAAAGACATTGAGTGCAAAGTGTTAGAAATAACAATCTGTTGTTACTTCCTAATGGAAAATATTAAATTTTATAGTATAAGTACCATTTGCTGTACTTATTTTTTCTTATACTGTTTATCAACTCAAAATCTAGTATTAGAAGGTTGGAATACCCACTTTACCCAAATTTATCTTTCTCTCTGGTTTACTTAAAGTTAAAATCTATGTTTTAAAATGTCCAACACAAGTATTTGAATGTATATCCTCTCATCTCTTTAAAAAAATATGCCATTTCTCTCAAGATCAATCTATGAATGAATCATGAAGTCTATATTACCTACTTAACTGCACACTAGTGATTGTGCTACATAATAGTGATTAATATTTTTATTATTTTCTAATGCAACAGTTCTCACCCTTCTGTAGCTTGCACTAGATTAGGGAATAAAGACAAGTATACTCATACATAAATAGAAAATGTGTATGTCTGTGTGTGTGTGTGTGTGTGTGTGTGTGTGTGTGTGTGTGTGTGTGTGAGGGTTCCTGGGTAAAAGTTAAAAGGAAGAAAGTGAGGTTGGTGACCTTGCACAGCCCTCCCTCATTCAAATCAAAGTCAACTGCAAGTCCTGTCATTGTCTTGATGTTATGATCTTCAATAACAAACACAACCTGTGAGCTAATAGCAGCTCCTCCTCTCTCTCCTCCTCTCCCCTCTCCTGTCTTGTCCTCTGGTATTCTACCCAGGGGAAGGGATACTCCATGGCCAAAAGCTACCTTTTTTCCTTTGGGTATACTGGTTGCATTTTTTGCTCCAAGATGAAGACTTAAATCCAATTCACTCTGGAGCTCATAGAATGAACAAGTCGCCACCCACGTAGCACAGAGTCAAGGTAACTACTAAATAGTAATTGTTTCTGTTTTACCCAGGAACCCTGAGGATCTTCCCCTCCCAGTTTTATTTATTTATTTTTTGATAAAAGGGGCCATCCCTCGAGTAACTATTTAAAGAAGTCTATTCATTGAATGAGTGTATCTCACTCAAAGTGAGAAAGTGATAAGACCTCAGTCTGAAAGGGTCAAGGTCTCACACTGCAACCTGGGCCATCTCCATACTTCCTGATGAATATGATCTCACAGGACCCAGATGGCTCAGGAGAAGAACGTGAGGTTGGTGACCTTGCACAGCCCTCCCTCTATCAAATCAAAGTCAACTGTAAGTCATGACATGTCTTGTTATGTCACGTGTATACACAGAGTGTAAAGGCAGGAAGTAAGAGAATGAATGACAATAAATATCAATTAGAGAAGAGTATATAGCTTATCCTAGATACAACATAAAACCACTGGAGATTTTTGGGCAGAGAACTTACAAGATCAGATTTGTGCTTTAGACATTTGGCAGCCATGTGGAGGACGAATTTTAGAGATCTTTAGAGGGAAAAGAGATTGGGTTCTGGGAAACCAATTAGAAGGATGAATACAAAAATACATACCAAAAAAGATGAACAGAAAGCCATCTGTTCAGAAACAGAAACTAGTGAAACATCTCCTCATTTGAAAAGTTGCCCATAAAATACTAACTGTAAATTTAGGATTAAAAGTCATGTTTTATCGATGACTCTCACACATATAACATTAGATAGATATGTGATGACTGAAAGAGATAATTCTTTTATCACAGTGTTAGATAGAAAAGCAAAGATTGAGCTATTCGCTAAAAGAATCAGTTCTGTGACTTTCCCAGGAAAAGAAGGAGGATATTCAGTTTTTTAAATGGTTGGTAAATATCCTTTTTTCATTAACATACATACATACATGTACTTTGTTAAGCAGTGATTTCAGCAATCAGTAGTAAAATGGAATAGTAAGTGTATCATGTTTTAAGTAGTGCTGGTCCTACAATGGATCTATTCAGTCCCATCCACAGAGATAAATAATAACTTCATTCAGCAGTAAGATCTTTGGATTTTAACAAGAAAAGGAATAAAAAGAATCTAGTATATTATTAGTGACTAGGAAATGTTTTCCCAATTATATCAACCCATGCTTTTTAAAATCTATTTCTCTCTAAAATAAGTAAAATAAAATAAAAAAAAATAAAATATATTTCTCAAAAAGATAAAAAAATGACTGCAGTTATGATAATTTTTTCTATCTATGCACATATATAAATGCATATATAAGTACACATGAATGCACACACATATGTACAATACATGTGTGTATATATGTACATATCTCCTTGAAGATTACTATATCTGACCATATTGGTCTACTTATTCTCATTCATTTTTTAATCATAGTATGTATGTGTATCATAGTATATATGATACATATTCTATCTTCTGATTGTGTTTTTTCATTCTATATTATTTCAAAAAAGTCTTTTATATTCCTACTTATTTCTCAAAATTCTCTTAATTCAGCCTAATATTACTATACATACACAGATATATGTATGTATATATTCATGTACATATCCATATGTGTATATATGTATACATATACACATATAGGTATTAAGTATATGCATACACCAGACTTGTGATTTAATAGACAGATAATTTCTTGAAAGAAAACTCCTTAAATCAATGCAAAGCACCAGCTGTTCTATAATTTGCAGTCTTAGAATATTACCTGGAGCTCTGAAAGGTTGTCATTTCCCAAGGCCTCACTGCCATTATATCTCTCAGATAAAACTTGCCACCAGTTCTCCCTTATGCCAAGGTGAAATTTGTATCCAGTATAAATATTGTGCTCTACATTAATGCATTGCAATTTGGTTATCATACACACATACAGATATACACATATATACATATACATTCATACGTACACATATATATGCATTTGTGTACATATATGTGTGTGATTGTGTATTCATCACTTCTCTAAAACTGAGGGAAAATGATCTACCAATTTTTTCAATATTTTCTAGAGTTTTCTTTTCTTTCCATGTTCAAGTATCTTATCTTCTAGAAGTTAACACTGGTATTTGTGGTGTAAAAACTGAATCCAAATCACTTTTCCATGACAGTGTTAATCAACTACTTTGAATACTTTTTAAAAAGAATAAAGCTCTTCCCCAGTTTTTCCTCTTTTAAACTGTGTCAAACATTTATTTTTGTATCCATTTGTTTGCATGCCTGGAATATCCATTCTATTCTATCCAGTTTTTCTCTAGCAGATGGTATTATTTTTCTAAGATCTGAAAAAGACTAGAAAAGCTTAGAGACAGAGATGAGAGGGGAGAGCATTCCAGGAATTGGGGCAGCCAGTGAAAATGTCTGGAGTTGGAAGATGGAGTGTTTTGTTAGAGGAACAACAAGGAAGCCAGTGTCACTGGATCATAAAGTACGGAAGTGGGTTAGGGGACTGGGAAAGGGGCAAAGGACGGTTATGAAGGAATTCAAATGCTAGAGCATTTTATATTATAACCTGGAGGTAATGGAGAAAATGAATTGGAATGGCGAGAGACTTGTGCCAGGGAGACTAATTAAAAGATTATTGCAGTAATTCAGGTGTAAAATGTGGGCTTCTACCAGAGTTGTAGCAGGTTCAGAGGGGAGAAGGGGTTATGTGAGAGATATTATGAAGGCATATTTGAGAGGCCTTGGCAACAGACTGTATGTGAAGGAGGAATAAGAAAGAGTAAGGAGTTGAAGATAACACCTAAATTCTGAGCCTTGGTGACTTGATAAAACAGAAGCTTATTTCGGAGAATTTCTCTCTGAATTCCATCAAACCCATGCAAAGAAAGAAATACTAACTACAGGAATAATATATATAGTGTAATGGGAAGAATATGTTTAGACTGATTGATACCTCACTAATATCAGTCTTATGTTCACATTTGGAAGAGTAAAATGAACATCAGTAGGTTGAGACAATAGTCAAGCAAAAATAGGCACCAAAGTAATAAAACAAATAACCCATCATGCCAAATCAGTTTCTTTTAATTATGGAAGAAGATATTCTAAGACTCCAAAAATATTTAGAGAAATACTTTTTTTTTGGATAGAGGATGAGACCAGACACTTTCCCAGGACCTTGCAAAAGGTTGACAGTGAAGTAACTGAGGGAAATCAGTTTCAGTTTATCCAATGGATATAATCTTTGAAGCTAACCCCCAGAGAGTTAATATCCACATCAAGTCAATCAACAAACTTATAGGCAAGGGGATTAGAACATAGGTGAAACCCTCAACTACTCACTCTTTCTCAGCCCTCATGTCCTATTGATTCTCATATTTCCCATGGAAGCCTTCTATCCTCTGGTAATGTCACCACGCTGTTGCAGAACTCATCTCCTTATACCTGGAACAACAGCAATAATCTTCAGGGTACTTTTCCCATTGCAGTCAACTTTTCAATATGGTGTCAAATTGATCTTCCTTAAGTGCAAGCCTGATTATGTTACTGCCCACTCAGTTAACTTCTGTTACCTCCAGGATCAAATCATGTTGGGCTTTTAAAATCCTTCAGAGCCAGGCCTCTTCCTCCTTTTACAGTCTTCTTGTACCTGGCTTCCCCTGGTCCTCTACCATCCAGTAATACTGTCCTCCTTTTTGTTCCTCATAGCAGACACTTCATTTCCTATTTCTGGGTATTTTCACTGTCTATTCCTCATTCCTAGAATTTGTTTTTCTCTCTTGATTTCTACCTCTAAGCTTTCTTGGTTTCTATCAAATCTCAACTAAAATCCTACGTTGGGTATGATGCCACCAGATTTCCCTTAGTGCTAATTCCTTCCCTCTGAGATTATCTGCAATTCATCTGCATGTTTCTCTTTTGTACCTAATTGTTTAGATATTGTCTCCCAGGTAAGACTGTGGATTCCTTGACTTTCTTTGATTGCTCAGTCCTCAGCACATCTGACATCTAGAAAATTCTTAATAAATTGTTACTTATTGTTGACTCACAGATATAGAGGATATGATGAGAATGACATGAAAATAGTTCATCAGAAATTACCAAAAGGTTATATGAAGAATCCCAAATCATTGATCAGCACAATGTTATAAAATCACTCAGTTCCTTTTATACCAAGGCAAGAATAATATACAAGAACTTACCTTTTAAACTATTGACTACAAATATAAGCCCCAATATACCTTTGACAGTTCAGGAAGTAAACTGTCATATACTAGAGCTCCCTCACAGATAAAACTGCTGCCCCTGGCCTCCTAGACATAAGAAAGATCTAAAAAATTTAAGAACTACATTTTAATTGGTGTCATTATTTTGAATAACCATAACCTCCAAAGTATGTTGAGTAGAAAGTTTTTAAAAGATAGAACTTTAGTAGAAGAAATACAATTCATATGGGACCTGCATAAATTATATATCCTTTCTGTCAACTTGTCTTCTAATGGAACTGTTTCAAAGATACTTTCAGTGAGTTTACAGAAGATTAATTTGCATCCTGATATTTTTATTCATGTATAAAAAGCAAAACTTAATTCTCCTGAGCAGTGTTTCATTGAACATTAAACATAGTAGGAGAGGACAAAAACAACACTGAGAGAGTAACCTGCCCCAGGACCATTTCTGTTTGAACTCAAAGAAACACAAGATGGGAAAAATGAGACTGATGATGATAGTGATATTACTAATAATAAAAAGTTTTAAAACCATATGAAAATATATTATAAGATTTATTTTCATTCCTGTTAACTCTAGCTTTAAGTGAGTTTCATGTTGCTATAAATCATCTATCATATGGATAATTTCAATAAAATAATATTTCTTTTCTGAAAATGCAAAAAACAGATGGCAATTAAGTCATGTGGTATATGGGGTGCTGGACCACATCTCAACTTGGACACTTACAATACATGTAACCTCGAGCACGTAAAGTAACTATTCTCTACCTTAGTTTCTTCATCAGTAAAATGGGAATAACAGCACTTAACTCACAGGGTTATAGTGAGGATCAAATGAGATGGGTGTTTAAAGTGACTTGCAGATCCCTTGATATTATAAAAATACTAGTTTCTATTGCTGTTCCATTAATTGTTTTAATTCAGGAAAGACACATGATCCTTTTTCCACCTCACAAGGATTTATATTTTCTCCATTTTGTCATCAACTGAAATATGAATTTTTTCTTAGCTTCTATCAGACTCTTCCTATCACTCAGTCTCATCTTCTGCATTTGCTTTTTTGATATGAGTTTATAGGAATGGTCAGGATTTAGGAAGAAAGTAAGTTCATCTTTTCTAATCCCAAGATCTTCTTAATAATCATTTTTAAGTATGGAATGAATACATTGCAAAATCTAGGAGAATATTATAAATTTGGTTTTGGATTTTTATTTTATTTTTTCCATATATTAAAACAGAAATCATATACTTTATCAGCACTTTTCCCCTTTTGCCTTTTATACAGTAAGTCAATAATATATCTTGATAATTAAACTTAATAAAATCAGTCATCTCCTAGAAAAAATATAAGATAGGAGGAAAGCTATTTATAATGGAAGAATTAGAAAATAACAAAATCTAAGATTCATAGTCAGTATGTAAGTCAATAAGCATTTATTAAGGAAATATTCCTGAGTTCTAGGAAATCTGCCAAACATTGAGGATAAAAAGTTGGGTAAAAAACAGAGTACTTGCTCCAAAGGAGCTCACATTTTAATAGAGGATACTATATAAATGAACTATACATATAAACAAAGTATATACAGAGTATATATGAAAGGAAAAACACTAGCAGTAGGAAAGCTTTCTGGGACTGGACTAGGCTTCCAATACAGGATGAGACTTGTGCTGAATATTGAAGAAAGCCAAGTAACGCAGGATCCATTAGTGATGCGGCTTTGTATTATAGGCATGGGTAACAGTCAATGAAAATGCAGAGAGCTGAAAGATGTAGTGTGATATGCAAGTTATGTTAAGTCAGTGAATCTGAATTATAGAGTGCATGGATGGGTGTAAAGTGAAAGAAAGTTGGAAAGGTATTTTGATGTTATGTTATAAAAAAGTCTCATTTTTAGCCTAGAGACAATATAGTGGTTTCCTTCTGTTTTCCGTTAGGGCGTTTATGTTAAATTTTAAAACATTAGGAGTGCTTAATGAGTTATTCATCCTACTACAAATATATCCAACTAATTTTTATACATATGCTATATATGCACATATGTATATATAAACATACACGCATATATACATACATATATTGCATTTAGGGATTCAGGGAAGAGTAGAGTCTCTGGTGTGAGGGTTTGCCAAAACCTTTTAAGGCTATTCATCCACCTTTGTTGTCCATATTTGCTGAATTCTCACCTGTGGAGACAAGAAACTATACCATGTATAATGGCCACACTTGGGTACATTCTCTCAGCAGATGGCCCAAACAAGGTTTGGAGAACTAGCAGGACTTAGACCTACCAGTGATTTAGGGGGGATACCTACCTCAAGCCTGTGAAGATTTCCCCTAACAGATTTGAAAGATAAGAACAATTTCTTCCAATGGGCATGAAGGTGGATGAAGCTAGGCACTGCAGAGTGCTTAGAGCCTGGTCAGGCATATGAGAAGTGGTCATCCTTGAATCCTGGTCCGTAGACAGATACCTTGACTTTGTGTTGCTACTAGAATCAGCAACTCAGGAAGAGAGTGCAACTGATGACTTTGCACAATTTTGCCTCACTTAAATCCACTTTATACACAGGACAAGACGTCATCCATTATATCATTGATACGCTTTGAAAATAAAGGGTGAACTGCGGCAACATAATATTTATCACAGTGCCTCTCTCTCTCTCTCTCTCTCTCTCTCTCTCTCTCTCTCACACACACACACACACACACACACACACACACACACAATGTTTGCATGTTTGTATATGTATATCATTTTAAGATTTGCAAAGTGCTTTATATCTTATCTCATTGGATCCTTATAACAATCCAATGAGATAGGTGCTATTTTTACTATTTCCACTTCATATATGAGGAAACTGAAGCATAGTTACTGACTTGCCCAGTGTAACACCTAGTAAGTGCCTGCAACAGGACTAGAAAAGTCAACTTGAATCCAAAGTCAGTGATCTACCAATGTTCTATATACCTGTTACTTTGAGTGTCGTAGCAAAATTTCTAAAATTCACACAAATATTTGGATATCCTAATTTACATTTATATCTATCTCCATTTTACCTGGTCTCATTTTTCATTGAGAAAAAAATCAGTTTATTAGAAATATTTGGGTTAAGAACTGGCAGAGTATATCACAGTGTCTGTTGATACAGAAGTACTGGGAGGGGAAGTTGCGAAATGATGACTCCTTCTTGAAACATTCTTCTGTCTTTGAAGAGGCTGGCACAATTGTTGTAATTAACCCATATATTCTGCTTTGAAATGCATGTAAGTTGGATGGTGTATTTATAAATCTCCCTTCTCTTCCATAAGCCTACTTTGACATTCCTTTTTCCTTTTTCTTGGTATCTGCTGTACTGCTAGGTGTTTCCAGCTCCACTCTGGCCCTATTCCTTATTGTCTTCTGACAGATCCTAGAAATGATTATCTGGTTCTGAACTTGATTCTGATTTCATAAAGCTCATCATGGAATAGTCAAGTCTCTTTAAATATTTCAAAGTTCCTATGTTACATTAGCAAACATGTTTTGTGTTGTGTTTTTCATTTAGTCTAAAGCTTATAGTTACTTGTTTCATAGTGTGGAGAGGGTGAAATAATCAGATTTATATGTTGTGAAAATCATTGGAAACTGATTGAAGGATATATTGGAATGAGGAGAGATTTGAGGTAGACAGATCAATTAGAAAGTTAGTGAAATAGTCCAAGTATGAGAAAATGATGATTATAGTGAGGTTTTATAACTAGGATGGTGTTTCTGTGAATGGAGAGAAAGGTATGTATAGGATAGAAATTGTGACAGCAGAAAAGAGAATATTTGACAGCAAATTGGATGTTGGGTGAATTCAAGTGAGGAATCAAAGATTACACTGAAGTTGTGATTCTGGGTGACTGAACTGATAGTGTTATCCTCAATAGTAATGGAAACTTTGAGATGTGGGGAAGCTTTTAAGAAAAGAAAAAGAAGCGTTTTAGACTACTTGAGTTTGAGATAGTTATACGACATTCAATTTGTGATGTCCTAAAGGTAGTTGGCAATGGAAGACTAAAGCTCAGGACAGAGATTAGAGCTGGATATGTCAGTCTGAGAATTATGTGTATTGAGATGATTTGAATCCCTGGAATCCCATGAGACCCCTGATTGAGAAAGAAGCAAAAAGAACTTTAGCCAGATCCTTTATGGGCATCCACTCTTAATGGACATGACCTGAAGATCTATCAAACCAGAAAGAGAAAGAGTGGTCAGAAGGGTAGATGAAGAACTAGAGGAAGGTATCATCATAAAATCTTGAAAAAAGAAAGAAAATTCAGAAGAAAGAGATGATTGAAAGTGCTGGAGGCAGAGACATGTCCAGAATGATGAGGACTGAGGAAAAGTCCATATTTAAAATATCATTAATAACTTTGGAGAAAGCAGTTTAAATTCACTGGGAAGAAGATTTCAGAAATCAGATTCCAGAAATTTTAGTGGATAGAGAGAGAAGGAGAGGGAGTGAGAGTGAAAGAAAGAGAGGGAGAGAGAGAGAGAGACAGACAGACAGACAGATGAAAAGACACTAACTCATTTTATATAAATGATCTTCTTGGGAAGTTTAGCTAAGAAAAGGAAAGATATACTGGATGACAGCTAGGGGATGGTTGGATTAAATGAAGATTCTTTTTAAATATGGAAGGAGTGGCCATGGTTATGTTTACAGGCAACCAAGAAAGACCAAATATGTACAGACTGAAGATTAAAGAGGAGGTAGACAGCAATGTACTGGAAAAGATAGGGAATAGATTAAAAGCAAATCTATAGATGCTTGCCTTGGCATAGAAAGGGGACACTTCTTTATGTGCAAAAAAAAGTGAAGGAGAAAATATTAGGAAAAGATTCTTAAGTAATGAGATTAAAAAGGAAAAAATAAAATAGATTAAGAGAGACAGGGTCACTTGTTTAATGGTCTCCTTTAGGGAGGTAGAGGGAATATGATAAGAGGTCCTCAACTAAGAAGGTATGGGAAGGGGGTATCTTGAGAAGGTTAACAAAGAATGGAAATTTGGGGGATAAATTGATATGCTATATGGGATATTGAATCTATTTGAGAGTAAAAATAAAAATTATAATGTTTCAGTGAAGACCTGGTTTTGAAGAATTGAGTCAACATGGTTTCAAGATTTTCTCCAGCTCTGTTTGACAGCATAGAGTTAGAAGCAAATGGAAGTGGAAGTGCGCCAAGACTGAGGCTTGGCAAAGTGAGATTGATGATAGTTCAAGGAGGGGGATGATACATTCACAGTAAGAGGATAGTGTGGACTTCAACATATTCACCAATGAGTCACACAGGGAAGAGATATAATTGTAGCCAGTGTAGAGCACATGATCTAAAAAAGATCTAATAGGTAGAGGGATTCAAGTTTATTTTGAGATTGAGGTTATGACACATTGAAAGATGATCTGAAAAGAGCATGCATACCAAGCGTATCTCCTGCCTTCCAGCAGAAATGCATTACATTCAATAGATATTGGCACACCTTTTGCTCTTCTTTTCTATACACAAATATTTCTAGGGAAGACTATTTTCAAATCACCAGTTCTATTTTCTTACCTCTCTCAGCTGAGACTTTCCAATCTCCTCTTCTCCTTTATACTCACTTGGGAATTCTAATCATAACTTCTATTTTTATTAATTATATTATAAATTCAGTGGTATCTTATTCTGGGGGAAGCCAAATATTCATTTCAAGACCTACAAAATCATAATCCCAGTTAAAGAATGGACACCTAAACAACATTTAAAGCCAAAAATGTGTTATGATAAAAACAGTGATTCATAATTTACATTGTGCTTTGAGAATTACTAAGTTCATTCCTTGCAATATTCTCATGAGATGGTGAGTGTAATTATAATACTTTAAATTATTAACAAAATATTATTTCAAAGCTATGAAGGTCATTTAAAAAAATGTTTAGTGCAATAACTTAAATGTCACAATGAAAATATCCTGGCAGTTGAATGCAATGGAAAAATTGAAAGTAGAAATTTACTCTGTTCTATCAAATATGTTACATTACATAGTGTCTATTTTTTTTAATAAAAAATGAATATATACTCTTCCCTCACTTTTTCTAAATTAAGTTTAATAATATTTTATTTTTCCCCAGTTGCATGCCAATAAAATTTTTAGCATTTGTTTTTACAAGATTTTGAGTTTCAATTTTTCTCCTTCCCTCCATATCCTGCCATTTTCTGAAAATTTTTGATAGTCTGATAAAGTTTATACATGTGCTATCATGGAAAAAGAAAAAAATTTCAAAAGGAAAAAAATAAAAGAAAGAATAAAATAAGTAAAAAAAATAGTTTCAATCTGCATTTCCTCAGTTCTTTATGTGGACTACTACCTTTTGTATCCTAATCTATTCCACTGATCCACCACTCTATTTCTCAGCCACTCTGCTATATGCTTCTGTTTTATAGGAGAATTCATCCCATTATCATTCACAGTTATAACTAACTGTATATTTCCATCCATTCTACACTTCCTGCTATCGTTACCCTTTTTTCTTTCACCTTTTTCTTCCTCACCAGTATTTTGCTTCTTTCCAGAACCTCCCCTTATCTGCCTTCAATTCCTCAGTCCTCATTCCCACCCCACTCCATTTACTTAATCTTCTCCCCTCTTACTTTCCTGCCAGGTAAGAGAGCTTTCTATATTCAATTGATTGTGCATATCATGCCCTCTTTCAGCCAATTTTGAGGACAGTGAAGTTTACGCGATTTCCTTTGCCCAACATCCTATCTTCAACTCCACTATAATATGCCTTTTGCACCTCTTCCTGTGAAATAATTTACCTCATTCTGCCCCTCCTTTCCTTCTACATCCAATGTACTCATCTTTCTCATCCTTAGTCTTTTTGGCATTCCCTCAAATTCAACTTATACCATATTGGTATGTACCCCCCCCACACACACACATACACACACACACACACACATATATATATATATATAAATGCCTATACATATATAATATACACATACATACACACATATTCATATATATAATTTTATATATCTATATCCATATCTATATCTATATATCTATATATATATATATATATTCTCTATAACTACCCTAATACTGAAAAAGGTTTCATGAGTTATAAATAACATCTTTCCATCTAGGATTGTAAAGAGTTCAATTTTAATGAATTCCTTAAGGATTTTCTTTCCAGTTTACTTTTTCAGGTTTCTCTTGATTCTTGTTTTTGAAAGTCATTTTTTTTTCATCTCTGGTCTTTTCAACAAGAATGCTTGGAAGTTCTCTATTTCATTGAAATTCCATTTTTTCCCCCTTGAAGTATTATACTCAGGTTTTTGGAGGTGATTCTTGGTTTTAATACTATCTACTTTGATCTCTGGAATATCATATTTCAAGGCTGTTGACTCTTTACTGTAGAATTTATTAATCTTGTGTTATCATAATCAAACTTCCACAATACTTGAATTGTTTCTTTCTGGCTGCTTTCAATGCTTTCTCATTGACCTGGGAACTCTGAAATTTGACTACAATATTCTTAAGAATTTTCCCTTTGGGGTTTCTTTACCCTCTGGTTCTAGAATATCAGGGCAGTTTTCCTTGATAATTTTTTTGATCATGGTTTTCAGGTAGACAAGGAATTTTTAAATTATCTCTCCTGGATCTACTTTCTAGGTCAGTTATTTTTCCAATGAGATATTTCACATTATCTATTTTTTCATTCTTTTGGGTTTTTTTTTTTGGTAGTTTCTTCATTTCTGATAAAGTCATTAGATTCCATCTGCTCCATTTTGATTTTTAAAGAAGCATTTTCTTCAGTGAGCTTTTGAACCTCTTTTTCCATTTGGCTAATTCTGCTTTTGAAAGCATTCTTCTCCTAATTGGCTTTTTGAACCTCTTTTGCCAATTGAGTTAGCCTATTTTTCAAGGTGTTATTTTCTTCAGCATTTTTTTGGGTCTCCTTTAGCAAGGTATTGACCCGTTTTTCATGCTTTACTTGCATCTCTCTCATTTCTCTTCCCAGTTTTTCCTCCACCTGTCTAACTTGATTTTCAAAATCCTTTTTGAACTCTTCCATGGCCTGAGTCCATTGGATATCTGTTTCAGATATTTGGGATACAGAGGCCTTGACTTCTATGTCTTTACCTGATGGTAAGCATTGTTCTTCCTCATCAGAAAGGAAAGGGGGTTAACATCTGCTCACCAAGAAAGTAACCTTCTGTAGTCTTATTTTTTTCCCCCTTTCTGGGCATTTTTCCAGTCAGTTACTTGACTTCTGAGATTCCTGTCCAACCCTGCCCAAATCCACCCAGCTAGTGCTTGGGGTCTGAGACTCAAATGCTGCTCCTCAGCCTCAGGGCTTTCAGTGGCAGGAGGGGCTGATATTCAATGGGATTAAGTTCAGGTTCTCAGGTGGAGGCAGGGCTGCCTCACAGGGCTCAGTTCTCTCAGGGGGTTTATGCAGAGACTTTCAATGGATCCCAGGTCCTCCCTGCTCTGAGAGCCCCTGGCCGCCACTGCCTCTGCTGCTGCCTCCCGAGGGACCTGAGGTATGGAGACACCCCACTCCCCTATCGGCCAGCCCAGAGCTCTCTCTTACTGGCCTGTAGCACCTGCAGGTGGAGGGACCTTCATGTCTGCCAGAGATTCTGTCCCTGAAGCCTGCTTGAATCTACTTCTCTTGGGGTTGGGCTCTGCTCTTGTCCAGTGTGCGTCAGACCTTTGGGATCAGTTTTTCAGGGTTCTCTGGAAAAGAAATCTCCTCTACTCCATTGTTGTGCAACTTCCACTGCTCCAGAATTTGTTGGGAGTTCCTTTTTAAAGGTAATTCATGGGCTGTGGTTTCGGAGCTAGCATATGTGAATCTTTCTATTCTGCCATCTTGGCTCCTCCCTTGCCATTTGGATTTTTAAAGATGTTATTTTTTTCAATAATTTTTGGATCCCCTTTAGCAAATTTTTGACTCACTTTTCATTATTTTATTGCATTACTCTCATTTTTCTTCCCAATTTTTCCTCTGCCTCTCTTATTTTATTTTCAAAATCTTTTTTTGAGCTCTGCCATATATTGAGACCATTGCATATGTTTTTGGAGATTTTGATCTTATATGTCTTGATTTTCATGCCTTTCTCTGATGATATACTTTGTTTTTTCTTCCCAGATATAATGGAAGAAAATACCTTTTCACTGAGAGAGTAACCTTCTATAGTCTTCTTTTTCCCCATTTTGGGACATTTTCCCAGTGAGTCAGTTGGCTTTTGAGTTTTTTTCAAGTAGAGGATATACTATCCTAGTCTTTAGAGGTTTTGTGCGGTTGTTCTCTGTGATATCTCTGAGGACCTGTAAGTTCTCACTTCCTCCAAGGTGATAGTATAGTAGTACTTACCTTGGAGAGTAGTTTACTCCTCTCCTGACCTATCCTCTCATCTCTGAGCAACCACAAGGGCTCTTTTCTCCCCTAGAATTGCAAGTAGGTTTCCCTCTCCACAGTTACCACCAGTTCTATCATTCTAGAGCTGGACTTTCTGGTCACCAAAATAACATTCTCACCCAAGGCATGCCACTCAGGACTGAGATATAGATCATCTGTTTGATTCCCGCAGTTTTTAGTTTGATGTCTCCAAAGGTGGATGCAGTGCTGCTGTCACAGTGGCGGCTGCCACACTGGGGCCAGGGCTGGGGCCAGACCAAGCTCTCCTCTCACCCAAATGAAAGAGCTTTCTTACTGACCTTTGAAGCTGTCTTTGGTGTTTGTGGAATGGGAAATCTGGCAACTACAGCTGCTACCCATGATTCCACACCCTGAAGCCTGCTCAGTCCTATCCATGTGTGGCCCAGGTTGGGCTGTGCTCCTTTCTGAGCCTGGTGCCATAGACACTTCTTGTTGGCCTTCCAGTGTATCATTAGCTGGAAATCTGTTTCACTCCATCATTTTGTGGCTTCTGCTCTTCTACAGTTTGTTTAGATCCATTTTTACAGTTATTTTATGGGCTATAGGGGGAGAACTAGATCTGTCCTTCTCTGCCATCCTTGCTCTGCCATGTTCCTTGGTAATTTCTTGAAAGTTGCTGTTCATATCCTCTTTTTGATTATGCCTTTCAGATAGTCCCATGATTCTAGTGTTGTTTCTCCTGTATCTCTTTTGCAGGTCAATTATATTTCCCATGAGGTATTTTACATTTTTTTTCTTTTCTTAATTCTTTTGATTTAGTTTGATTGATTCTTGATGTTTCATAGCATCATTACTGTCCACTTGCCAAATTCTTACTTTTAAGAGATTGTTTTCCTCATTTAGTTTTTATACTTTATTTTCCATTTTATCAATTGTACTCTTTAAGGGGTTTTTTATTTGTTTGTTTATTTTTCCTTTACTGGATTTTTGTATCTCCTTTTCCATTTGGCCAGTTATACTTTTTAAGAAGTTTTCCAAGCTCTTGACTTTTTTTTTAATATAATTTTCTTCCATCATTCTCATTTCTTTTCCCAATTTTTGTTCTACCACTCATATGATTTTTTATTTCCTCTTTGTGCTCTTCCCTAAGTTCTTTCTGTGCTTCAGATCACTTCCTGTTTTTGTTTGGGATTCACCTGTTGGTGTTTTGACATTGTTGTCCTCTTCTGAGCTTTTGTCTTGGACTTTCTGGTCACTGTAATAACTTTCTCTGGTTAGATTCTTTTTTTTTTTTTTGCTCTTCTTTGGGTGTTTATTCTTGCTTTTAATAATGTCACTGTTCCTAGGGTGGAGAGGGCTTAGTCTCTGAATTCCTGTGCCAAGAGCTGAAAGCTCTGATGTAACAACAATTAGGGCAGCACACCTGAAGACTGCTGCTGTGTATAAAATGTCAAAGGTTTAATCACATATTATAATGAACTCTATTTATTCATCAATAAAGTAAGCATTGTTCAATGAAGTAAAGTATAACATTAACAGCAACATTCTTAGTCAATAATAAGTGCCTAGGTAAAGTCCATATCATCCCCTCCTTGGTCATAGTAAGAACAATCTTCTTAATCAATACCAAGTGTCCAAATAAAGTCTTCTTTCATATTAACTTGAGGTTGACTTTCAAGTCCCATGGCTCTTCCTCTGTGGGCTGACAACTCCTGACTCTCACCTGAATTCTCATGTAGGCAGTTCTGCACTCCTGCTCCATGTTTCAGCTCATGGGGACTGCTCCACTCTGCAGCTTCTGCTCTGAGAAAACAAAGTTCAATAGACCAACAACAATGCTTACACACACCACCAGCACCATTATCTCAATTCACTTCCAAAGTCCAGAGGCTCTGTGGTAACAGCTCAGCTTACTTTAACAAGACTCAAAAGGTTATTAAAGTCTTCTAATGGGAGAGTTTCTCATGGCATGTTTCTGCACCACAGCTCTACTTGCTTTCAAAATTTGGAGGCTCCTTCAGCAAGTCTCCACCATCACAGGTCTCCTCTCTCAACCCTCAGAAGTCTCCTCTCTCAGTTCAGAGCACTTCTCCTCAGTGCTGTCTTCTTCTCAGCACTGACTCACCCCTTAAATGCTGCCTCTCTTCACATCTGCTTTTTCAACAACAGCTCTCTCTTTATATACAGTTCTACTCAGCATTTGATTGGCTAGATTTCACAGGCATTCATCTCATTGGCTAAAACTCAATCCAGATAAAGAGAAAAGAATCCTACTTTGCTTGATGTTACACCTGGCTATTGACTTGGTGCTGTGCTGATGTTGCCCTGAGGCCCTTGGGAGACCCATGTGCCTGATGGTGTGTTGAGGGAGTGGCTTACTTTACTGGAGGCTATAGGTATCTGGCAGTTTACTTGATTTTGATCTGGGTTCCCAGTGGTGGTGTCTGGAATGTATTGAGGTCTGTTGAGGTTTTTCTTTGTTTCTACAAGGCTGCACTGAAGTTTGTCAAAGTCTGGCTACTGAAAGGTGCCTCTTTTCCTGGGGTTGTGCTGAAGCATGTGGAGGTCTGGTCACAGGAACATGTCCATTTTTCTGGGGCTACACTGAAGCATATGGTGGTCCTTGGAGCTGGAGTCTGCTGGTTTCCCTTGGCTCTCCTAAGGCATGTGGGTTGCCCTGGTATTGGCATCTACCTGCTCCACCACACTGGGGCTTGGGATCTTCCACTGAGGAAGTCCTATCCTGGAATATGTTTCCCTTTTAACTGAGATGTACTTTTCTTGATGATCTTCCATGTCTCCTGGGCTAAAAGACTATTCTACTTCATCTTTTTGCTGGCTCAGCTGCTCCAGGATTTGTTCTGATGTGCTATTTTATGGTTGTTTAGAGGAGGTGAATGTGCTAGAGCTACAACAATTTATTGCTTACTCTGTCATCTTAGTTCCCAAAAGTAGAATCCCTTCCCTAGCTCTTTGTAAAAGTTTATAATATTAATGAACCAGATAATCTGAACTGAAACAAACAGATGATGTGGAACCACAGCAGAGATATGATTCAAAATGCACAATTGGGAGCAACCCTATAGCAGTAAATCTAGTATTGAATGAGGAGAGAGAATAATTACTGAAGCATAGAAGTAAGCATACCTTGACATTCTATAAATAACAGTGGCAATTCCATGCCAAACATATTATTAGTTATGTCTATGTTGATGTAATCTATATTTGTATCTTTTATCTCTATTTTTATTTCTATCTCAATCTGTATCCCCCTCTTGATAGCTATATTTGTATACAGTTTACATATACATACATGCATATGTATAAGTGTGTTCAGATAAAGCTATGTATATATACATGGACATATTAAATATGTGTGCAAATATATGCATATATCTATGTGTGGGTGTGTATGTAAGCAATGTGTTTCTATACACATGTACAAATAAATATTTAGTATCATTTGTTTCAGTCTTTATACTGAGTATGGAAGTATGGAGTATGGAAGTATGAGGATTGACCTTGAGTTTGGCAGAACTGGGTTCAAACCTTGCCTCAATATCAATTAGATTTGTGATGTATGGGCCTCTTTTACTTCTTTAGTGTTAATCAGATTTAGATAATGTTAAGTTATGGAGAAATTTTGAGGACAGTATTTTATAAAAAATTCAATATATTGAGAACTATCATATTATATTCTAATTTTTAGATTCATATACATGCTAATTCATTAGAGACAAAGGTTAAAACATTTGTTATTTCTGACTAAAATTTACTGCTTGATCAAGTAGAAAAGAAATGGTTTGATTGATTTTTAATATAATTAACATGTGCATGATTTTTATATTATTAATATGTGCATTAATAGTCTCATGAGGCTGCTAGCCTAAAACTCATTGATGGTGGGTCATTTAAATAAAGTAGTAAAGCAACCTAGCATAGAATCTTTGGGCCTTAGGTACTGTGTAATGCCTGGACAATATGGAAAATATGGTAAGAATATCATTTAAACTGTGTTTTCTTGTGTTTTGTTTTTATGCTTTTAGAATTGTAAAGCAAAAATAATTTTACCACTCACCTAATGCTATCTCATCATTTTACAGATGAACAGACTGAGGTCTGTTAGATGTCAAAATTATTTGCCCAAGTTCATATGGCTGTTATGACAAGGTTACACCAAAAAACAGATCTCTTACTTTCTACCATATCACACTGCTCTTTGAAAAAAAATGTGTGTGTGATCCAAATGTTTTTAAATATAGATCTGATTTTAATTGAATTCCCTTCAAATAAATTTCTACAATCCATTAGCCAGTGAATTTTATTTCTCTCAGTCATTTTATTTGGGGAAAGAAGTCATGGTAGTCATGATTCTTTATTTCTGTTTGCAGTTTTATCTATTCCTTGGGTTGTTAGTCATGAGTGATTTGTATTTGTAACAATCTGCCTAGCCTCTTTTATATGCCTCATTTTCCCTCCTTTACTGAAGGTATATAATTGTTAGTTTTCAAAGCTCTGCTTTTCCTTGGATTTTGCAAATTAGCAAAATAATTAACCTGCCTTTATAAGCAGATTAACTAGCATAGAAGATTATAGCTGTGAGACATAGAAAGAAGTATAATAAATTTTGAGGTGATAGGCAGTATTCAATGGGAGTTGAGTAACATGCTTGATTCTTAAAAGAGTTGTCTTTTAATTCCAAAAAATATAGTTGAATAAAGATTATTTTTTTTCAGGTAGAGATTGTAGATAGGATTATAATTAATTTGTAATTTATAGTTAATATATCAACATGATTACATATGTATAGCAGGCAGTAATTTTCAGGGAGGAGTTTGAGGTAAGAGATGAAAAAAGTTGTTACATAATATTTTCATTTTGAAGTCATAACTTGAAATACAATTAGAGACATACACCAGGTATTTATTGACATGGATGACATCTAGTTAGACCTCAAGTAAAAGAAAAACGATCATGTGAATATTAATAGAATAGATTTCAGGGTCATCTCTATAATGATATTACTTAAAGCTGAATGAAAGCTTCTTGACTGGAAAAAAGCTTATCAATTGCTAAGGAGATTGCTGAGAAAGATGACAGTGCTGAAAGGAACTAGAGATTGAGTGTTCAGTGAGGTCAGGGAAAAACTCGAACATTATGGTGAGAGCCAATGGAAAATAAAGTGTCAATAAAAGGGCTGTTCATTATGAAAAATATAAAAATATATTTCCCATTAAGATGGTTATTAATGTCTTCTGAAAGAGAGCTTTCCAATAGGTAGGTGTCCTTAAACTGCTTTTATATAAAAGACCCCATTGGCAGGTTGGGGGAGTCTATAGACTCCTCAGGATAATGTTTTTAAATGTTAAAACAAAATGCATGGGATTATAAAAGAATCTAATTCGATTGAAATAGTCATCAAAACAATAAAAACAAGAACAACAACACAAGTCCACAGACAACATGTTAAGGACCCCTACTTCGAACGTTGGAGATGGAAGTTACATGACAAAGGACAGCAGAGGGCATGGCCAGAGAGGAAAAACGCACTAAGTGTGTATAGAACATTCAAGTAAAAGGATTGTGAATGAAATCAAGGGGGAATATGGGAGGGCATGTAGAGGGAATGGAAGGGGCAAGGTAGATATTTTTATTTTGCCCAGGACAATGTTTGGCCTCTGTGAAGACTAAACACCTCCAGAATAGGGTCCTGTTAACAAGTGGCAAGGGCAGTCCCTGGAGATATCTGGGTTGGGAGCTGCCTCAGCCCCAGCACCTGGAACTTTTAACCCCTGGTATAATGAGAGGAGTTGGGAGTCTAAGCTGGGGAAGACAAAGGGACCTCTGCTGACAAGGAATGCTAGACCCAACTATGTTGCAGATAGCAGCAGGGATAGAAAGAACCAGCACATGCCCAGTGAGTGCAGACGCAGTGAGGCAGAAAGCTCCTGCGCTTATAGGAGGCTGGAGGTTTGATTTTGGTTCCAGGCTAGAGAAGGGAACTGAAGATCTAGGGCAAGAGGCACCATTTCCCCCATACCCTAAGGGTAGAAGTGACTATAAAAACTAAATTACTGCTACAAAAAGTGCACAGGCAAAGGAGAAAGAATCCAAATATAGAAAATTATTGTGGGAATAGAGAAGGCTGGGGTTCATCTTCAGAGGAGAATATTGAAGCAAGAAATCCTCTTCTACTTCAAAGAATCATGTCAAATGGTCATAAATGAACTTTAAAAAGACTTTAAAAAATTAAATGACGGATGGAGGAAAAAGTAAAGAAAAATGGGAATAATTCAAGAAAAAAAGATTAGGAAAAAAGGATCTTTTTTAAGTTATTTATTTTTAATTCACAATATTTACTTCTATAAATTTTAAATTTTCTCCCCCTACCTCCACACCTCCTTCCCCAAGACAGCATGCAATCAGATATAGGCTCTACATATACATTCCTATTAAACATATTTTTATATTAGTCATGTTGTACAGAAGAATTAGAATGAATGGGAGAAACCATGAGAAGGAAAAAAGCAAAGGAAAAAGGAAAATAGTGTGCTCCTCTCTGCAATCTGACTCCATAGTTCTTTCTCTGGATATGGATGGCATTTGCCATCATGAGTTCTTTGGAACTGTTTTAGGTTCTTGCATTTCTGAGAACGTCTAAATGTATCAAAATCAGTCATACATACTATGGCTTTTACTGTGTACAATGTTCTTACTGTTCAACTCACTTCACTCAGCATTAGTTCATGTATATCTTTCCAAGCTTTTCTGAAGTCCACCTGTTCATCTGTTATAGCACAATAGTATTCCATTACGTTTATATACCACAATTAATTCAACCATTGCCCAGTTGATGGGCGTCCCCTCAATTTCTAGTTCTTAGCCACCACAAAACACCTGACATACATTTGTGTGTGTGTGTGTGTGTGTGTGTGTGTGTGTGTGTCCTTTTCTCATTTTTATTATCTCTTTGAGATACAGCCCTAGAAATTGTATTGCTGAGTCAAAGGCTATGCAGTGTTTTGTAGCCCTTTGCGTATAGTTCCAAATTGCTCTCCGAAATGGTTGGATCAACTTATAACTCCACCAACAATGAATTATGAAACTCTAGAATCTCACAGAAAAAAAATGATACCTTGAAATTTAGAATTGTGCAAGACAAAGCCAGTGAAGTTTTAAGAGATCAAGAAATAATTAAAGTATGAAGAATGAAAAACTAAAACACAAAGTGAAACATAAGAAAAAATAAACTGATTTGGAGAACAGATCAAGAAGAGAAAACATAAGAATAACTAGGTTACTTGAAACTTTTGATCTAAAAAATAATCTTCATGTAATACTACAAGGAATAATTAAGAAAATTATTCTGAAGCATTAGAAGAAGAGGAGAAAGTGGAAATAGAAAAAAAAAGTTCATTGAACAGCACCCAAAAGAAATACTACAAGGGAAATTTATAGGAAATTTATAATCAAATTTTGAAACCCTCAACTAAAAGGACAATATATTAAAAACAATAAAAAAACAATTTAAATATGATGATGCCACAATTAGAATCACACAAGACCTAGTGTTGGCAAGATCTTGGAACACTATTTATACAAGAGCAAAAGAAGTTTGTCTCTTGCCAAAAACATACCAAGTGAAGATAAGTATAATCCTGAATGGAAAAAAATGAATATTTGATGAATTGTCAAACTTTCAAGACTTTGTGAAAAATAAACAATCAAAAAAATTCCTGAACTTAACAGAAGATTTATCACACAAGAACTGTGAGAAATATAAGGCAGATGACAAAAAGTCAGACCATTTACTTTTTATACAGGCAAAATGTATATATGTATAAGATTGTTACTGATAATTGGTTAGTTTGTAAGAAATATTGGGATAGACCTGAGTATGATATGACTTTAAAAAGTAAAACCTTATGGGAACAGCTAAAAAGAGTAATTGTTTTATAAAAATGAGGTGCAAGAGCAAGAACTGATTCAGCGAAATTAGATGAGGGAGGAGGGCTAGTAATTAGGGTAACCTACTTTCATCAGGAATGAGTTTAAGAGGGAACAATATGAGTATAAAAGTCTTTGAATTTCAGAAGAAAGAAAATGGAAAGGTTATAGGGAGGGGAAAAGATGAAGGACGGATCTGTAGAGGGGAAGATGAGGGAATAGGTTATAGGGGTCTACAGAAGGGTGTTTAGATTTATAGGAATGGGAAAATAGAGGAGGGATCCTTGGAAGGGGGTAAACTAAATAATGGAAAGGCAAGGTATTAGGTAGTAGTAAAATAGAGGAGTCAGGAGGGATAGTAAATAAAAGATACGCACAAACATGAAAACAAGTAGAATTATGTGTATATATATATATATATATATATATATATATATATATATATATATATGTATGTGTGAATATGTATGTATACACACAAACACACACATATGTATATATATATATATATAATTATACACACACTATTTATACCCATTATTTAAAGGTTTTCAGAGGGTCTTTGGGGTGAGCTCAGGAGAGTCACTGCCTTTTCCCCATTATCTTGGCATTGTCTCCTGTTACAGATTTCTTGATGGGATTGGCCTTTCCTCATCCTAAATACACATGCACACACATACATATATATGTATATACATACACACACATATATATGCATATATGTATATATTTATATATAATTTATTAGCACAATTTTATTCCATCATTTTTAATAACAGCACATTATCTATATGTAAAGGACAAACAATATAACATGGAATTTTATGATTGAAAGGGTGAATTTTTTCTAAGTGACATATGTGTATCATACACGAAATTTGGCAATACACTTAACATATATGATATTATTTGAAACTCACTACACTTGTATGAAATAGATTATAAACTTCGCTATTATTTCATTTTAAAGATTAGGAAAACCTGGTATAATATATCAACTAATAGACTTGGAGCTCTAAAACGATCTGAATTCAAGTCTTGTTTCTGGTATTTTCTTGTTCTGTGACCCAGGGGAAATCATTCAGTTACTATATGTCTCAAGTAGTTATCAATACTTGGACATTAAGCGAAATATAGATTTTATTGTTTTATAGAATTTCCACTTTGGTAAATCTTTGTCATGTATTTTATCTGGCCTCTTCCTTATGTTCCTAGAGTTATTATACTTTTTTATTTTTTAATATCCTTACCTGGATCACTTTTTCTATTAACGATGGCAATAGCCTGTTAATTAATTTTTCTGACTAATATGTATCCCATCTCCAATCTTTGCTCCACACAGATGCCAAAGTGATTTTCTTAACAAGATGATCTGATCTTGTCATTTTTCTGCTCAATAAATTCAAGTGACTCACTATTGTTTCTAAGATAAAATATAATCTCCTCTGTTGGCTTTGGAGGCTCTTCACAATCTCACTGAAACATACATTTCATCCCTTTTATGCATTACTCAACCTTCTCCATGTTGATGATCTAAAAATGCTAATCTTCCTGTTCTTTCTCACATTCCTGATCTTTCGTCCCCATGTCTTTTCATTATCTGTGCCAAATTACTGGGGGGGGAACTTTCTTATCATATGAATGCTTTACAATCCCTAATTTCCTTCAAGACAGTTCACATGCTATCTTCTGCCTGAGTTGCTTTCTGATCTCCTCCCTCCCAGCTTCTAGGCTCCTTCCAAAATTGCCATACACACACACACACACACACACCACATATCGGTGTGTATGTATGCATGTATATATGTGCATATATGCACATATGATCATATGTGGTTTGTGTATACACATGTGTATTGCATATATGCATATGCTTACAACATGCACACATGTATACAAACACATGCATATATATGTGTATATTCTCATCTGAAAGTTCATAAATCCTTCAGAGCATAAACTTTTATTTTAGTCATTGTAAATGTAGATTCTAGAACAATGTCTGGTATACAATAAGCTTGCAAAGTGAACAATTTTGATCAATCTTAATTCCAAAGGAGTAATGAGGGAGAATGTTACTCACCTTCTGACAGAGTATTTATAGGTTACTACATAGTAGAAATCAAACAACCATGTCCAATATGGAAATTTATTGTCTGTGACTATATTTGTGTCCTTAAAAATGTTGTATTTTTCTTTTTTCCTTTCCCCTGAGGGCATGAGGATATGGGAGAAGAAGAAAAATTGTTTTGTATTTTAAATATATATATATTTGTATTTTAGAAGGTTGAAACCTATAAAATTAATTTACCCCCTTTTCAATTAAATAAAAGTTTTAGATTAAAAAAAAGAAGAGTAAGATAGAAGTTACCTTGGGAGGCCAGATAAGAAACATCATTTCAGAAATCTAGGAAATATGAGGGGACACTGATCTACACAACAAAGAAAACTAATTTTAATACAAAATCCTTTTCGAAATTCATTGCATGATTCTTTTTTAAAGTCTCAATTAAAAAATGTAATAGGAAAACTTAAAAAGGCCATAAGAAAAGATGTTGCACTTCTATTCTGAAAGGAAAAATTGAAGAGGTATCTAGAAGTCTAAAGCAATCCAAAGAAGCATTTGTAAAATGAGATTGCGCATTTTCTCTATGAAAGCCAAACCCCTCTTCTCGTTGTTTTAACATTTAATGTTTCCACTAGGTCTGATGTTAAATGGGAAAGTTCATTAAAGTTTTTGAAAGTCCCTTTGTGACTGCTATGACTCAGCTGTATTCCAGGGATGAAGACGATTCCATTGAATAGAAACAAAGGAAAACCCAGGGCAGATTTGCTGTTCATCTCTATTCTGAATGCTAAGGATATAATACTGCTACTGAGTTTGTAATTTGGAAAAGCTTGTGTTTCCTGTCAGGCATGACCAAATACTTCTGTACCAGAAGGGCAAGGGAAAAGGCAGAAATCTAGATGCTATCAGGGCTCTCCCTTCATTACCATGAATGCTTTTGTCTCTCTCTGGTGTTATGCTATTAAGAAGAGAGGCATATTATGAAGCTATTTTTTTATATCTTATCCACAAGTTTTCTATAACAATAGCAGGTTATTATGATGAACTTTCCTAATGGGTATCTCATTATAATGTTAGCGTTACATTGATTTAAACAATAAAATAAATGTAAAATTGTATATAATCTTCATTGGGGCACAATGTGCTGGTGCTGAATATGCAAATGACATCATCATATTTTGCTCAATAGAGTGCATTTTTTAGCAAGTGAAGTAACTGCAGGAGCTTTTTCATAGCATGTCTTCATTAAATACTTGTTGAATGACAAAATGAAGTATGAATCATATTTAAAGGTTCTATAAAAACAAAGGTATGTTGCCCAGTTCCAAATAAAACAGTTATAGGATTTCACAAAGCAAAATCAGAAAGAATTGTATTATAAAAGGAGATTTGTACTTCAGAGTCAGCTCTGTAAATGTGATGGGGAAAAAAAGCCGGTTATAATTCATTCTGCAAAATGGTAAATGTTCTTTTATTCTGGCATGGGTTTAGGTGTGACTCCAGATGGTGATAGAAGAGATGATTTGATTTTTCTGCCAATGAAGGCCATCCCATTTTGATGATGCGGTGTTCCTGGAAACCTCCACAGTAAGGCAGATCATCCTAAATCAGGCTTAACATTTGCTGTTGCATTCATCTATTTAAACCTCAACAGAAACATTAAATGAGTGGGTAATGTTGTGAGAAGTGAAGTATGGGTTCTTAAGAGATGGAGACATATGAGGAAAGTTACAAAATGCAGAGTAATACAAACAAGTAAATCTCTAAATGAAGATGCACTTTGTTAAAAGAGGATTTCACTTTATTGTAGCATCATTGATACATTTCCAGAA
Organism: Potorous gilbertii; assembly: GCA_028658325.1. Classification (NCBI taxonomy): domain Eukaryota; kingdom Metazoa; phylum Chordata; class Mammalia; order Diprotodontia; family Potoroidae; genus Potorous; species Potorous gilbertii. The sequence goes on from CM053771.1 coordinate 431,984,698, forward strand.
AAAGAAATCTCAAATTTCTTACTCTTCATGTTTTCTGCTTCTAGGGGATGGCACAGATCCAAAACATGTATGCACTCCCTCATGCCCCAATTCATACCATATTTTTGGGCTTGAGTTGCTATTAGAACACTATGTAGAACTAGAAGGGCTATTAACCTCATGGGTTTTCATGCTTATTCATACTAAAAAGCTGGTTCCATGAATAAAGCAATGCAATAGACCTCATTTGAACTTTGGGTATTATAAAAATTCAATATGCATTTGTTTGTTAGGGCAGGTACTGGAATCAATATGCACGCTGCCACTTACTGTGTAATTGTAGGTAAATCTGTGCCACAGTTTCTTCCTCTGTAAAGTTAGGGGATTGAACTAGATGATCTCTTGAGTTCTATTCTAGCTCTAAAGTTATGAGAGTGTACATACCATGAACTGATTCTTTGTTCCTTTTTCTTGTTCCTAAAAGGAGGTATAAAAGATTGTTAGAGTGAGTATTTTTTAAAAGAATACTACCATTATAAACTCTTCAAGGGCTGGGGATATATCTTTTCTCTATTTGTATGTAGCATCAGAGTGCTACTATCTAAAAATATTATGAGGCAGCTATATTACACAGTGGATAGACTGGTGAACTTGGAGTCTGGAATACTTGAGTTTGAACATGCTCTCAAATGTTAGTTATGTGAAGCAGCGGCCAAGTCATTTAACTTCTGTTTGCCTCAGTTTCTTCAACCATAAAATAGGGTGAATAACAACACCTACATCACAGTGTAGTTACGAGAATCAAATGAGATATTTTTTAAGTGCTTAGAGCAGTGACTGGCTTGTAATAGGCACTGCATAAATGTTAATTTCCTACCCTTCCCTCTTTGTTTCAGCTTCTTATGTATTTATCCCCAAGTTCTAATACAGTGCTCCTCACTTTGGTGCTTAATTGAAATCTAATGAAGTTATATTGAAATAGAATAACAACTCTTATATTGTAAAACACTTCGCAACATGTGTCTAAATATGTGAAGATAGTTATGATAATTCTAGAAAATGTTATTTACATGTTGAAAATTCAAAAATATACAAATGTATAGGGAATTCAATTTCAGCAGTATGATATCCCTATGGGGTACAAAATAAATCAGGCTTTTAAGACATTCCTAAATAAATAGAAAAAAGAAGTGAATTAAGAAACCAACACTTCTTTAGAATCCTTATTTTCATTTAATTCTCTTATTAAACAAGATATACTTCATCAAAAAACTTTCAAAAATGTAAAATGATCAAAAAATTTTTCTAACTTTTCTAATTGTTAAAGTCTTAATAGATTTGGCCAACCAAGTATTCCACCAAGAAATATACAATGAAACATTTTGCCTTTTGATCTATTTTCAAGGAATTTTCTAAAATGTTAACCCAATTTTGTAAGTGTGAATTTTGAGTAAATATGTAAAATTGTACCTTCTTTTATTACTTTCTGTCATAATCAAATTATGTAAATTGAGTTGCTGTAGAAGGAAACATATATATTGATTAAAATATATATTTGTGTTTTCTGCTACCTTTTAGACTGTCAAGAAGCTGTCATATATATTTACTTTTATTAACAGTACTTCAGATCACTTGTGAGTTCCTTCAGAGTGGGGACTGCCTTTTGCCTTTCTGCAGTGATTAGCAAAGTCTGACATATAGTAGATGCTTAGTAAATACTTATTGATTTATCATTCAGATTTAAAGACTCCTTCAAGCATAAATACCTTGCTCCAATTAATATGCCTTCCCTCCCCCTGCCCCTGTATATCACCAATTCTATATTATATGTATTGATAGAGGTAAGGTAGTGAAGAGTAGTGGATGAAATCATTGGAGTAAAAGAGGCTGCTATTTAAAACCACCTCTTGATATATGCCTTTGACTTGTAGTAGTAGTAGTAGTAGTAGTAGTAGCAGCAGCAGCAGCAGTAGCAATAGCAATAGCAGTATTAATAGTAGTAGTAGTAGTAGTAGTAGTAGTAGTGATAGTAGTAGTAGCAGCAGCAGCAGTGGCAATAGCAATAGCAGTAGTAATAGGAGTAGGAGTAGTAGTAGCAGCAGGAGCAGAAGTGACAGCAGTAGTCATGGTGGTGATAGAGGAATAGAAAAAATAATTGATTAAATATCACAAAGGATGTTAATATTTAGCTTTCTACTAGAATGTCAGTCATTCTCCTTCTTATCAACATTATCATACTGGCCAGAAATTATGTAGACTTTGTATTTTGCAAAGTATTTTATATACATATTATGTGTGCCATCAAGTGCAAATTACATAATCTAATAATACTCCTGGGGAGCTCCCTAATACCCTAAGTTCAGCAGGCAGTTACCAGTCTGTACTAGTGGCAGAAGTTTTTACACTGAGAATAACCCATACGGATGAAATTGTAGGTCTACCCTATCCCAAACCCTAATTTAAGAAAAAGCAATTTATAATATGGAAAACCCAACATTCTTGCATACATAGCTCCAGAAGGTGATTGCACTCGTGTTTCGTATATTCCAAGATTGTTGTAATTGGAAGGGACCTTAGAGATCATCCAATTAACACCCTCCCCTGGTATTTATTTTTCATGGATAACAAAACTGAGATTTAGTAGGGTTGACTGACTTGCCTGAGGACATAAAACTAATTATTAGCAGAGCTAAGATTATAATTTGATATGGATATTTCTGATACTCTTTTTTAAGTGAATTCACTTGAAAAAAACAAGGAAGTCAAGTTGTAAAGATCTGATTCAGGATTTATAAAGCAGTTGTTCTCATCCCCTTTTGATTTGTACCAACTGCCCTACCCCTATCCGATTTAGTTTCTACCTGTGTCTCAAGGAATTTTTGTCAGATTGATGTAGGTTTTTCTCTAGTTCAAGCTTTCCTTATAGCAGAGGAGTTGCTTTAGTTGCAAGGAACTTTTCTACTTAAAAATTAAAGGGAGTACAATAGGCTAGGAAGTTGTGCCATTAATCAAAATAGATTCTAATTGTCAAAGAAAATAAAACAACTCCAATAACCCTAAGGGTGAATAATCTGTACTGAATATTCCAATATTCTTCAATGCCCTTTAAACAGCAGACAATTTACAGATAACTTCAAAAGAAGCAGCAAGCCAATGAAATATTGGGCTATACCCTAATGAGAAATGACACCAGAATTTAGAAGAGACAGAAGAGAAGGCAGTTGTACTTCACAGTAGTTTTTTCAAAGGTAGTTTGCTTCAATTACAGAGGCAATAGATGTCCTTATAATGGTCCACCAGTAGGGCTCTCTCTTGCATTGTAATTGCAAAGAACAGTACTGATTTTCATTCTTTTTTTTCTTTAGGAATTAAAAAATATAAAATTAACCTTGTAATGTCAAACACTGCAAACAACTTCCAAAGCAAATAATTGATGCTTAGTAGCTTATATTTACTGGTGCTTCTTTTTTAAATAATTTTTCAGTTTAATAAGTAATATGAGAGCTGGATGATTTATCAAATTTTAGATGTGAACTCTGTATAGTACAGTACAGCAGAGTACAGTATTAGTATTAGTATAGTGCAGCATATTATACAACAAATTCAAAACCCAGTTTTTGTTTACTAGGCATCATTGAAGAAGAATATGACACAGATTACAAGAACATAATAGCAAGGGTTCTAATTTATTTTAGATACCAGATATCTGAGCAAGAATTTATTTTCATAATTATATATGAACATTTTTTCTTTCATTTTATGGCAAATAAATTCATTTTATTCTCTCTAATTCTCAGGTAGATGTTCTTCTATATGCAATTTGGATAGATGTAGCCCAGATATATCACTATTTAGAAAAAATATTAAAAATGGAAATTGTTCCCTCTCAGCTATAAATATGGTATCATTACAAGCGTCAAATGTAGATCACATAGTCAGGATAACAAAACGGAATTATAAATGTTAAACATGCTTAGCAAAGATGCAAATGTAGGCCAGAAATTTTGAAAGGGTAGATCATCTTGGTAGAAAGAATGAATCAGTACCAATAATGGATTTAGATTAAAAAGAAGTTTACAAAGTTCTAGTCAGAAAAATATTAAAACAAAAATAATACAAACATAAGAGGAAGTATTGTCTGGTGACTAAGAAACAGTATAGGATAGGTTTAGAGACAGGAATATAAAGGTACACTTCATTTGGACACTTCCTTGTGGGAAAAATATTTAATAAAAATGGCCCACAGATATTGTTTCCACATTTAAAAAAAAGTAATACATTATCATAAAGAGAAATAATACAATAACATCTTGATTTTTTTTAGATGACACAAAATTCATCCAGGAAATGAAATGCCAAACAGATGGAGATAAAGTAAACTCTGTGAATCAGGAGGAAAGCAGCAGATGAGATTTAATATAGCCAAACACAAGGTAATGAATTTAGAGAAAAAGAATTCAAATAATAGAAATTAATGAGAATTGTCAAGGCATGATAGAAAATCAGGAAGACGTGGGTTCAAATTGTGCTTCTGATACATACTAGCTTCTGAGATCAGGGGCAAATAACCTCTACGCTGGTTTCCATACATTCTTAGAGCCTTAGGCAGTACAATGGATAGAGAGTTGGGCCTATAGTCAGGAATATCTGAGTTCAAATCATGCCTCAGACACTTTATAAGCTATGTGACCCTGAACAAATCATTTAAGCTATCTGCCTCAGTTTCCTCAATTGCAAATTAAAGATGATAATATAATCTCACACCCAGGTTTATTAGAAGGATCAAATGAGATATAGCTGTAAATCACTGAACACAATGCCTGGAATACAGCAGGTGCTTAATAAATGCTTGTTTCCTTCCTTCTTTCTTTTCAGTGATGCAGATATACTTGAACTATAAATTATACATGAACTGCCAGTTCAAGTGAGTGTACTTCTCTGTGACTTATAATGTTAAGGAGTTGTCTGAGCAATAAGATTTTAATTGACTTGTCCAAGATCCCACAGCCAGAGCATCTCAAAGGTCATACAAACCCAAAAGTTCATGACCAAGTGGTTTCAAGGTCAGTTCTTTATCTAATACACCATGCTGCCCGTATTGCTACAGTTGTTGCTACATAATTCTAACTGTCCCACATTGTGGTTTGAAGAGAAAAAAAAGGAAGAAATAAAGAAGGAGGAAAGAAAGAAAGGAAAGGAGGAAGGAAGGAAGGAAGGAAGGAAGGAAGGAAGAAAGGAAGGAAGGAAGGAAGAAAGAAAGAAAGAAAGTCCCTGAAAAGTAAAAAAAGACCAAGGACTCCCATTTCATCTTAGGCCATCTGCAGTCATACTGATGAATATCTGGTCATCAAATCCAGATGACTCAGAAGGACAAAGTGAGGCTGGTGACCTTGCACAGCCATCCCTCACTCCAAACAAAGTCAAGTGCAAGTCGTGTTATCATTTCTCTTTTGGTATGATCTTCTTTGTAAATGAAGATCGAATACAATTATGGCTTGAAAATGTAGTAGACACTGCTTCAATTTTTTAGCATTTGTATAATGTTTCTTTGTGATATAGCATTTGATTAGTTCTCACTAGTGTCCCACTTATACTTGAAAAGGTGGTAGAGAATTCCTTAGTTTGTTACTATGACTCGGAGTCATACAGTGAGTATACATCAGAGGCAGATTGGGAACCTAGGTTTTCCTGGTTCTAGTCCTTTGTATAAAGCAACAATAAAATCATTTGAGAGAAAAGTTTCTCATAACATGCTTCAGTGCACATGATAAGCAAAAGCAAAAAGATTACCATTAATATAATTACAACTTTTCATGGCATATTCTACTGTAACTCTTTCATACTAAGGCTGCTTTTACAAGGATAATAAATAACCTAAGTTATTTTGAGGGTAGGAAGGAGGGACATGTAAAATTGTTTAATATTTTCTGTCAACACTTACAGGTTTGGCTTAAAGGAATTGACTAATGTTCATCTTATTTCCTGAAAATCACCAGATTTAATGTCTTCTATCAGCAGCAGTAGGTAAACACTGGATGCTAATTTCTTCAAGGTCCTTTCTATAATCATTAACTGCTTTTTAAGTATCTTATTTATGGTTCAAAGGAAACATTTTGACCAAAGTTAAACTTCTCTTTGCAGAGAAATATATTTTATGCAGAGAGAGAGAGAGAGAGAGAGAGAGAGAGAGAGAGAGAGAGAGAGAGAGAGAGATATCTAGTAGACTTATACTTGTTGAAATTCTATACATCCTTAAAGACCAACCACTATTATCACCTCCTTTTTGAAGCATCCCATGATTTTTTCTGTTAGAAGTAATTTTTATTTTCTTGACTGACTCACAGAACATTATTTGTACTCCTGCTAGGAACATATTTTATTTTATTTTGCAACGTGTCTATTTGGAGGCAGCTAGGTAGCTCAGGGGATAGAGTTCCTTGGCTTGGAGAAAGGGACATTTGAGTTCAAATTTGACCTCAGGCACTTACTAGCTGTGTGAGCCTGGGCACATCTATTAATCTCTACTTTATCCACTGGAGAAGGAAATGGCAAAACACTCCAGTATCTTTGTCAAGAAATTTCTATGGACAAAGTGGTCTACACAGTCACAAAGAGTTGGACACAACTAAGTAATTCACAAAAACAACAAACAACATGGCTGTTTGGTTACATGCTATCTCTTCTACCATTACAAACTCATTAGGAAGAGTCTACCTTAAAATGTTACCGCCCAACAATTAGCATGATGTATTGCATCTATTAGGCATGTGTGAGTTTTAGGTGAATTGAGATAAGCTCAAATTGACAAATATCACTAGTGAAAGAACTATCCACAGAGAGGCTTGTGATTGATGAAATCAAAGTATAGACAGTACTCTTTCCTCCAAAAATAAAAATAAAAGTGCTGGCATGCTAAGGGTATCTACACTTTTGCCAAAATTTTCTGTTGATATGCTGATGTCATATATTTTGAAATCCTAAATTTTGATTTTGCAACTGTAATTCTAAACTTTTAAAATCTTTTATTAAAAATGAATATTTGTGATAAAGAGAAATCAAACAATTGTGTGTCCAGATTTGTCAAACTTTCAGATTATTATGCTATTTTTAAAAATCATCTTTTGTGGAACATATTTTCCTTAGTTTAAAACTATATAATTTGATATAACTTATAATAATCATGAACAGAGATCTTTTATAAAAGTTCTTTCATATCATTATGAAAAAAATATGAGAAAAATTTGATTTCATTTACTTTGACGTTTCAAATTTAAATGCCACCTGAAATTTTTGAAAAATAAAAGTTTTCCCTGAAGCATAAAAAAAAAATTAGAAAGCAATAGTAATTTCATTTCATTTGACTTAGGAAAAAGAAATATATATATATATATATAATGTGACTGATGATCTTAATTATTCAGATTAAAAACTGGAAAACTAGTTCAAATCATCCATCTATGGATTCATACATATTCAATTTTTTGTTAAATATTGGTCATTGTCAAAGTGAATATTTGGTCATATGGCAATAAAATGAATATCATTTATGAAAGTTTATTAGATGAAATTATGAAAAGAAGAAAAATTAAAGCAACCTTTCTTTGGGAACTATACTTTTGAAATCAAAATTTAGCATTTCAAAATATATGACATCAGCATATCAATAGAACACTTTGACAAAAATGTAGATTCCCCTAGCATGCCAGCACTTTTACTTTCATTTATAAGAGAAGAGAGTATTATCTATATGTTGATTTCATCAGTCACAGGCCTCTCTCTGTGGATAATTCTTTCACTAGTGATATTTGTCAATTTTTCAACTTAGAGAATTTCCTGAGGTATTAAGAAGTTATGTGACTTAGAGTTCAATATCTTGTAATTTTCTAAGGCAGAATTTGAACACAGATCTTACTGACTCCAAGTCTGGTTCTATGTACCAGAACATGCTGTTTCTCTACCACACATGAATCTTAAAATTTTACTTTTTAAACAAATATTTCTTCTAAAAAATTGAAATTAACACTGCAATTCTAAAGAATTTTTCTTTTAAAAATATTTTAGACAAATGCTAAAACTTAAATACATAATAAGGAACGAAAAAAATATGCACAGCAGGACATAGAGGATTCAAAATGTTTTACTTATTATTTCAAGAAAGTCTCTATGTTAAATATTGTATTTTAACAGCTTTTCTTTACTTCCTTACAGGTTTTCTTTTGTCCTCTGCTGTTCACTTTTTACTTTTCTCTTTTTGCCTCTTCCTCCCCCTTCCCCACCACTTCAAGGCTACAATTGAGTATGGATAAATTTATACATAGGATTGCTATGCACATACATGCACTCACATATACATACATAGATATATATATATATATATATATACATACATAGATATATATATATATATATATATATATATATATATACATACATATATATATATACACATACGCATACACATGTAAACATATGCTTTCCCTAAGAAATTCTACTCCTACTCTTGTACTCTTGGTTTTATATTTGTGTATGTCTCTTTTTGTGTATTTCTCCTAACTCCTCTACTTTATTTCTACCTGCTAACTTGCCCTATTACTTAACCTACATCCATTCCAACAATCCCTCCCTTGCCCCCATTCCCCTAAATCTAAATACCCTTTTATGCCCCTCTTTTAACCTATCCCTTTACCCACCCCCTCTAAAGATCCTTCCTTTAGCCTCTCCCCCATCCCTATTCCCTTGGAATTTTGTTTCTTTTTTAAATTTAGTAGACTTTCATAGTCTGCTAGATGCGTACATATTTCCCCTCCTTAACCCATTCCCAATGAAATTACGTTTCCAAAATTAACAGCTCCCCTCCTTTATCTAATTCCTAATCTGGTTCTTCTTCTTGCTCCTCCTTTATATAGATAATTACTCTTTTAGCTGTTATTGAATGGTTTTACTTTTAAAAAATTATATCATATTCAGATCTATCCCAATCTTTCTTACAAGTACCTAATTACTAGTAACCATTTTAGACATAGATGTTACATTTTCCATACACAAAAGGTAAACATTCTATCCTTATTTAGTCCGTTATAATTAGTCCTTTGTATAATTAGTCCTTAGAACCAGTGTGGCCTCAGAAAGGGCCAAGGAACAGTAGATATAGTGTTTGCTGCCTGACAACCCCAGGAGAACTGCCAGGAGTAGAACAGATGTCTGTACACAATGTTTGGACATCTGACAAAGGCTTTTGACACTATTAGTAGTGAGAACTTATGGAAAATTATGTCAAAATTTGGTTGCACAGAAAAGTTCATCAGTATTGTATGTCAATTTCATGATGGCATGTTTGCCCAGGTTTTACATAGAAAACAATGGTCTTGTGCCTTCCCAGTCACCAATGGAGTGAAACAGGGCTATATGCTTGCTCCCATGCTTTTTAGCATGATGTTTTCAGCCATGTTGTAAAATGCTTTCAGTGAGGATGAACATGGCATCAAGGCCAACTACTGTACTGATTCTAAGTTCTTCAATTGGAAAAGGCTACAAACCAAGACCAAAGTTGAGGGAATGTTGGGACATGATTTTCTATTAGCAGATGATTGTGCACTCAATGCAGCCTCTGAAGCTGAGCTGCAACAAAGAACAGGTCAATTCTCTGCTTCCTGTGCTAATTTTGGCTTAATAATTAAGACTAAGAAAACACAAGGTGCTCCATCAACCACCACCACACCATCCATACATGAAACCATCAGTTACAACAAATGGAGAAGTTTGGGATGCTGTGGATAAATGCTTACCTTGGTGGTGTACTTTCCAGGGATGTGCCCATTGACAATGAGGTTGATGCACTCATTACCAGAGCTATCTCAGTATTTGGGAGGCTTCTAAGAAAAGTCTGGGAAAGAAGTGGTTTTAGACTGACTACCAAACTGAAGGTCTACAGTGCCATTGTGCTGACTTCATTGTTGAGTGCCTGTGAAACAGGGACAGTCTACTAGCACCATGCCAGGAAACCGAATTGCTTCCATTGGAACTGTCTGAGGAAGATTCTGAAGATCACCTGGCAGGATAAGGTACCAGACATGGAGGTCCTTGCTTGAACTGAAATGCCAAGCGTTCAAACTATGCTTCAGAGAGCACAACTCCAACAGGCTGGCCATGTTGTTCGAATGCAAAATGTATGCTTGCCAATAAGACTATTTTATGGAGAACTGGCTTGGGGCAGGTGATCACATGGTGATTAGAAGAAACAATACAAGGACACTCTCAAGGTGTCTCTCAAGAACTTTGGATTTGATTGTGCAACATGGGAGACACTGTCACAGGCTCGCTCTGCATAGTGTGTCCATATCAAAATGGTGCTATGCTCTATGAGCAAAGTAGAATTGAAACAGCATAAAGGAAACATAGGATGCACAGATTTGGAGTACGTTTGAACGTTCACATGGACTATCTGTGCCCAATCTGTGGTAGAGAATTCCAAGCTCATATTGGTCTGGTCAGCCCCAGTCATACACATTGAAACTTCACTTTATCATGGTGATGTCATTTTGGTCCTCTTCAAAAATGAAGGACAACTTTATTTCTCTTTGCTCTTTATATCAAATCTATTGAGTTCAGGATATATTTTTTTTATTTGAATAAGAATTGTTTTTATGAGTATCTTTTGTTTCTCATGCCAGTCATTTCAAGATATAACCCCCATTCCTTCTTTTTTTTTTAAATAAATTTATTTAACTTTTTACATTCATTTTCACAAGATTTTGGATTCCAACATTTTCTCCCCATTTGTCCCCTCCCCCATCCCCAATACACTGGACATTCTAATTACCCATATCACCAATCTGCCCTCTCTTCTATCATCCCTCCCTTCCCTTACCCCATCTTCTCTTTTGTCCTGTAGGGCCAGATAACTTTCTATTCCCCATTACCTGTATTTCTTATTTCTTAGTAGCAAGAACAATACTCAACAGTTGATCCTAAAATTTTAAGTTCCAGTTTCTCCCCATCCCTCCCTCCCCACCCATTCCCTTTGGGAAGGCAGG
>CM053771.1:431996209-432048108 GCA_028658325.1 Potorous gilbertii
TAGTTAGTCTTACACAACATGACTATTATCGAAGTCATTTGCAAAACTACACAGATATGGCCTATACTGAATTGCCTGCCTTCCCAAAGGGAATGGGTGGGGAGGGAGGGATGGGGAGAAGTTGGAACTCAAAGTTTTAGGAACAACTGTTGAGTATTGTTCCTGCTACTAGGAAATAAGAAATACAGGTAATGGGGAATAGAAAGTTATCTGGCCCTACAGGGCAAAAGAGATGATGGGGACAAGGGAAGGAAGGTATGATAGAAGAGAGGGCAGATTGGTGATAGGGGAAATTAGAATGCTCAGTGTATTGGGGTGGGAGGAGGGGAGACATGGGGAGAAAATTTGCAACCCAAAATTTTGTGAAAATGAATGTAAAAAGTTAAATAAATAAATAAATAAAAGAAATCTAATTAATGCCATGACCAATCAGGAGTCCAGAAGTTCTTGATGTAGCATACCTCCCACCTCTCACAGTGTGAATTTTTTGCATATCTATGTTTGTTACAAGCAGAATATTTTATTTTGTTTGGAAGAGGAAGCACATAGGTAGTTATAGTGAAGAGGAGAAGAAGGAGGAGGAGGAGAAGAATGAGGATGAAATGAAAAAAGATAAGAAGGAGAAGGAGGAGAAGGAAGAACCAGAGGGAGAAGAACAAGGAGGAGGAGGAAAGAAAGGGAAAACATAAAGGAAGTAAAAAAACAAAAAGAATAAAAGGAAAGAGAAAGAAAGAAGAAAGTAAAGAGAAAGGAGAATCCAGAAAACATTAAAATGCAGAGAAAAAGCACAATGAAGTTTATAGAGGATCCACAAATGAGCAAGACAGATTTGGTAATTTTATCTTAAATTATGTATGAAAAACTAAATAGGATAGGATAACATTATCATAATTTTAATAACACCTAAAGGAAGCATGACCTAATTGTAGTAGATGACTACAAAAAATATCAATTTGGAATACTTGGGAGTGATATAGTCAGTGGACAAGCCCTCAAAGAGGAGACATTGCCGAGTGTAGGGTCTGGAAGTAAATGTTTCAGGAAAATAATTTTAACTGAAATACATGCTGGCTCATTGAGTGTGTGTGTGTATAAGAAACAGAGTGGGGAGAAGGCTGATACAAAAGAATGCCCAATATTGGAGAAGTGGAGAGTGTGGCCTAGGAATGCCAGAGTCTTTTGTAGGGAGTCACATTTTCATGAGTGCAAAAAGGTGGGAAGAGCCTAAAAGAAAGACATACATGATGAAAAAAATTGCAAAATAGAGCAAGATGAATCACAGATAAGTTCCAGGAAACATACTAGAAGGGGAAAACAAAAGAGGGTGAACACCAGAAAGTAGTAGGACAGAGATAAGACATCAAACATTGAAAGCAGGAAAACATTTTTGCCTTGGTGGAAGGTGACTGAAACATAGAAGAAAAGATGGGAGGAAAAGATGGGAGTTTTCTAGTCATAGAACATAGTAAGAATTATTTGTTGTTCCTTTCACACACCAGTCCTGTGATAATGGATGATGACAATGTTTTAAGTTTGACAGTTTAGCAAGTCAAGCATCTGAAATAGTAAATTATAAGTGAATAGGTCATTGAGGTCCTGCTTATATTCTTACTTGGCAACAATTCCTTTGCATCGCACAAAGATAATGAGAATAACACACATCTTGAAGATATTCTGGACATGAAATTTATGTGTATCTACCGGTTAGGCTAGAATTTTAATTTATGGTCACAGAAAAATTTCTCGTGGTGAGAGGCCTCCTGTCTATGGCTCTTGACTTGAGGATCATCATGCTAAAAGATAATATAGTGACTGTTCGTTTAATAATCATAGAGAACTGAGATATTGCTATGTAACCTGTATAGTTTGGTGAAGTACCTACTTTCCCATCTACACATTTTTGAACATTTCCTATGACAATATCTTATACTACATCTAGAGAATTATGATCATCCATTTCTGGAGAAAATACACAGATTTTTCTAGGAGTACCAACAAAAATAATAATATAATATGAAATGTTTTTATTGAAATTGGGCAATATATTTGTTTTCAATACTGAAATCCATGATTAACCACCAACTATCTTTTTAGAAGAAAAGAGGAAATAACCTAGGATATTTTAATGAATATACATAGAGTATGATTTTAAAAAATGATTTAAATGGACAACATACCTGAAGCTGCTACCTTTTTTTTTTCCTGAGAACTTCCCCCAAATCAAATTAAGCTCAGACTATCATGGTTGTGCAAGAGCTAGATGGCTAAGTGGATAGATTTCTGGGCCTAGAGTCAAGAAGACATGAATTAAAACCCATCCTCAGGTATTCACTAGCTGTTTGACGCAGGTCACGTTACTTAATCTCTATTTGTCTTAATCCACTAGAGATGAAAATGGCGAACTACTCCAGTATCTTTGAAAAGAAGATCCCATGGAAAGTTTGGTTCATGAGATCATGAAGAGTCAGACATGACTAATCAACTGAACAACACTAACAACCATGGTTGGTATAGAATTAAAAGTACTTTTCTCTATAGTTAGCAGATATTCTCTATGTGTTACTGATAAGATTATTTTAATTTTGAGATAATCATTTGGGTAATTTTAAAAATTAGAAATTAAAGAAATGAGTAGGAAGGGAGTTATCTTGAATTATTCAAACTGGCTGTTGACTTGAATATTCTTTTCCATTGAATTTGCCTGTGTTTTTACAATGCATGTTTCCTGTTTCTTTTTAAAGAATTTTCATCTCTGGTTAAGAAATTTTTCAGACCTTCAGAAGAAGAAATAAGTGGATTGAATTGGAGTTTTTCACTACATCACAAATATTTAACTATAGTGAGCCCTTAGAAACATACTTAATTTCATATTTATGTGAAATCTACTAATTCAATATATTTATAGAAAAATATCATAATCCATTCAAATGTATTGTAATTAGTCTAATTGCAAAATATGTTTTTTTAGAAATTGAGATTTGTGCCCTCTAGATTATTATATTACTATCTCATTAACTTTACATATACAGATCAGATATAACACAATTATTGTTGCTAATTGTTTCCATGAAAATTTGGCATTAACTTAATATTGTGGGATTTATTGTGTTCTGAGGAACAAGGTTATAAAACAGATCATTAGATTGTAAGTTCTTTGAGGAAAGAGATTATCTTTTACATCTTTTTGTATCTCCAGAGCTTAGCAAACTGCTTGGACCATGATAAGCAATTAATAAATATTTATTGATTTTTTTGATTGAGTCACACAATATCATAGTTTTTGCAAAATCATGATGGGTTTCAATCTCTGAATAGTAAGGACATATGTTATGATTAATTCTATTGGAGTTATTCTTGTTTTTCAAATTGTCCTGGCATTTCAAAGTTGAGTACAGACTTTCACATAGCAGATACTTAATAAATTCTTCTTGCATTAGCATAAATAAAGCATTCTCTTTTGACATTTAAGTACTGAAGTAAAATGACTTCAGAAACTTAAAAAAAATATTCTAAAAGCCTAGCTTCAGGAGCTCATTCTAAAAAGGAAAGCACATTTCACTAACATTTTGTTGTTAGCATTGACCTTTGGGAATTGTCATTAATAGTTCTTTTGAGGGATGATATCTAATTGATGGAATACCAATGTATGCAATATGCATATACATTTTAATCAGATTATGTTCCATCCGTTCAAGGCTGTTTAAATAACAAAGTTGCCCTTCTCAGCATTCTGCTACTATGTAGTCAACAGCATTTTAATAATACCGAGGTCTCATCTTTTTATATTTGTGAATAATAAAAGTTCCCATATGACCTTTGTGAAAAATTACTGAAATGATTATAAATGTCTCAACAGCTAGATAAAATAAATAACTCTAGGTATTTCTTCAGTGTAGTGTAGAAACCACAGAACATCTGTGCTATTAATGTGGAAGTTCATATGAAATCTGCCACCCTGCAGCATTGCCCTCCTGCAGCAAGCACATAGTGTTATCAAACACACAAAGTTAATTGTTGTGAAATATATTTATTTTAATGTAAGAAATTCTCATGAAAATGTGTTAATGAAAGTAACTTTACTCAAAAGTCTTGAAATATAAATTACAGTCTTAGTAGATGAAATAATATATCCGTATTTCACTTACTATAGCAGTATTTAAGGTGAACTAACCATAACTTCAGAAACAGACACATATATTTCAGGATTTACGAAAGAATTCTATCTAGTTGATATTGTACTTTTACTCAGTCTATATGCTCTTCTGAATACTGTAGTTCTTTTGGATTTAATCATTTTTGTAACTTAAATCTGTATTTCTTCCAGTGGCGGTAGGACGTTGGATTAAATCAGGTCCCTTTCAGCTTAAAATTTCTTTATTTTAATTTCCAATAAATAAGGATGATTTATAATGTTTTGTAAGCAAATGAAACATTCAACAACATCTTCATACATTTATAATACAATTACAAATCTGCTTTGTCATAGAGTGGCAGTAGGAGAGGGAGGGAGGAAAGAAAAGAAAGAGAGAGAGAGAGAGAGAGAGAGAGAGAGAGAACACAGAATTCTGTTCTATAGAGAAAGTTCTGTAATTTTAAATCATCTTTTTGTGTTTGTTCCTGTTGTTCTTATCCTGTTTTGGTATCATACATGATAGGTCAGGGAACAAGAAGAACCCAATCTTAAAGTACGCTTCTATTTAATTTAGTTATAGGTACATTAAGCACCTAATATTATTCATTCTCGGCATCTGATTTCCCCTTTATTTACTTCAACAAATTCTTTTATAACATATATTATCCCATGGTTTTCTTTAAAATATGAATAATATTTGAGAGATTTCACCCACTATTTCCAGTTGTATTTCTCACATTCAGATTGACAGAAGGAAGTCATTTTATTGCACTATGAACAGTCACACTTACAAATACCATGGGAATTGTCAAGGTGAAAATGTTTGTTGTGCTTTTTTTCCCACCTAAGATAATATATCTACATGATTTAAACATAAAATAGACATAACATCACAGAGTAACATTGTTTATTTATACATATTGAAGATAGAAATCAAAGAAACTGCCTCCTCAATTAAAGTTTTATAACTTCAATAAAAATTTCAGGAACTAATTATAAAATACAAAATACTCACCAAATGGTGTCACTTAGATCCTCTTTATACAGGTAGAATAAAGTAACAGAGATGGATCCAAGATGGCAGGGTAAAAGTAAGTACTTGCTTGAATGCTGGCTAAAAACATGTAAAAATGACTTTAAACAAATTCTAGAGCTAAAGAAACACAAAATTACAAAGTAAGTCGAATCTCCAGCCCAAGATAACCTGGAAGATCAATAGGAATGGTATATCACACTGGACTGGGAACAGGATGCAGTACAGCATGGGATGCACCAGCAAAGATAGAGCCAGAACAGGCCACAGGGGACTGAATCGCTTTTGGTCGTGGAAGTTTCCAGACTTCACAACCCACAAACACCAAAGACCACATAGAATATCAGTGAGAAAACTCTGTGGGACCTGAAGGAAAGAAGAGCATGGCCTGGCCCCAAATGCAGGGAGGAGGAGGTAGTGGCAGCAGCAGCAGCAGCAGCAATGATTGCTTCCAGAGCTCTGGGCCCACAGGCAGTGAGGGATTAAGTGGCTGATACAAAACCTCTGAAGCCTGGGACAGTACACCTACCCCCAAGATTCCTCCACTCCCACCTCCAGTAGAAACAGAGTTCTGCCTTGACAGAGTTATAAAATCAAGTATTTGTCTGGAAAGATGAGCAAACATAAAAAAAACAACAACAAGAACAAAACTTCAAACTATGGAATCTTAAAACATACAACCAGAAGAATACAACACAGTCAAAGCTCCTATATAAAAAGCCTACAAGAAAACTATGAATTGGTCTCAGGCCATAGAGGAGCTCAAAAAGGATTTTGAAAATCAAGTAAGAGAAGGGAAGGAAAAATTGGGAAGAGAAATGAGAGTGATCCAAGAAAATCATGCAAAATGAGTCAACCCCAAAATACTGGAGAAGATAAGACCTTAAAAATAGACTAACCCAAATTGCCAAAGAGATTCCAAAAGTCAGTAGAAGAAAGTCTTAAATAAGAATTGGAAAATGGAAAAAGAGGTTCAAAAACTCACTGAAGAAAATAGTTCCTTAAAAATTAGAGTGGAGTAAATAGAAGGTAATGATTATGAGGAATCAAGAAATTATAAAATAAAATCAAAAGAGTAACAAAAATTGAAAGACAATGTGAAATATTTCATTGGTAAAACCACTGACCTGGAGAGTAGATCCACAAAAGATAATATAAAAATTATTGATCTACCTGAAAGCCATAATCAAAAAAGGGCCTATACATCATCTTTAAAGAAATTATCAAGGAAAATTGCCTTGGTATTCTAGAACCAGAGGGTAAAATAGAAACAGAAGGAATCCACTGATTGCCTCTTGAAAGAGATCTCAAAAGGAAAACTCCTAATTATATTGTAGCCAAATTCCAGAGTTCCCAGGTCAAAGAAAAATACTGCAAGCATCCAGAAAGAAACAATTTGAGTATTATGGAAATACAATCAGGATAACATAAAATCTAGCAGCTTGTCCATTAAGGGATGGAAGGGCTTGGAATATGATATTCCAGAGGGCAGGAGAGCTAGGATTATAACCAAGAATCACCTATTCAGCAAGGCAGTGAAATAGATCAGAGGAAAAATGGAATTTCAATGAAATAGAAGACTTTCAGGCATTCTTGTTGAAAAGACCAGAGTTGAATAGAAAGTTTGACTTTCAAATACAAGAATCAAGAGAAACATGAACAGGCAAACAGGAAAGAGAAAGCATAAGAGACTTATTAAAGTTGAACTGTTTACATTCCTACATGGGAAGATGATATTTATAACTCATGAGACTCCTTAGAGTAATTGGAGAGAAGACAGACAGACAGATAGATCGATAGATAGATACAGTGATAGAGTGCAAAGGGTAGGTCCAGGGGGCCTATAAGTCTTTAGTACTTCCAAAGTGATATGATCTGAAAAATAATTTAGTCATTGCTCTCCTGGTTTGCACTTTAGTCCTTATGCTGGTGTGGCAACTGATCTCTTGTAACCGCAGCCACTCTTCTCCAAATGTGAAGATGCAAAACAATGAATAAAAAGAGCCTGGTAAAAGCAGCACAGATACAACACACACACACACACACACACACACACACAAACAAACTGGAAGCAAAGCAAATGCTTGTTTATTAGAAAATGGTAAATCTAATAGAACATTATTGTGCTAAGAGAAACAATAAATATTATGACCAAGAAGTATTGAAAGATTTTGAGGGACTGAAGGAGAGAGAAGTAGAGTCAAGGAAACAATACATAGTGATGCAAATGGAATGAAAATCAAGCTCAGAAAAATCTAATGAAAATGCTGCAAAATTGGAAAGTACAAGAATTGTCCCCCCAAAATCATGTGCTAATACTACAACCTCCACTCCTTTAAACTATGGAATCTCCATGGGTTTGGAACATTACAAATATTTTCAGATGATTTCAATGACTTGAATGGTTTTGCTGATTCCACACTTTTCTTTCCCTTTTAATGCTTTTTAAAAAATAATCTTTTGTTATGTCAGATGGTGCTCAGGAAAAGATATGGAGGAAATTTAGTCAATGTGTAACAAAAGATATTAATATATTTTTAAATGAATAGGAATGGGAAACATTTTTTCATAACTGTCTAATAAGTTTAACAGGAAGTAAGGATAATCAGAGCAAATAGTGTATATAGCTTAATTAATCCTTGAATAAAATGTATAATATAAAAAAGTTATATGAGGTTAGTGTGCACATGGACAACTAGGTGATGCAGTGGATAGCGTGCCAGACCTGGAGTCAGGAAGACTCACCTTCATGAGTTCAAGTCCACCTTCACACACTTATTAACTGTATAAACCTGGGCAAATTATTTAATCCTGCTTGCCTTAGTTTTCTCATCTATAAAATGAGCTGAATAAAGAAATGACAAATTGCTGCAGAGAGAAATGACAAATTTACCAAGAAAACCCCAAATAGGAGTTCTACATAACTGAAAAAGGACTCAACATAAGACACAGACCATGGCATCACATCTAAGTTAAGGAGAATTCAGCTTTATAGCATCTATATTTGATGTGTTCTTTAATTAAAGAAAACTAAGGATGTAGAAGTGTTTTGAAATTATTTTCACACTCATAGAAGACTTCACAAGGAATGGTTTTACACTGGGAGTAGCATGAATTTAGTAACAATATTCTAATCCTTCTCCTCACCAAGTTAGCCTAATTTTTTCCTTAAAAGATATTGAAACTATCTTTAAGATTTATTTGACTCAAGGGAATAAGTTTCCAGCCATTGACTTCACTCCCTCATCATAAGATGATGTCTGAATAAAGGGGTGGAACTCTTCCTGAAAGCTTCGTACTGTTGAATACTATCATGAAAAAAACTGAGAAACTGCTCATTTCAATCAATATTTTTTCATATAACATTCTTTCCTTGTTTTGTATATCCTTCCTCTGCTGTGACTAAGTAAATATGCTTTTCTTAACTTTCAGATGAATTATTCGCGTCATATCTTTGCAGCTTCAGATCAAAATTACAAGGGTTCCAAACTAAATTTGGGCTAGCCCATAAAAGGGTTAGTGGGATGGACTGATTACTCACTTCCTTTTCTGGCAAAAGTTGAACATAACCCTGATTGGCTGTAGTGTTGCATCCTCCCTTGCAAACTCCAAAATGAATCAATGAGCCAGTTTTAAGCACAGTTAGAAGCCTATGGAAAAAAAAGTGTAGAAAAAAATAGAATACAGCAATGGTAAAACTCACAGGTAACCTTGATATAAAGGTTCAACCACAATTTGCCCTGGGAGTTGTAAGATTATTTTCTTGGATATCTTTATTTTTAGAAGAAAATTCAGCCCCCAAAATAACAATTTTGTTTTGTGTTTTGTGTCTGAAAATTAAGGCTGAGGAATAGATTTACTGATGTCATATTTACCATCTTAAAAATCATTGAAAACGGAAATAGCCATTTTAAAAACTAATTATTATGCTAGCCATAATTGTTATTAATATATGTATATGTAATAGTTTTAATGGTAATACAGACCATAGCAATTCGTCTACTGTGCATTTGATATGAAGATAAGCAATATATGTCTCTTCTCAGCAGTGTTCTTTTTGCTCAGAGTTTTATATTATAAATTACCAATATTCTGAAAATCTGTAGTGCACCTAAAAACATGGAACTAGCATAAAATAAATATTTAGCACAGAACTAAAGAATTTAGGTGTTTGATATTGGTTAGTCCTACTTGATGTCATCGAGTTTAATCTCTATGTCCCACAATGAAATCTTCGATATTATATTTGTAATTTGCACAAAATAATTATAAATGTAATTTGAAAGGAGGAGGTAGGAGCCAGGGATCTCCAATTTCACCTTTCCACTTGCCTTTCAGACATTTTGAAATGGATGTCTAATAGACATTTTAAAATAAATATATCTTGTACAGAGCTCATTATCTTTTCTCCTAAAGATTCATGTCCCTTCTTCCCTTGCTTCCTACTTTCTCTATTATCATAAGAGGACAATATTATCCTTCTACTTCCTCAGGCTTGCAAAACATGAGTCTTCCTGGAATCCTTGTTATTTATACCAGTCTACTGCCAAGACCTGTCAATTTCCATTTGTAACATTTCTCAGGTATGCCTTCTTCTCTCCTCTCTCAATGCCACTACTCAAGTGTGGGTCCTCATCACCTCATGACTGAATTATGGGAATAATATATTGGAGGTTATTCCTGCCTCAAATCTGTTCCTATCTTTAATCCACTCTCCATTCATTTGTTAAAATAATTTTCCTAAAATATGAATCTACTACTCTTTATTAAGTTTTAAAGACTTTATTAAGTCATCATTAAGTCCAGAGGCTCTTTCTCCCTTCCAGGATTGAATGCAAAATTGGAAAAACCCTTCATAAACTAGCTCTTTCTATTCTTCTTAAATCTCAGTCCCTGGAATATACCCTTGGGTCCAATGACACTGTCTTCTTGACTTTCATAAATAAATCATTCCATCTCTTTGCTGCATGTATTTTCTCAAGCTGTCTTCATGTCTGCAATGTTCTACCTCCTCTGCTCTGACATCTGATCTCCCTGACATCTTTTAAGTCCCAATTAAAAACACATGTTTTGCTGAAAACCTTCCTTAAATCTTGTTAATTCTTGTTTCAACTCTATTAATAATTTTCTCTATTTCCTATATATAGGTAGTTTTCTATATATTTCTTTGCATATTCTCTCCTTTATTTAATTATAAGCTTCTTATAAGCTTATTTTATCTCTTTTTTTTGTATCGTTAGTGCTTAGCCTGGCATCTGGTATATGGTAGCAATTAAATGTTTATTGGTTGCAAAGTTATAATTAAAAAGGTTTGTCTGGATTGTCAGGCATGGAGAGCTTAATGTGCTCCTGAATCATTTTCAATCTCATTATCACTTTACCCTTCTCACTTGCCTACAAACCTATTCAGGATTCCCCAATCTAAACCATAAGCAAATATCCTTCTTTTCCCATTTTTACCCAGAGTAGCTGCTAATCCAATCAAACTTCTGGAAAATGTAAACTTCATATGACATTTATACTTCTTCATGAACTACTTTTTCTTCACTTGTTTTTAATTATGTTGCTATATTTGCCATTTTTTTCATGGTCTGTTAAAGGTCATCAGTGATGTCTTACTCTTTAGATGCACTTGTTTTTCCTTAATGTTAATCCTCATTGACTTCAAAGTAACATTTAAAACTGTTGAGCATCCTCTTTTTCTGTATACTCTCTTCTTCATAAACTTAGAAGCTTTTTATACTTCTCCAAGTCCTTCTTCAATACTTCCTAAGCTATCGCTATGTCTTTTTCCTGACCTCATAAAATGAGTTATCATTCTGTACTCTCTTCTGTTTCTATATATTTTTAAAAATACCTTGGCAAGCTCATTCATTTCAGTGACTTCAATTATTACCTTTATGATGATGACTCCAAAATTTGTATCTCAAAACATATTTCCATCTGGCTATAGCATATTTCCCCCTAATGTCACAATTTCAAAATCATCCTTTCCCAAACTGACCAATAAACTCTATGAAAAACTGCTCCTTCTAACTTATTTTTCAATCAATTGCTGCCACTATTCACTTAGTTTTCAAGGTTGAAACCGTAATATTATTTTTCATTTTTCTATTTCCCTCACTTATATACATTATTGACCAAATCATATTGATTTTATCTAGGGAATATTTCTCCTCTTTTAGTCTCACTGCAATGAGTCCTCATCTGTACATGCACAGAGAACAGTAATACCTTCAAACTTCCACTTTCACATTCTAACCTATCATTCTGACATTTTACAACTGAAGAAAGATAGACAGGAAAACAATTTATTAATATGATCCTATCACTTCTCCACTCAATACTTTTTGCATTTTTACTGTGATTTTTCATGAATATCATTATATATGTGTATATACATATATATTTGCACACATATACATATATGTAATATGAATTCTACAGTTTTCCCAGATATGATCAAAATCATAGCAGTGCATTACTCCTCTCCAGAACAATGTTCCTTCACTCAGAGACTTATAGTTTGAGTAATTTATTTGATATTCTTACAAAAGTGTACTCCTTTGTCTGATATATAGAGCTCTCCAGTATCTATTGTCATTCTCAGTTTCCCACTTTACATTGGAAGCTTGGTCTACCTCTGAGACGTCAATCTCTGATAGGTGAAAACTCCAGTAACAGAGTTAAGTGACTTGTCCATTTTACACAATTATCAAGTGCCTGATGCTGTATTTGAACTTAGGTCTTTCTGACTTAAGACCCAGTATTCTATCCATTGCATTACCTAATTGCCTTGAAGCAAGAGATGGATACAAGAGAAGAAAACAGTGAAAAGTTGAACTGGTTATATTGTCAAGATTAGTGAGGAAAATGAATCAGGCAGGTTTAATAGCTTAGGAGAACATTTAAGGTGAGGAAGGGAATAGAAATCATGATGAGGGTTCAGAGAGACAGTACCCCCAAGCACTAGCTTAAAAATCCAAGTTCCTGCATATAAATCTGACCTTTGACATACCCTGTGTGATTCAGGCAAATCAGTTATGTTCCTTGTGGTTCAATTTTTATAAATTTAACTAAATGGCCATGGAGGTCCCTTCTAATCCTAGATCTATGAGAATCTTATGGATTCCAGGTTAAAGATAAGTGAAATTATACAAATAATATAATATTAACAGGGTATTCATGGTTGGATGCAGGATTTTCAGAAATCTTTATCATGGAAATGAAATATTTGTAAGTAATGGAAAAATCAATGATGTTGTGATTCCTACACAGGGAGGAGGAAAATTGCAATTGTAGAGTGAAGAAGGCTGAGGAACTAGAAGATCATAGCATTTGAGGGAAAATCAACATGAAGCTTGAAATCCCTTGGTGTATAGTAAGAATTTGGCATAAAAAAGAAGACTTAGTAAAGTGAATATCAATTGAGTTTATGTTATGGAGTAATAGTAACAGAAAATGTCTATAAGGGGTGATGAAGGGCAACAGCTATGCCTATATCTTCTTCTAGACGAATGTGTCAAGGGTCATGAAAGAAGTTGAATCCACTACTGGAAAGGGTAGCTAGAGAGATAGTCTTTTCCCCAGAGAACCAGGTATCTATGAGAACCAGTTCAGAGTAGCTCGTGGGGAAGAGATCAAGAATTAAGAGTGAAGCTTGTTTATGATAGAACAGAGTTTCAAGAAGCAAAAAAACTTATTTACAGAGTATTTTGGAAAATGTTGCATGATAATGAGCAGAATCACATCATAAAACAGAGAAGGCTAGTGTACAGTAAAAACAGTGTAAAAAAACAAGACTAAAAAACTGGATAAGGCAGAGTCACGATGCCAATAGAAAGGGCTTGTCTGAGCTCTACACCAAACTATTCCAAATTCATTTAAATAGCAAGTCTAAAGAAATTTTAGAGTGGCAAAACCCACAAAAAGATGGAGTGAATCAATTTACAGCCCAAGACAACTTAGAAGGTAAATTTGAAAGGTCTGTTGCACCTGAGTGAGAGAGAAGCAGAGCCCAACTTAGACTATACCAGCACAGACTTAGCCAGCAATCCAAGAGCAGATCTCAGGGCAACAGAATCATTGGTGGCAGTGAGAGTTTCCAGACCTTTCAGCCCACAGATACCAAAGACATCTTAGAAAGTCAGCAAGAAAGATCTGTTGCACCAGGGTCATAGTAGAGCTCAGTCCAATACATGCTGTGCCAGCAGAGCCTTGACCCCAGCAAACCAGGAGCAGGTTTTGGGACCCATTGAATCAGCAGCAGCTGCTGCTTCCAGAGTTCTCAGTCTAAAGATGGTGAGGGTCAAATTACTGATCAGAAGGAGATTGCAAAGTTCTCTTCGCTAGCACTAGGGCAAGACCCTTTTGGTTTGCCCATACTTGCATCTTGGTAGCAGTCCAGTATGACAGTCCCAGGGTGAAGAGAACCAGTAGCACACCAGAGCTTGTGGATACAGTGGAGCAAAGACCCTCCTCACAGATCCAAGACACAAAAGAGTGTTTGTAGTAGGTCTCTCACAGACCAGAGTTCCGGCCAATTGAGTAGTAAATGCATCTCCTTAGATAGCATCACCTTGGGAGAACTGAAAACTAACAGGTCCCTAGAAGTATGTCTGAAAACAGCTGCACAATACCCATGAAACCTAGGACAATATGCCCTCTACTCTGGAAGCAGAGTCCACTGTTAACAAAGAGTTAAATATCAAGAAGTAGGCTGGGAAAATGTGCAAACCATAGAAAAAATTCTGACCATGGAAAGTTATAGAATAACAAGGAAGATCAAACACACACTCAGAAGAAGAAAACAACAAAGTAAATGCTCCTACATTAAAAGTCTCCAAGAAAATTATGAAATTGCTCTCAGGACATAGAAGAGCTCAAATACAATTTTGAAAATCAAGTAAGAAACCTAGAGGAAAACTGGGGAAAAGAAACAAGAAGGATGCAAGAAAATCATGAAAAACAAGTCAATGCTTTGGTAAAACACACATACACTCACACCCACACATACGCAAAAAAATGTAAATAAATAAAAACTTAGGGAAAATTAGACCCTAACAAGCAGAAGAGGCCAAATGGCAAAAGAGGTACAAAAAGTCAGAGGGAAGAATAATAGTTTAAAAAGGAGAATTGGCAAAATGGAAAAAAGCAGCACAAAAAATTCACTGGAGGAAAAAAAAACTTACAAAGTAGAATTAGCCAAATGGAAAAGGAGGGACAAAAGCTTACTGATGAAAATAATTCCTTAAAAGTTAGAACAGAGCAAATAAAAGTTAATGACTTTATAAAAAAAAAACAAAAAACAATAAAAAATGAAAAATAGAAGACAATGTGAAGTATCTCATTGGAAAAGAAACTGATCTGGAAAATAGATTCAAGAGATATAATTTAAAAATTATTGAACCAAGATCACAAGAGCCTAACCATCATCTTTCAAGAAATAATCAAAGAAAATGGTCTAGATGTTCCAGAATCAGAGGGCAAAATAGAAATGGAAAAAAAATCACCAATCACCTCCTAAAAATGATGACAAAATGAAAACTCCCTGGAATATTATAACTAAATTCCAGAGTTCCCAGGTCAATGAGAAAATATTGCAAGCAGCCAGAAAGAAAAAAATCAAGTATCATGCAGCCACAGGCAGAATAATAAAAGATTTAGCAGTTTCTACATAAAAGGAGAGGATTTGGGAGAAATGAGACATTGATACATTGTTGGTGGTATTGTGAACTGATTCATCCATTCTATAGAGCAATTTGGAACTATTCTCAATATGCTACAAAATCATGTTTTTGATTTACCCTTTGATCTAGTGGTGCTATTACTGGGTCTATACCACAAGAGATACAAAACAAAAAAGGAAAAGGATCTGTGTATATACATATATTTAAAGCAACCCTTTTCCAGTGACAAAGAATTTGAAATTATATGATAGATGCCCATCAACTGAGGACTGGATGAACAAATTGTGATATTTGAATACTCTTGAATACTATTGGGCTAGAAGAGAGCATGAGCAGGATACTATCCAAAAAACCTTGAAAGACTTACATGCACTGAGGCCAAAGGAAAATGTACTGTGTACAAATTAATAGTAATACTGTAATATGATCAGCTATGAATGACTTAGCTGTTCTCAACAATACAACTGTGAAAGACTATGATGAAAAATTCTGTCCATCCCCAGAGAAAGAACTGATACAGTCTGAATACAGAATGAAGAAAACTTGTTTTACTTTTTTCTCTTGAATTTTTTTAGTCTACATTTTCTTTCAAAATATGACTATTATGGAAATATTTTACATGATTACACATGTATTAACATATACTGAATTCTTTGCTTGTTCACTGAGGAGGATATAGAGAGTGAAGAGAGAATTTAGAACTCAAGGTTTTAAAAACAAATTTTAAAAATTGTTTATACATGCAATTGGGGAAATTAAAATATTTGTGTTTTTTTTTTAAAAAAAAAAGACTTGGTAAGAGACCTTAGAATGCAAAGTCAAAGTTATTTCAAGGGTTCTTAAAGATGAAAATGAGGAGTGGGAAAGAAAAACAGAACAATATTGACAATTGGTATAAAGCTTTTTCTAACTACTTTAAAAAATAACAACAGTAGAAACTCCCCAATTGGACCCCTAAAATTTGGCAAGTCTAAATCCCATCAGTGTGTTAAGTTGAGCACCTACCCCAAGTATGTGAAGACTTTAATAGCTGAATAGAAGGATAAGAACAATTATTTCCAATGTCCATGCAGACAGCTGAAGTAAGTGCCATGAAGCACATCAAACTTATTCAAGTATCAAAGATTTGGAGGTCACTGGTGGCATCGTGGGCCATCACCAGTCATCCTGACTTTTGTCTTGTCACTGGACTTTGATGACTCCAAAAGAAAGTGAGGCTGAAGCCTTTTCACAATTTTTCCTCATTTAAACCCAATTCATGCAAGTGTCATGACTTCACATCATGATGTCGTTAGTGCTTTTTAAAACAGAGGAACAACAACAACTAGCCTTCTTATGATCCCATAACTGATAATATAAATAAGAAAAGAATAATCCTATACACATAAACCTTGCCTTAGCTCATTCACATTTATAGTTATGACACTTCCTTCATTTTTTTACATGTTCATTCCCTTTAGATTAAGAAATAATAGCAATAATAGCAAGCATCCATCATCAGACATGCTTAAACTTCCATACTGACAAATTAAATGAATTGAACCAGTTCATGATTCAGGAAGTGCCAAGTTTAATTATATTGTTTTGGGCACATTGACTAGTTTTCCTTGGACCTTAGCCCATATTTCTTTTAATGCCTAGATCCTTTTAAAAGATTCAGTATTTATTTACATCGCTGGACAAGATATGCTTCATAGATGAATAGAGAAAATGAAACCACAGTTGTGTTTCCAACAGCTGTTAGTTTAGAATTCTAGTACCTCTTCTAAGAAGACTCATTTATTTCTACTTGACACTGGTAGTAAATCAGCTTTCTTGACACATTCTAATGAGACATCCCTAGGGGCGTAAACAGAAGCTGAATATTGAAAGTCAAATAACTTCTAGCTATTTTTAAAGAATGACTTTTATACTGGGTCCATTCTTCCTCCTATTAAAAATTTGCCTTAGAAATAAGTAGAAGCAGGGTTCTGCTTCTGAGAACCAAGACTATGGAAAAATCAGTAAGTCACTATCACTCTCCCTTTTTGACCTCTTTAAAAAAACAGAAAATAGTACCCCAAGAAAAATTCTGGAACAGAGGAACCAGCTTAAAGAAGGGATAGAGCAGTCTCAGTCTGGGTAATTTGGAGGATCAACAAGGAAGGTCCATTTCCCTAAGGTAAAAGGCAGTATATTCCAGGAGAGAAAATATCCTAGCAAAACAATGGAAAGCCTCACCTCAGCAAACTAGCAGGTGATCCTGAGTCCCAGTGTGGTGAAACAGGCAAACACCAATACTAGGATCCCCTCACATGCCTTAGTGCCAGGGAAACTGGCAGACTACAGATCCAAAAACTACCACCTGCATCAGGGCAGCTCTGGGTGGACAGGCCTCCTCCATCTACAGACCTCCACATGATTCAATTCTGCCCTGGGTGATGAGCAGGCCTTTTCCAGTAGTTGAACTTCCCGGTGCTTCAGTGTACTATGGGGAAATGCAGGAGGTCAACCTGGCCTCAGAACAGGCCAGACACCACCACTAGAACCCAAGCTCAGTGCTAGGTAAGTGAGGTACTGCCAGCACCTGAGGCTCCAGCAAACAAAACCAGTGACCAGGCCTTTGATTACCAGCAAAGAAGTGTGGGACAGTGCCCTGTGCGCTCCAGGAGGAGAGCTCAACTTTAAAAGCCAGGAAGTAGGTGAGTATCATGAGCAAAACACACAAAGAACACTGACCATGAAGAATTATTATGATTACAGAGAATATCAAAACACAAACTCAGAAGGAAACAACTCTTTAAAAATGCAAGTGGCTGAATGAAAAAGCAGGTACAAAAATCCACTGAAGAGAAGACCTCCTTAAATAGCAGAAATGGCCAAATCCAAAAGGAGGCACAAAAGCTAACTGAAGAAAACAATTCTTTAAAAATCAGAATTGGACAAGTATAAGCTTATGACTCTATGAGACATTAAGAATCAGTCAAACAAATTCAAAGGAATGAAAAAAATAAAAGAAAATGTAAAATACATCTTTGGAAAAAGAACTGGCTATAAAATAGTTCCAGGAGAGATAATTTAAGAATTATTGGTATACTTGAAAACCACAATAAAAAGAAAAATAAATTGGACAATATCTTTCAATAAATTATCAAGGGAAACTGCCCTGAGGTCCTGGAGCCAGAAGGTAAAATAGTCATTAAATTAATCTACCAGTTACCTCCTAAAAGAGATCCCAAAATGAAAACACCAAGGAATGCTGTAGTTAAGTTCCAGAATTATCAATTCAAGGAGAAAATACTCTAAACAGAAAGAAAGAAGCAATGTAAATGTCATGTAACCACAATCAGAATTAGACAGGACCTAGCAGTAACTACAGTAGAGGATCACAGGACCTGGAATATGATATTATGTAAGGCAAAGTGGCTTGGAATATGACCAAGGATCAAATCCCAGGAAAATTGAGCATAATGAGGAGAAGAACATACAGTAAATTAGGTGACTTCCAAAACTTCCCAATGAAAAGACCAAAGCACAATAGAAAATTTGATTTTCAAACACAAGACTTGAGAAAAGTGTCAAAAGATAAATAGGAAAGAAAAACAAACAAAGAACAAAACATGTTATTCAATAAGGGTAAACTGTTTACCTCCCTATATGAGAAGATGAACCTTGTAACTCTTGAGATTTGTATCTTTATTACGACATTTAGAAGGGATATACATAGACACAGAATGTAGGTATAAGTTGATATTGATGTGATAATAAAAAATTAATTAAATATTTGGGGGGTACAAGTGGATTGTACTGGGAAAAGAGGAAAGGAGGAGAAATAAAAGGCTAAATTACATCACATGAAGAGGTGCAAAGACATATTTCAGTAGAAATAGAGAAAATAGGGAGGTGAGCATTGCTTGAAACTTACTCTCATCAGGGTTGGCTCAAAGAAGGAATAACATGAATAATCATTTGGGTATAGAAATCTATCTTAACCTATAGCAGTAGGAGCAGAAAAGGGAAAGAAAAGGGAAGGGGGTGAATAGAAGGGAGGGCAGAGGTGAGGGAGGGAGTAGCAAGTGAAAGGAGAAGGAAGAAGGAGAGGGAATGATAGTAGACAGGGAAGAATGAGAGAGTGGTGGTCAGAAGCAAAACATTTCTGAGGAGAGAGGAAAAAAAAGGAGAGAGATAAAAGCATACATGAGGAGGTGAAAATATGAAGGACAGAAAGACACAGTTAGCAATTACAACTGTGACTGTATGGAATGAACACTCCCATAAAACATAAGCAGATACAGAGTGAATTAAAACCCATAACCTTTACAATATGTTGTTTACAAGAAATACTTTTGAAGCAGAGAGATATACACCACATAAAGGTAAAGGGCTGGAGCAAAATATATTATGCTTCAGCTCAAGTTAAAAAAAAAACAGCAGGGGTAGGAATCCTGATCTCAGACAAACAAAAGCAAAAAGAAATCTAATTAAAAGCAATAAGGAAAGAAACTACATCCTGCTAAAAGATCCCATAGATAATGAAGTAATATCAAATGTAAATGTACACGTCCCGAGTGGTATAATGTCTAGATTGTAAGAGGTGAATTTAAATGAGTTACAGAAAGAAATATACAGCAAAACTATATGAGTGGGGGACCTCAACCTCTCCCTCTCAGACCTAGACAAATCGAACCACAAAATAAACAAGATAGAATTTAAAGAAGTGAATAGAATTTTAGAAAATCATGTGTGGTAGACCTCAGGAGAAAGTTGAATGGGGATACAAAAGAATATACCTTTTTCTCAGTATTACATGGCACCTATATTAAAGACTACCAATTCCTAGAGCATAAAATCCTTACAATGTCAAAAAGAAATGCAGAAATATTAAATGCATCCTTTTCAGATCATAGTGCAATAAAAATTACATATAGTAAAAGGTCATGGAAAGACAGACTAAATATTAATTGGAGACAAAATAAACCTAATTTTAAAAAATGAGTGGGTCAAACAACAAATTGTAGAAATAATCAAAAAACTTCATCCAAGAGAATGACAATAATGAGACAAGGTACTGAAATTTATGGGATGCAACCAGTGTAGTTAATAGGAAAATTTAATATCTCTCTATGCTTACATGAATAAAATAAAGAGGAGACCAATGAATTTGGCATTTTATGAACAAAACTAGAGAAAGAAACAATTAAAAATCTTCAATTTAATATCAAATTAGAAATTCTGAAAATAAAAGGAGAGATAAATAATACTGAAATTAAGAAAATCATTGAACTAATAAATAAAACTAAGAACTGGTTTTGTTTACAGATCAATAAAGTAGATAAAGAATAAAACCAAGTTATCAGTATCAAAAAAAGAAAACAGCAAATTATTCTCCCTTGAAGAAGAAATTAAAGTGAAAATTTGGAGCTATTTTACCCAACTGTATTCCAATAAATCTGACAACCTTAGTGAAATGGCTACTTATACAAACATAAATTGGTCAAATTAACAGAAGAGGAAATAAAATACTTAAATAACCCCATTTCAAGAAAAAAGAAAATGAGTAAGCCATCAATGAATCTCTAAGGAAAATTCTCTAGGACCAGATGAATTCACAAGTTAATTCTGCCACACATTTAAAGATGAATTCCAATAACATATGAGCTATTTGCAGAAATAGGTGAAGTACTATCAAGTTCTTTCTATGATACAAATATTGTGTTGCTATCTAAACTTGGAAGAAAATAACAGACCAATTTCCCTAATGAATACAGATACAAAAAAATTTAAATAAAATATTAGCAAAGAGATTACAGAAACTTATCACCAAGATAATACCCTATGACCAGGTAGCATTTATATCAGGAAGGCAAGACTGATTGAAACTTCTGAAAACTAACAAAATATTTGACCATACCAACAATAAAGCTAACAGAAATCACATGATTTCTCGACAGATACATAAAAAAGCTTTTGCAAAATATAGCAACCATTCATATTAAAAGTATTAGAGAGCATGGGAATAAATGGAGTTTTCCTTAAAATGATAAGTAACAGATATCTAAAAAAAAGTCAGCAAGCATTGTATGTAATGGAAACATACTAGAAGCATTTCCAAAAATATCAGGAATGAAACAAAGATGCCTGTTATCACCACTGTTAATCAATTTGTATTAGAAATGTTAGTTTAGAAATATGATGGGGAAAATGAAATTGGAGGAGTAAGAATAGGCAATGAAGATATAAAGCTATCACTCTTTGCAGATGATATGGTGGTATACTTTGAAAAACCTAGAAAATCAACTAAAAGAAAAAAATTACTTGATATATTTAACAACTTAAGCAAAGTTACAAGATATAAAATAAACCCATTGAAATCATTGGCATTTCCGTATATTTCTATATATTACTATCTTCCTTATGGGCCCCATCGAACAGTAGACATGTCTTGATCTAACTACACAATTTGATTTTAGCCATACCATAAGCCCACAGACTCAATCACAGACCCCACTGAATAGCAGCCCCATTGACCCTCCCACCGTGATTCAGATTTGTCCATGAATTCATATTTTCCACAGAAACAGCAGGTGTATCCATGTCATGGGATCTCAAGTCTTTGCCTCTAGCTCACCACTGTCCTCAGACTTCCTCTCAGATGGAGAGAGATTTATTATCATGTCACTATCATACATACTCCCCTAATGGGGAGTTGCAATGGGAATTGCATGCCCAATTCTGCTGAAACTGGAACCCCTCCCCTACTACCTAAACCCTTAACAAGTTGCTCCTGCCTTTTTAATATCCATAATTTCTGTTTGTAGTTGCATCTTTACCATACAAAAGTCCTTCTTACTTTCACTGACATTGCTGGTTCCACTTGGAACTTAGCCTGCTTCAAGAGAGGTATCAATCTTAATAATTGCCTACACTTGCATTAAAGTTGGTCTGACTGTGAATTCTTTGAGATATTTCCACTATAACACATAATGAAACCACAACAGTGTTTTGGTTGTTTGTTTTGCAAAAGTGTGGCCGAAACTAGCCATACACCAACATCTCACACAGTATACCAACATAAGTTCAAAATGGGTATATGATTTAGACATAAAAGGAGACACTATAAGCAAATTAGCAAAGCAAGGAATAGTTTACATGTCATATCTATGGAGAATGGAAGAATTTTGACCAAACAAGAGATAGAGAAAACTATGAAATGCAAAATGGATTTTAATTGCATGAAATTTAAAAGGTTTTGCATAAACAAAGCCAATATAACCAAGATTAGGAGGGAAGCAGAAAACAGGGAAATAATTATTTTTATAGCCAATTACTGTGATAAAGGCCTCATTTCTAAAATGTGTAGAGAACTGAGTCAAATTTATAAGAATACAAGTCAATTCCCAATGGATAAATGGTCAAAGGATTTGAATAGGCACTTTTTCAGAGGAAGACATTGAAAATAGACCTATGGTCATATGAAAAAGTGCTCTAAATCACTATCGATTAGAGAAATGCAAATCTGAGGTACCATATCATATCTGTCAAATTGGCTAACATCACAGAACAGAAAAATGATAAACTTTGGGGAAAGGAATGATTCCTTTTTCTGATGCAGATCCTAACTCACCTTACCTTTGTTCACTGTAACTTGTACTTCACTAAAGATTAACAGGTCTTTCTTAGTATTTTATACATGCCATTGTCATATTTTATCCATTTTTTCCTTGTTTTTGCTATGTACCTGCCCATCCCTGCTCCTCATCACAATAGTTCTTTTAATATCAACATTCTTATCATTTTTGAGTGCAAATTATATTCAGTATCATTGCATTTTATTTTGTTTTGTCCACCATAAACTTATTCATTGAACCATGATACTTTGGAGATCATAGTCTTAGGTAATTTGCAACTATGACATTGCCAATAGAATAGAGATGATACAGAGTGAAATTTTGTGCCAGGGAGGATCTTGGGAACATGGAAAGGTTTGGAAAATCTCTCAAAAATATGATAACTTGCTCTCCTCCTCTTCCTCAATTTGAGGTTCAGGTTACAGTACATGTGCTAGTCCTATGCAAGAAATATTTACTAATGAACTGAGTACTGTTGATCCCTACTATAACCTAAGCAGTATACATTTCTCATTCGCTTGTAGATAGTTAAAGCAATATTATTTAAAGTTTATAATGATGAGAATAGTAATGGGTATCGTTTATATATAATTTTAAGATTTGCTGTGTATTTTGCATGTATTATATCATTTGATCTCTGAGACTATAGATCTTACTGAACAAATCTGAGAGAATTTCAGAGCATTATGCAATCGGCAGTTAGAAAACCTAATGTGATCTGGGGCTGCATTAAGAGGGATGTAGATTTCAGGAATCTGATAGTTGGGCTTTCCTCTGCTCTCATGAGATCTCATTTGAAAAACTGCCCTCCACTCTCTGTGCCTAGGTTTAAGATCAGCATTGATAGAAAAACTTGAGAGATCTTGTCAGTGCAATGACTAACCACAAATTTAGAGGATCAACGGTGAGACATATTAGCTACCATTTAACAGAGGGGTGATTAACCCAAGGTATGGAAAAATATATACATTTTTATATTATAAATGCATGGATTTCTTTGACTCGATTATAATTGCCTGTTACAAAGACTGTGCTCCTATTTGTCACTGTGTGGCTAGCAGAGGTTATTAGTGATAGATAGAATCAAAGCTATTTCCATGTCCCAGCCCCCATCAAAAAAGAACAAGAAATAAGAGAAGGTAATGGAACCATCTTAAAAGAGAGAAGGGAAAAGAAAGTTTAAAGGAAAGCAGAAAATATCTTCAACTCTGAAAGTAACAAGTAGAATTTATTATGTTTGTAAAAAAATAGGTTCCAAAAATGTTTTGTGGTTTCACATATAATAGTAATAGTTAATATTTATTTAGAACTAATTATGTCCCAGACTCTGTGGTAAGAACTTCACAATTATTATATCACTTGACCTTCACAAAGACCCTGGAAAGTAGATGCTCTCCCTCAATTTTCCACAGGAAAAAACTGAGGAAACAGAATTTAAGAGACTTTTCCATGATCACATATTTCATGAGCGTATGAGCATGCATTTGAATTGAGTTTTTCCTGACTCTAGGCCCAGCACTCTTTCCACTGTGACACTTATATGAAAATATTCCTTTTTTGCTATTTGTAAATTCATAAAAAATAATTTAAATAAATTGAAAATTTGCAAGATGCAGAGTGTCTTGAGGAAGGCAATTAGGATGGTAACATATCTTGACTTCATGTCATACTGTAACGGAATGTGCACAGAGCTGCTATATCAACCATGTGGACTTGCTCAGTGCTTCAGTACTTTGGAGTTTATTCCTTGATTTTTTTTATGCGTGTGTGAACAAGTATGTATTACTTGGCACCAAAGGTCTTATGAATAAGTGAGTCAAGAAAGTAGTCAACTTCCTGAATATTGAGCAAGAGCTCCTGATTCAGTAGGACTGAATCCTCCTACCTATCCTCACTCTTCTATCATCTGAGAATGTGAGCATAAGGTTGGAGAGGGGGTGAGTGGTTGGACTAATTTCCTGTTTTCAAACTGCTACTGAGTGATTAATTCTCACATGGTAGCCAGAGCAGGGGAACTCAGCTGGGTAATCTTGAGCCTGAAGTTCTGCTAGCTCTCCTGATTGGTCTTACTTGACTTGATTATAGGTAATTAGATGTCCATTTTGAGATCAATGGGTACAGTCTGTGAATTATCCCTTTAAATTCAAGAGGTTGAAGATCATGGGTCTCCTCAGTGGAGCTCAATGGAGGTAAAGGGAATTATTTCTTTAAAGATCATACCATTAACAGGAGTAGAAACTCAGCTCCCTGGCATGGCTTGCTAAAGACATTTATCCGGAAAGCATTATTTGGCTAGTGAAAAGTACAGTTCCTATTCAATAATCCTTCAAAGTGCTTCATGTTTTATGATGATTTTAAGTTTCACCTTCCCAGGAGGTTAAGATAGTTATTATTTCTGTTTATTTCCATTTTCTATAGATGAACAGTAGTGGGTATTTTTCTTAAACTTTTTCTTATATGGGAAGAAAATCAATGACTATACTGTACTTGGGTGGAGAGAGAGGAATGAGGAATCAAAGTAGGTGAAAGAGACAATATTATGCTATATGATTTGAGAGGTGCTCTGAAATGGCTTTTACCTGCTTGAAATTCCATCAATTCTAAAATTTATTCCTTAGGGTTAAATGATTGAACATAGTTGTTAAAATGCACATATATCCTGGAAACAATAACTCATTGAGATATAATCTGTGATCATTCCTTGGCAAAACCATCTCTTGCAAGGAGAAACATTGTGATTAAATGTTGATGTCTCAAGAGTTAAGAAAAGGTATTTAAATGAGATGCCAACTAAAGAAAACAAATTTAAGTGAGATTTTAGGTTAACTCAGTAAGAGTTCTCACTCAGGTGAGGATGGGGGCCAAGGAAAAGGGGACACTATAAAGGTTGTTGAAGCCAGAGAAAAGAGATTAAAGAATCATTAAAAATGATCCTGCCTTAGTTGAAAGGAAAGTTCCCCAATCATCCTTGAACAAATAGCTCTTTATAATTTAGCAGCCCTAGGATAATGGGTTCCCACTGCTCTTTCATAAGGAGTCTATCAGTCCACATTTTATTGAAATAGCAACATTTCATTCCTTATGGGAGGACTTTGACTATGGACGTTGACTCTGGCTGTGGCTCTTAAGCCATCTGGCTTAAATCTCAGTCTACTTGAATGTACAAGTAGTAGGTTTATTCAGTGCTATCCTAATTAAGTGTTTTCAGAAGATGTTTACTTGAACTATTGAATTACACATCTCTTTCCTATACTATGGCTTCTGGGAAAAATAACTAAATATGAACTCCTCTATACCTATGAAAGAGTCTCCAATACTAAAGATCATTACACTTACCTGAATTAACTGCTCAGCTAATTCTTTGGCTAATATCAATGACACCTTATAGCACTAACCTGATTGTATCACAGCTTAACCTTCTGGGTGCTGGGAGAAACTGTCTAATGCTCATAATTCTGTTGTCTTTTAAAATTCATTGGTTACATTCTCCATTATATACTTGTCAATACTACTCTGGGAATGTATTTGAAATTGAATTCCTGACACTAGGCCCGGCACTCTTTCCACTGTACACCTTATATGAAAATATTCCTTTTCTGCTATTTGGAAATTCATAAAAAATAATTTAAATAAATTTAAAATTTACAAGATGCGGAGTGTCTTGAGGGAGGATGGTAACATATCTTGACTTCATGTCATATTGTAACAGAATGTGCACAGAGCTGCTATATCAACCATGTGGACTATATAATTTTAACACTAACATATAATTTTAACATTAACATATCAACCATTCAAGAGTCAGGTGGACTCTTTTAGTCCACCAAGAATAAGAATCTTTTAACCGCTACTAATGATATGTGATCAAAAATTGAAAGTGTCCCATGACTTAGAATCATGGAAAAATACTGGTAGCATATATAGGTAAAAATTATGGTCCTTATAGGAGAAGTTTTAAGTTTTTAAAGAACTTTTCAATTTCCCAAAAGCCCTATGTAGCGCTCTCCTCTCATTAGATTCTGAACCCAATTTGACCATCATTTGCAGTATCTATTCACTTGTCATAATGTGGAAAATAGACTTTCTCCATTTGTTTTTCCTTTGTGGGTAATTAGTCCAAATTCTCCTAAGCTATAATAGATCCATAAAATATCTAGGGGCTTGATGCAATCAGAATCAGGAAAATAGCATCTGAAAAGCATTATTTTCTATTGGGGATGCCTCTTTAGCTTTGACTCTATCAGTTGAACACACAACCTTGGTTAGTGTATAACTGCTCTATGCTGAATAAGACAGCCTCTGGAAACCTAAAAAGCCAAACAGAGGTCTGATTAGGGAGTTGAGGATTGCATTATGATGAGGCAACATGTAGTAAGGGCAAAAAGAAAAAAAAAAGTATCTATCCATATGAGTGCGTACCAAAGGTGAAGAAAGTTGAAGACTTTTCTACTGCTACTCAAGAGAGTAGAATGATTTCCATTACTGAAACTGTGGGAAGGGAGTAAGAATTTTTATAGACCCTATTACGTGCCAGCAAGATGTACTAATCACATTACAGATATTTCCTTTGATCCTCCCAACAATCCTGAGAGGTGGGTACTGTTATTAATCCTATTTTACACTTGACAAACAGAGTTTAAGTGACTTGCTTTAGGTCACATAGCTAGTAAGTATCTGAAGCCAGGTTTAACCATAGGCCATGTTGACTCTAGTCCTAGAGGTCTGTCATTCCATCGAGCTATTTTTCTAGGGGGTGTCACTTGTAGGGAATGTATTAGTTTATCTAAACGGTTTTTACCCTAAACTCTGACTATAGATAGAATTTTCATGGGAAAAAATTACATATTTATTTTCAATAATCTCTAACCAAAATTTAGTATTTCATTCAATTATAAACACAGGCAAAGACAGCCTACATATTGATATGCCTTAGAAAAGTAAAATTGAACTTTAACTTAACTATATTTGAAATATATGAAGTTGTTATTTAATGTCTTAATAAAAAAGTGTGTTGCTATATCAGTATTTTTAATAAATACATTTCAATATAATTTGTTTCCTTTGTAATAATATGTATTTTATCTCATGAATTTAAAAATATTAATCTGAGTAGTGGTCCACAGGATTTCACAGACTGTCAATGACATGGATATGGTAAAGGACTCCTAGTCTGCTAGGTATATTTTTCATATTATAATGGAATTACATTGGATGTTTTACATGAGAAATGACTACATAGTTTTAGACAGATTCCAATTTCTACTTTTACTGTAAAAAGCATCTTGTGTAAGCCAAACTAGTCATCCACTATGTTTCTATGTGTAAATGATTCATTCAAGTTCCCTCTCTTAAAGTATCCAAGTGTTTTCTTGTTAAAATGCATCTGTTCTTGGGGAAGGGTGACAATTAAAGACCCAATCCCCCATTAACACCTTTGCCAAACATTATCTTGGAATCAGGAAGATCTCAATTCATATCCATCTCTAGGCATTTGCTAGTTGTGTGACCTTTGTCTCCTTCAGTTTTGACTTTTGTAAAATTGCGACAATTATTGTAACTAGTTCTCAGGATTATTATGAGAATAAAATAGTTAATATTTATCAATCATAAAGTGCCACATAAATATTATTGCTGCTGTTATTGTTATATTGGATAGTTAAGTTTACAATGAGGAAAATTAGAATAATAAAATATACTGGATTGAGTTGAAATGAATTGAATTTACTAAATGTCAACTCATCCCAGGAAAATAATCATAATTATAATTTTAACATAAATTCAATTATTATCAAAGAATTTTTCGTCTTGCTTTCCTAATCATATCAAATCTTAAATGACTTATAAGGAGAGAGAATACTACGTAAAACAGATCTATACTGATTTGAGCTAATCATGCAAGATATTACTTGTTATTCCTTTTGTCTAGGCATTAGTGCAAGTATAACCAGTAGAGCTGGAGGAGGAGGGAAAGGAAGAATGTGCTTTGTATGCATGCTGGTAACATCCAAATAAAAAAAAACCATTCTCATAATCATTCTAGTTCTATGTCTTTCAGAGATGTGCACAAAATCAAAGGTTCTATTCCCTTCCGTGCCTGAAGCCTCGGTGATAACATTAGAGCTATTTCACAGCCAACAAATGAACATAGAGGGTATACAGCATGGGGTTGCATATGTGCCAAATGCACTTCAACCACATCAGTCTCTGCTTTACAGTTCCCAGCTGTGTTGAGAAGTAGAAATCTGAAGGAGTCTCCCCTTGAAGATGAACAAGGAAGATATTATTGACTATGATATTAGAGCAACCAAAGAGTTTATGGAGAGAGAATGGAAGGTGATTTTTTCTTCATCTTTCTCCTTTTCTGCAATTGTGTTGTGATTGTGCTTTTCTACATTGTTATATTGCAAAACCAACAATTTATTTGCTAATAGTGACCAAGGATGAGTTTATTAACTATTATTCTATATTTATAACTCTTCTACCCATTCTATATTCCACTATCTCCCCCTCATTATTTTTGCTACCCACAGCAAAGTGTCAGATAACCAGGGATACTTCTAGGCAAAATTATGATATAGAAACAAAAAATTGGATCATATATTAAAAATCATCCATCCCAATTAACAACCAAGAAAATGAACTGTCTTCACAGATGTCTAAACTGTCATCTGTAAACAAAATCATCTTCATTAACAACATGGCCATCATCTTGAAAAATGTATTTATGCCTTTGAAAGCTTTATTCTGAGAAGTCCATAGATGTCGTGGATCCATGACTAATAAAAGTTAAAAATCCCTAATCTAAAGTAATATGCTTAGTTAGTTGTCATCCTTCATAATCAAAGAGGGGCAAAATGACATCACTATGGTCTGGATCAAGGTACATTTTGTCTGATTATGATTAGAGCTCAGCAATAAGAGCTTAGAAGAAACTACCACTGATCAGGCACACATAGTCCATAT
Source organism: Potorous gilbertii (assembly GCA_028658325.1). Classification (NCBI taxonomy): domain Eukaryota; kingdom Metazoa; phylum Chordata; class Mammalia; order Diprotodontia; family Potoroidae; genus Potorous; species Potorous gilbertii. The sequence goes on from CM053771.1 coordinate 432,025,634, forward strand.
AAATATTTGGAATGAACAAAAAAGATTTTGCAGATTCCCAGGGAGCCTCCAAATCCCACTGCTGCTTTAGTCTAGTTGGAGGATGACCCTATGCTTTGGGCTGCTTGTGTGCAGGTTTTCTCTATCATTCCCAGTATATCCACACCTATTAATTTATTGCTTGCCTATCACTATAGGACTTCAAGGTAAAAGCAATGATTCAATTGTATAAGTGATATTCATAAAATGGATTTAAAGTGAAGCAAAATTGCATAAGGTTGTCAGCCTTACTCTCTCTTCCAGAGGCACCAAAGTCCAGGGACAAAAAAGGCAAGGCAACTGGTAAAGGGTCAGGATGCAATAGATGACTTTGGCGTTTTTGATGTCTAACCAAACTCCAAGCACTCTATATCTTTTGCTTCTGCCACCTTCCTGGATCCATGGAATAAATTATTCACATCTACCTATTCCATCAGGGAAGTCTTCACATGTTTGGGGTAGAAATCCTCAGCTCACCTATGACTTTGACAATCTTCAGTTAGCCTCAACCTGGTTTAGCTTGTCTGTGTGCTGAAATGGTTTTGACCACTGTTTGGCCACTACACACGGAACAGGTGCTTGGAGCCACAAGTGAAAGCTGGGTGACAGGTAAACACCAAAGATGAAAAGTAGTCCCGCAAAAAGCTATCCTGAGCTTGGTAGCCTTCACACCAAAGTTACTAGTTTTTCCTTAGCACCCCATACATCCTAGTCTAAAGTCATATATTTACTTTATCCTGTAACTGGGACAAGAACTCATGCCTCCTTCCTGTCATTCCTAATATCTTTTTGAGTGATGCCTCATTAACTTTAGAAGATTGGTGTAACAATACAAGCCTCCAAAGCTATCAGCCATAACAATGGCTCAAAATGCATAACAATAGGCTATATCACTGACCTGAATTCAGGAAGCAGGGAAGAGAAACTAAAGCAATCCCGCTAAGGAGGAAAAATGGGAATAGTCTAAAGACACTGATGTGTATAAAATGAGAATTCTACAACCATTTAAGATTCTAAAAAGGTATATAGAAATCATGATTGTACAATATAGAAGCTCTTGGCTTACTGCCTGAACTCCATTCAGGTTAGCAGACTGGGTTTACCAAGCACATCTGGCTACTTTTCCCCTCAGGGTTCTAGAGTATGTTGTAAGGGCTTGTCACTCCCTTTTCAGGGCTGCTCATCCACCTTTAGTATCCAGCTTGTCACCCAACTGTCACCTGTGACTCCAAGAAGTTGTAGCATGTGCAGTGGCCACAACTCAGTAAAACCATCTCTAAAAATGGGCTAAACCAAATCAAGAGTAACTGACAGAACTCAAACCTATCAGTCAGTTAGGAAGATATTTAACCTAGGCATGTAAAGACTTCCACAATTGAAAGGGACAGATGAAGACAGTTTCTTTCAGTGGCTATGAAGGTGACCAAAGCAGACAATGTGGAGCGCTTAGAGTTTGGTCAGACATTGAAGACTCTGTGGCCACCCACTGCTTTTTGAGCTATCACCATTTGTCCTGACTTTTATCCAGAAAAGTGAAGCTGACAACTCTGAGCAACTCTGCCTTACTTAAATCCACTCCCTGTGCAAGTCATCATCCCATGATGTTATTGATCCTTCTCTAAAAGGAAGGACAAACAAGAACAATAGCAGATGTTGAGGACCTGGAGTGTTTATCTAGTACTATATCTCAAGCACTCCCTCTGGTGGGCTTTTCTCATTGATTATCAGTTGATATCAATTAATTAGCAAGCAAGACTTCATTAGCTTTTAGAAGTGGTTATTTATTAAGGGGATATTGAAGATGGTGCAAAACATCCTTCTTCCCACCTGGGACACACTCTCTCACAAATACATACAGAGTCAAAGAAACCATGGAAACATTTGCAGCATATATAGGAAATAGAATAACTCCTGAATCCTTGGAGTCTTTTTGCTGTAAGGCATTCTTCCTTTCATTGATCCATCGTAATGTTTCACTTAGGGAAAGAATGGCCTTCTAATGGAGTCCTTAGAGTTCTGAAACTAACTTTCCTCAGTGTTCCTAGTTTATTTTTGGCTTCTAATACAAAAACTACATAAGATATTCAAGGAGGTTTGTTATTAAACACATGAGAAGTACAATTTCTCTAACCCTCTGAAGTTTATAAAGCTATCTTCTAGTTTGGAAGCAACAGAAGAGGCCATAGCCCTTCCACTCCCTTCCCCAAACAATTCAGTCTCAAGGTCTTGATGAGATTGGTTCTCCATAAGAGTAGCCAGCCAGACACTTTAATGCATGGATTCCAAGGTATGTTGGTATTAAATTCAAATGCCATGAAGTATAGCTGAATCTCTTTAGCCAATCTCAATACACTCCCTGAATAATTAATTCATTCAATGGCTTGAAGCACTCTATATTCCTCCCACTTGACTGACTATGTTGTTAGTACTATGTTGTTGTTTAATCTTTTAATTAGTTCAAAATGGATATCTAGATCTCATTTCCACCTAATTTATACAACTGAGTCACTGATTCTGGGCCATCTATAATAACTAAGATGAGAGATTAGAATATTCCTTTTATGGAGACAAAGGTAGGTAGCACAGCATAAACACAAAGGGATTATAACAGACTGTAAAATTTTATTAAAAGCTTACTAGAATGTAAGCTTTTTGAAAGTGGCAACTTTTCTTGCTTTTGCTTTGTCCCTTGGCATTTAGCACAGGTTCTTTGACATAGTAAATGCTTACTAAATGTTTGTCAAGCGATTAATAAACTCAGAAAGAGCTGGAGTTAACATGGAAAGCTAAAACCAACTAAAACAGTTTTCAATTTATTTTTCATTTTTTAAGATACATTGAAGAAAAACATAATCACAGAAGAGACAGTATTTTTCAATAAAATTGATGGGATGATGATAGCTAAATACTGAGAAAACAAAATCTATTACTGCTACTTTTGTTTCCATATTCTCAAACAATCAAGATGTTCCTTGAAATAAAAGGAAAAAAACAATAAAACGATTATTAAGGAGCTGACTTTTTCATATAGAAATGCAATTGTTAAAGAATGGGAACTTCTTAATGGGAAAACATCCTCTTATGTAGCTCAGTAATTATTTTCAAACTTTTATTGTTGTTATTCAGTCATTTTATTCATTCCTGACTCTTCATGAGCCTATTGGGGGTATTCTCAAAAAGAAACTGAAGTGGTTTGCTCTTGTCTTCTCCACCTCATTGAACAGATAAGGAAACTGAGGCAACTAGAGTTTGTCCAGGGTCACACAGCTAGCAAGTCTCTGAGGTCAGATTTGAGCTCCAGTCTTCATAACTTCAGGCTGAGCATTCTATTCACTACACTGTCTCACCTAAATGCCTGTAGGAGAGGACTTGTGTAACTAAATTAGTTCAACTATTTTAATTAAAACAATGAAACAAAGTGGAACCTGAAACTTATAGGTCAGGAACCTTGATTTTGATTTCTTGCAAAATTCTATAAGGTATAATTAATTATATAATTACTGAGCATACAGAAAATAGCTTCAATTGCATAGAATCAGCAATGTTTCATCAGTCATAGGTCATGCTAAATTAGCTTTCCTTTTTTTGACAGTTGACAGCTGATAGACTGTAACAGTGCTGTAGATATTAATCATTTAGAATCAAATCAATTAAATTCATTTCATACTATTCTTGAGTAAAAGATGAAGGTACATGTGATAGATGATAGTTTATTTTATGGTTTCAGAGCTCAAAGACTAGTCATCAGAAGTCCAAAGTCCTTGACTGTCTAAACAAAAGTTGATGTTCCAAGGCCTTAGGAAACAAGTAGCTACTTTTAGGACAGCTCCAGCAGCTGATATTAACAAGTTGCACTTGAATTCTGATAAAGAGTCAGAGAAATAAAGATGTCCAAAATGTAACTAGGTCCTTTTTGTCAGTTGGGAATTTTTGATACCAATGTTACAGATTTAACCTATATTACCTTCACAACATTGAGAGTTTGAATCAAAATTTAAGCTCTTATTGATTATTCAAAGAACTAATGAGAGTCCTTTATTATGTTTTATAGTATAATATGATTTTCCTAAAATCCTTCTCTGTTGCCTCATCGTACTATGGAAATGACCCCAAGTTATTAAGAACTGTGGAAATATTACAGAAAGCTAGAAAGAGCTCATGAATGGGTTTGGTGATCACTTAATTACACAGTTATCATTACATAGTTGTCAGAGCAGCCCAGATATTTTTAAAGAGGCTGAGTACCAGAGAGTTGGTTATTAGATAATAAAATTGGTTGACTGCAAAAAAAAACCAAAACAAAACAAATACTAATTAAGATCTTGCCAAAATCATTTTCACTGAAATGTTATTATCTGTTTTACTGAATGGAGGACCTAGAAAAAGAAAATTCAAACATAAAACACAATTTTTTTCATTACTGATTTTGAGGTTTTCATTGTCAAGTTTCTAGATTTTACTTTTCACTTGTTTCCTTTGTGATGTAATAAATTTCTATCCTAATTTTCTATTAATTTTGGGCTTCTAATATATTATGAACTGGGGTAAAAAAAGAGGTTTATAATTATGAGTTAAATAAGAGTAAACATGTCACAACTGAGTCCATATAATATAAAATCAATAGGTTTAGTATTTCGACTAGTAAAAGATTGTCAGATGTTCAAAGACTTCTGATTCATGTTTAGCTTTGGGAACTCTTGCATATACTTTTAAAACAACAAAAGAATAAAAACATATGACACTAGAACAAAATTAAATTTTGAATATAAAAAATGGATCATGAAATTGTACTTATTACTGAGGAAGCTCCTAGTTTTGGTTCATATCACCATTGATAATAAGCATAAGAAGATCATGCAAGTGTTCTTGTCTCACACTTAAATATTGAAATTTCTTTGCATAGTAACTCTAATGCTCATTTAGAGATTAAATTCCAGGCCTACTAATCTTCCTGGTCCCTGTGCCTAGCAGGAGAAACATTTCCATATTAGCCATATTTCAAAAGAAAACACAAACTAAGAATTAAAAAAAAGAATAACAAAGAGAGGTTTTTTCTTAAGTACGCTTTAATCTGTATTCAATTCTGTCTCTAAAGGTAGATAGCATTTTTTCATTATAAGACCTTCAGAATTTTCTTAGATCATTGTATTACTGAGAATAGCTAATTCATTAATTATTGATTATCATGCAATATTGCTATTACTGTGTACAGTGTCATCCTGCTACTATTTATTTCACTTTGCATTGATTTATATGTCTTCTCAGATGTTTCTGGAAGCAACATGCTTATCATTCCTTATAACACAATAGTATTCCATCACAATCATGTGCCTTTATTTTACTTCCATTCTAGTCGTTATTTATTTGAATTTCTAGTCCTTTTGTCATGATGAATTCTTAGGATGCACTTGGTTCACATCCAGCTAAATTCCAAGTCTTGATATAAAATTCAATTAGTTCTATGATGTCAATACACACAACCCTGTCAAACACCCAGATACCTTTTCCCGTTGTTTCTCATGTGTAAGGATTTTTGTCATATGGAAAACAATGCCAAAGCAGTAGCATCCTGACATATGCAAAGTTTTTATATGTCTAATGTTTATATGAAATCAGCCTTAGGTTACTTTTTGTTCTTTTTTCCCTTAAATTAAGACAGAACAGCTAAAATGAATGTTCAAAGGTTGAAGTTTGCTACTTCTATTCAACTGACCTTACTCCTATCTTATTTCTATATCCTTATATAGAACTTAAACTTTCAAGAAATATATTCATTTTGCTTCATGCTTCAACAAATCATATCATATCATATCAAAAATTTACTTAATATAAGAAACAAAAATTTACAATATTTACATGTTTTTATGGCAATACAAAAAAGTTGTATATTCTTCTAATTTGGTATACCTTTGAAGTTAGAAAACTTTTGTTCTTGATTTGATACTACAAGGAGCTATATTTTCATCAGTGTGAGCAATCCTTCCAAAATACAGATGACAAACTTTACTAGGTATCTCTCATGAGTTGTTATGCTTGAACAATTATCACTTTGTAGTTAAGGAATCATTAGTCAATACAGAAAAGGAGTCTTAAATGACATTTAGGTTAATCTAATGTCAACCTATAAATGAAGATACAGATGTTCAGGAAAGTTAAATGATTTACCCAAGGCTACACAGATAAAATGTATAAATGGTGAGATTTGAACTCAGACTCTCAAGATAGTACTTTCTCATGTATTTCAGTGAGCCATTCCCACCTCATCTTAGCTAGTATTCTTAAAACAGGCTTAGAATCCACTGACCAGGTAATCTTTAAAACATTCCAATTTTAGTCTTACCTGCTGGAATTTGTTCTCTGCCAACATAATCTTTTGAGAACTCAGAATCCCTTCCATACTACAATGAAATAACACGTTTTTAATGAAAATAATAATACAGAGCTCTTTTGAGGCCCTCCATTTGGGATTAATATCTTTAAAATCTTTTCAAAAGACTCTTTTTGGAAATAAAGTCTCGTACCAACAGTCACAATATGTTGAACTCGATTAATACAGATTTCATTGTAAAAGTGTTTTAGTTATCTATTTCTTTAATCCATGATGAAGTCATTCTTGTGGGGTTTTTTTCTGAAGTGGAAACTTTGTCCATAATTTCAATCACCTGATTTGGGACATCTCATTACTATTACTTTTTTGTATATCTGTCAGTGAAAGTATTTTGCACAAAATTTTCTGAAGAATACTATATAGTATTCAGTGTCTCATTCCACATTTCCTAATACCATATGTAAATATATACTCATGTTTTCTCTATAAATCTTTGTTTTGGATGTTCTTTACAAATATAAACATTATCTAACAACTTTTTTGTATGTTTCATAGAAAAACTTATGATTTTCATTCTCCTTTTTTTAAGTTTCCTTTATAATCAAAACAACTCAGATACATGTAAACAAAAATAATATTCCTTTTTTAAATTTTGAATTTCAAATTCTATCTCTCCCTCCCTCTCTTCCCCAATCTTTGAGAAGCAAGCAATTTGATATAGTTAATCATGCAAAACATATTTCTTTATTAGCCATGTTGCAAAAGAAAAGGCAGAATGAAAAGTAAAAACAAGGAAAACTGTTAAAAATGTTTCAGTCTTCAATAAGATTCCATAATATTTTGTTTTGTTTTGTTTTCTGGAGGTGATAGCATATTTAATCATAAATCATTCAGAATTACTAAAAATAGCTCTCATTAACAGTTGAACAAAATACAATATTTCTGTTAGTATATACAATGTTCTCCTGGTTCTGCTCAATTCACAAGGCATCAGTCCATGTAAGTCTTCCTGGGTTTTTTCATTGTGGTCACCATTTCTTATAACACAATAGCATTCCATCACAATCATATATATATATATATATATATATATATATATATATATATATATATATACACACACATATATAATTATATTAATTTAATTATATACATATATATTTAATTTTCTTTCTACTCATTATTTATTTATTTAAAATCCTATTTCTTTTTTCACGATGATATTAGCTAAATTCTAAGTCTTCATATAAATTTAATTGGTTCTATGAGACTTCAGATCTCACATTCCAAGATGATAAGTCATAGAAGAATTAATGTCCTTTATCAATGAAAGAAATTTTAAGCTTTAAGTTGCACACAGGGTAAAGATAAAACAGTTGATGTAAGAAAAGCAGGGATAACAATCCTAATCTCAGACAAAGCAAAAGCAGAGATAGATCTAATCAAGAGATAAGGAAGGAAGCTATTTCCTGCTAAAAGGCACCATAGATAATGAAACAATATCGTTGCTAAACATGTATGCTCCAAAAAGCTTAGCATCCACATTCTTAGAGAAGAAGTTACAGGAAAAAATAGAAAAAAAACCTATACTGTTAGGGAACCTCAAAGTCCCCCTTTCTGAACTTGATAAATCTAGCCTCAAAATAAACAAGAAAAAAGTTAAGGAGGTGAATAAAACTCTGGATAAAGTAGATATGATAGATCTCTGGAGAAAAATAAGTGGGGATAGAAAAGAATATAACTTTTTTTCTGTGGTATATGGCACATACACAAAAATTGACCAACTTGTAAGGCTTAAAAACCTTACAATCCAGTGCAGAAAGGCAGAGATAGTTAATGCATCCTTCTCAGATCATAATGTAATGAAAAATTCCATGCAATAAAAGACCATGGAAAGATAAACTGAAAATTAATAGAAAACTAAATAATATAATCCTAAAGAATGAGTGAGTAAAACAACTCATGGAAACTATCAACAACTTCATTCAAGAGAATGATAATAATGAGACAATCTACCAAAACTTATGGGATACTTCAAACGCAAATCTTTGGGGAAATTTTATATCATTGAACACCTATCTGAATAAAATGAAGAAAGAGTAGATCAATGAATTGGGCAGGCAAATGAAAAAGTAAAAAAAAGAATAAGTTGAAAATCACCAAGTAAATACCAAATTTAGAAATACTGGAAGCCAAAGGAGAAATTAATAAAATTGAAAATAAGACAATAAATAATAAATTTAATTAATGAATAAATAAATAAATTGAATAAATTTTATAAAAAATAAAATTCAAAGTTTTATTAAAAACAAAAAAAAAATTGATAAACCTTTGGTCAATTTGAGTAAGAAATGAAAGAAAACCAAATAACCAATACGACAATTGAAATAGATGAACTTACTTCCAATGAGAAGGAAATTAAAAAATAGTTAGAAACTAAATTGCCCAACTGTATGCCCCTAAATTCAACAATCTAAATGAGATAGATGAATGTTTAAAAAAATATATAAATTGCCCAGATTAGCAAAAGAGGAAGCTGAATACTCAAATAACTTCATCTTAGAAAAAGAAATTCAACAAGCCCTTAATGTAATCCCTAGGAAAAAATCTTCAGGGGCAGATGAGTTTACAAGTGAATTCTATCAAATATTTAAAGAATGGTTAATTCCAGTACTATATAGACTATTTGGGAAAATTGGTGAAAAAGGAGCTCTACCTAATTCTTTTTATAATACAAATGTTACCTAAATCAGGAAAAGCCAAAACAGAAAAGGAAAATTACAGACCAATTTCTCTAATAGATATGTGTAAAAATTTTAAATAAAATTTTAGCAAAAAGAATGCAGTAATTTGTCATGAGAATAAGACATTATGGGCAGGTACAATTTATACCAGAAATGCAGGACTGGTTCACTATTAGGAAAACTATTAGCATTATTGATCATATCAGCCATAAAACTCACAGAAACCGCATGATATTTCTCAATAGAGGCAGAAAAAGTTTTTGACAGAATACAATACCCACTTCTATTGAAAACACTGGAAAGCATAGGAATAAATGGAACTTTCCGTAAAACAGTAAGCAGTATTTACCTAAAACCATCAGCAAGCATTGTATGCAAAAAGGATAAGCTAGATGCATTTCCAATAGGATGAATGAAACAAGTATGGTGAAACAAATGTGTCCATTATCACCACTGTGATACAATATGGTACTAGAAATGTTAGCAGTAACAATAAGAGAAGAAAAAGAAATTGAAGGAATTAGAATAGGCAAAGAAGAAACTAAGTTATGACTCTTTGCAGATAATATGATGATATAGTTAGGGAATTCCAGAGAATTAAGTAAAAAAACTCCTTGAAATAATAAACAACTTTGGCAAAGTTGCAGGTTACAAAAAAAAAAAAAACCCAGATAAATTATCTGAATTTCCATATATTACCAACAAAACTCAAAAGCAAGAGATAGGAAGAGAAATCCCATTTGGCAGGAACCTACCCATCAAAACAAACTCAGGGACTATATGAACACAATTACAAAACCCTTTTTTCACAAATGAAGTCAGACCTAAGTAGATGGAAAAAATGATTTGCTTGTGGGTAGGCTGGGGTAATACGATAAAAATGACAATTGCCTAAATTAATTTACTTATTCAGTGTCTTAGCAATCAAACTATCAGAAAATTATGTTCTAGAGTCAGAAAAAATAATTTCAAAATTCATTTGCAAGAACAAAAGGTTCAGAATATCAAGGGAACTATTGAAAAGAAATGGTGGGGAAGGTAGCCTAGGCTTACCAGATCTCAAAATGTATTATAAAGAAGCAATCATCAAAACTCCTTGGTATTGGGTAAGCAATGGAGGGGTAGACCAGTAGAATATGTTAGGTGCTCAAGACACAGTAGTTAATGAATATAGCAATCTATTGTTAGATAAACCCAAGGACCCCAGTTTCTGAGATAAGAACTCTCTGTTTGACAAAAATTCCTGGGAAAACTGGATAACAGTGTGGCAGAAACTGAGCATAGACCAATGCCTGATGCCATACACTAGAATGAAGTCCAATAGAGACATGATCTAGATCTAAAGAGTAATATTATAAACAAATTAAGGGAGCAAGGAATAGTGTATTTGTCAAATTTATGGAAAATGGAGACATTTTTAGACCAAATGAGATAAAGAACTTATAAAATGCAAATTGGATAATTTTGATTACATTAAATTGAAAAGTTTTTGCACATACAAATAAGATTAGGAGGGAAGCAGAAGACTGAAAAAGAATTTTTGCAATTATCGTTTGTGATAAAGGTCTCATTTCTAAAATAAATAGAGAAATGAATCAAATTTACAAGAATAAAAGTCATTCCCCAAGATAAACAGTCAAAGGATATGAAGAGGCAACTTTCAGAGGAAGAAATTAAAGTTACCTATAGTCATATGGAAAAATGCCCTAAATCACTACTGATTAGAGAGATGCAAATCAAAACACCTCTAAGGTTCCACATCACACCAATCAGACTGGCTAACATGACAAAACAGGAAGACGAAAAATGTTGCAGAAGATGTGAGAGAGCTGAAACACTAATTTATTGTTGGTGGACATGTGAGCTAATTCAACCATTTTGGGGAGCAATTTGGAACTATGCCCAAAGGACTACAAACATGTGCATATCCTTTGACCCAGCAATATTGTTTCTAGGTTTGTATCCCAAAGAGATCATAAAAATGGGAAAGGGTCCTACATGCACAAAAATATTTATAGCAGCTCTCTTTATGTTGGCTGAAACTGGAAATCAAGGGTATGCCCATCAACTGAGGAATGGCTGAACAAGTTGTGGTATATGAATGTAATAAAGACTATTGTGCTATAAGAAATGTTGAGCAGGAAGACTTCAGAGAGGCCTGGAAGGACCTAAATGAACTAATGATGAGTGACATGAACAAAACTAGGAAAATTTTGCACACAACAACAACCACAGTGTAAGAAGAATTTTGCTGGTAGACTGAGCCCTTCATAACAATGCAAGGACCTAAAAAATTCCCAGTGGACTTTTGAATATGTAATACCTTTCACATCAAGAGAAAGAACTACAGGGTTGGATCACAGAATGAAACAAATTTTCTCTTGTATTATGTTTTGTTTCATTTTATGGTTTCTCCTATTACTTTTAGTTTTTCTATGCAACCTAAGATGAAAATGTATTTAATAAGAATGTATTTGTAAAACCTATATAAGATTGCATGCTGTCTCTGGGAGTGAGTGGGGAGGGAGGGGAAATGGCAAAGAGGGAGGAGAAAAATCTAAGTTATATGGAAGCAATTGTAATATTGGAAACAAATAAAATAATTTAGAATAAAAACTAAAATAAAAAGAAAAATTTCATCTCAGATTTCCTCTTATCAATGAAGTCATGTATCCAGGTACAGTTAACTAACTAGAGGTTTTCCCTTTATCTACCTACCTACCTAAATATCTGTGTAACTATCATCTATCCTTCCATCCATCTATCTCTCTCTTTTTCTATCATATTATCAGGAATCTCTCTCTCTCTCTCTCTCTCTCTCTCTCTCTCTCTCTCTCTCTCTCTCTCTCTCTCTCTCTCTTTCTCTCTCTCCTCTCTCTGTCTCCTAACTATTTATGCTTTTTCATTGAAAATGATTTCATTGAAAATGAGGAGATTCTCACTGTCAATGCAGATCAAGCTTCTATTCTGTTTTGGAGATTTGTAGAAAGTACTGAGAGGATAAATGACTTGTTCAGAGTCAGACAGTGTTTGTCAGAAGTGTGACTTAAATCCATATCTTCCTGATTCCAAGACAAGCTCTATATCCACTCTATCATGTTGTCTCTTTACAGGGCAGATATGTGTTTAAAGTAAATCATTGCTTTAATGTAATTAAATGTTATTTTCCAATTGATTTAAATTTTTATTTCTAGACCATATTTTACCTAAAACATGGTTTGCTTTTAATAAGACATTTTTTAAATTTTATCATTTATCAAATCAAGTACCAAATCAAGCAGTTGGAATAAGAATAAATTCATTGATCACTTACTGTGTCTCTTTGTCTGTGTATCCATTGACCCATGGTTTGTATTTTGACCTTAGAGATTCAAAAGATAACCTCATGCTGAGAACTTGCTTTTGCTTTTTCAGACCATTTTCCAAAATAGCTAGTTGACAGTGGCAACATTTAACTAAAAGGTGAAGACTGAAAAAATCCCTCAGAATTCTTGTAGTATTTAAGCAATGCCAAGCACACATAATTTTTTAAAAGTTTTCTCTTTAAAAATAATTTAAAACAAATCATTGTGGCTTCAAACTTCTATGGCCAACTTACATTTGTTTTGTTGATGTTTGTCTTTTGTTCTCAAAGGGAACCGTGACATCAGGGAGGTTATGCTATGGTATACATGTGCATTGGATTTAAGTGAGGGAGGGTTTTGTAAAATCACCATCCTCCCTTTCTCCTCTAGATTTATCTGAGTCCAATGACCAGATGCAGATCAGGATACCTGGAAATAGCTGCAGTGGGGGACTTTTCATTATCTTTTCAAGCTGATTCTTCAACAAGTCTCAGTTTGACTCACATGTCTTCCATGGGAATGAGATTAAGCTTGATATGTTTGCCATTTATTCATGTAGTTTTGACTGTATGACCCATTCTATTTATTAAGATTGAAACCATTCTCTGCCTTATTTGACATAAAGAGCTTCTTTGGCCAAAAAAAAAATCATCCTTTGATATTTTTCTAACATAGCCATGCTCTAAATAATATATACAATAGACCTATTTTTGAATCCTTTGCAATTCGATATAAGTTAAACTAGAGTCTGTACCCTGCTTACCCAGACTTCTAAGAATTATGCCTCTGTCATAGAAAAGGACATTGTCAACCATTTTCAACAAAATCAGGACATTAAAGAAATAAAATACAAAGAAGTGTAAAAAAAATCTTTTTAAATGATGCAAACTCTGATTCTCAGAAACACTATCCAGGTCATAGATTATTTATGTGCCACTTTTCATTTTTCTATTGCTTTTCTTACTCTTCAGCTATGTCACTGTTAAATAGTGCCTCCTCTAGATGATGAACAATGAAATTAAAAAGAACAGAATTTAATAGAATCATAGACCATTAGAGCTACAAGAAATAGTAGATTCTATCTACTCCAGGGTCTTCTAGTAGTTAGTCTATGATTTTTTTTTAACTTGGAAACACCTTTGTTCAAGCTTATAAATTTATACATTTTAAAAGCTGTAAATCACGCAAACTTAAAAGAAACTCCTTGCAGGCACATATGATGAAATTTATCTTTGTTTACTTGGCACCCAGCACATAGTAGACAGTTCATAAATAGTTGTTAAGTTGACTTTAATTCTTTTCCCTATTGTATTTCCTTCTTACCCCAATTTCTCTTCTTCCTAATTTCCAGGACTCACTCCCCAAAATGCAAATTGCTGAGAGCAACCACGATGAGACCGTACAGTTTGGAATAATTCAGAGTAGAGAGTTTGGATATTTAACTGTTTCCCATTATGTTTGTGATTTGACAGTATTGGTGAAGGACAGTTCTCCATTTTTCAGGAACAGATGTAGAAGAACTAAATGAATTGAATAAGTTATAATTTCTATAGGTTCAAAAAATCTTATTGCAAACTGCACTGGACTTTCTGAGTCCTTAAGGATTTGCCACATGCTTTACATATATTATCTCATTTAATCCTCAGATTACAAGGTTATATAAGTGATTAGTGACATATATAGAACTAAAAGTTTCCTTATTCTTATCTAAGCATAAGTTGGCCTTCATATCTAATAAAGTATTTTCAAATTCTGAGATTCTGTGATACCCAGTCCAGGGATTTTACTAAATCAGTTTGGATTCCAGCCAACTCATGGGTTTTGATCTATGGTCCTCAAGTGCTTGGAAACTATTTTTGGACTATATAAAAATATAAAAAGTTCCCTTATTTCTTGAAAAGTTAAACATGGGTATATTGGGAAAATGATAAAACAATTTGAAATTAAAACAATGGTCTATACTCAAAAAGAACATTTTCCCCCTCTATCACTAAAGTTTAAAGACTACTCGTAGATTTATATTCCTTTATTGTAGCTATTGTAGTGTATTTGACTATGATTTGTAGTATTTAAAATAAAATTTACAAGTGTTGAATTGTCCCTAAGAAATGTATTCTTTTCATTTTCACTGGAATATAACCCTTTTCTGTATTATATTAAAGATAGTGATGTGGAGAGAAATGAAATGGGTTTCCTTGAAAAACATTTAAAAGTAATTCCAAACATGAATTTTTAAAAAGTTATTTATTTTTAGTTTTCAACATTCATTTCCACAAGATTTTGAGTTCCAAATTTTCTCCCCATCTTTCCCCTCCCACCAGCCCAAGGCACCATGCATTCGGAGTATCCCTTCAACCAATCTGCCCTCCCTTCTAGGAAGCCCCTCCCTTCTCTTATCCCCATCCTTTCTCTTTTTTTGTAGGGCAAGATAGATTTCTATATCCCTTTAGCTGTATTTCTTATTTCCCAGATGCATGCAAAAATAATTCTCAACTTTCCTAAAATTTTGATTTCCACTTTCTTTCCCTTTCTCCCTCCCCAACCATCCCCACTGAGAAGGCAAGCAATTCAATATAGGGTATAAATGTGTAGTTATGCAAAAGACTCTCATAATAGTCATGTTATGGAAAACTGTATTTCCCTCCATCCTGTTCTGTCCCCCATTTATTCTATTCTCTATTTTGACCTTCTCCCTCCTCAAAGATTTTACTTCTAATTACTCCCTCCTCCCATTTGCTCTCCTTTCTATCATCCCCCCACTCCACTTTTTCCCTTTTCCCCTACTTTCCTGTAAGATAAATTGTCATAACTTTTGTTTCCTCTTTTATGAAAGATAATCTGCCTCATTCTATTTCTTCCTTTCTCCTCCCAATATATTCCTCTTTTACCCCTTTATTTTTTAGATAGCATCCTTTCCTTTTCAACTCACCCTGTGACCTCTGTCTATATGTATATAATTCCTCCAACTACCCAAATACTGAACAAAGTTTCAATAGCTACAAATATATCTTTACATGGAGGAATGTAAACACTTCAACTTTAGTAAGACCCTTATAATTTCTCTTTCCTGTTTCTATTTTCATGTTTTTTTTTGATTCTTGTGTTTGAAAGTCAAATTTTCTATTCAACTCTGGTCTTTTCATTAAGAATGCTTGAAATCAGGATAATCCAGAATCTGGTAGTTTCAAATGCTTGGAATATGACATTGCAGAAGTCAAAAGAACTAGGTTTAAAACCAAAAATCACCTACCCAGCATAACTGAGTGTAATACTTCAACGGACAAAAATAATCATTTGATGAAGTAGATAACATCTCTCTTAAAAAAGGCAAGAATGCCTTTTTTTCAATGGAAGAGAGAAGGGGGAGGTGAGAGGAAAGAAAGCGAAACTTACTCCCATCACATTTGGCTTAAGGAGGGAATAACATACACACTCAGTTGGCATGGAAATCTATCTTACACTACAAGAAAGTAGGAGAGAGGGGGATAAACGAGTGTGGGGGAATGATAAAAGAGAGGGTAAATGATGGGAGGGGGTAATTGGAAATAAATACTTTTGGGGAGGGATAAGGTCAAAAGAGAGAACAGAATAAATGGGGGAACATTATAGGATGGAGGGAAATATAGTTAGTTTTGCCCAACATGACTATTATGGAATTCTCTAGCCTATACTGAATTGCTTGCCTTTTTAGGGTGGATGGGTGGGATGGAGGAAGAGAGAAATGTTGGAGCTCAAAATTTTAGGAACAAATGTTGATAATTATTTTTGCATGTAACTGGGAAATAAGAAATACAGGTAAAGTGGTATATAAATCTATCTTGCCTGTACTCCGGTCTAGGAGTAACCTCAAGCTTTTCTGCCTAGGATCTGTGAGTAGAATGCCCTCTCCAGAGCCTCCACTAGCTCGACCATACTGGCGCTCTTCCTCAAGCCTGGGACACCACTCAGGACTGAGACCCAGATAAGCTGCTCGATTACTCCATCGTCTTTCGGCTGAGGGCTCCTAAAATGAACACTGCTACATGAAGAGTGCTTCTGCCCTGGGACCTGGGCTAGATCATGTTCCCTTCTCACCCAGGTGAAAGAACTTTCTCACTGACTTTTGAAGCTGTCTTTGGCATTAAGAAATCTGGGAAGCACAGTTGTTGCTCATGATTCTATGCCCTGAAGCCTCCTTCAGTTCTGTCCCTGCCCTGCCATGTGGCTAAGGCTGAGTTATGGTCTGCTCTGAGCCTGGTGTGATAGACCTTTCTTGTCTACCTTCAGGGCTGCCTTTGGCTAGATATCTCTTTCATTCTGTCGTTTTGTGGCTTCTTCTGCTCTAGAATTGTTTAAAGTTAATTTTTTTACATGTATTTTTATGGGCTATGGTGGGGGGGGGGGAAGACCTAGAGCAGGTTCCTCCTTCTACTCCACTATCTTAGTCCTGCCCTCCAAAGATGAATTTTTTTATATGGAAAATGAAAGGAAATGGATGAGAGTATTGTTTAATTTCTTTACAAATATGAAATTTCATATTTAGATGACTTTTAGTCAGTTTTGTCAAAAAGAAAACGATAGAATCTCTGTACACTGTATTGAATTTTATCCATTTTCCTATACATAAAAATGCACAGTCATTGGGGAAAATAAAAATCAATGTTTTTGTTTTTTAGTCAAGAATTCATACACATATAAGATGCAATGTTTAAAGTTCTCTCAAATAACTGGTACTCAACTAAATTATGTACTTAAAATATAAAATATATGGTTCCAACTTCATTGTACAATCCTATGGGACAACAATAAATAAATTATTCCACTAAAGTGTAACATAATAAGGAAGAAGTTTCTTCACTCACACAAATTCACATGAACACATACCAACTGACAACAATAATATATTTTCTGTTCTTTGAATGAAAATCAGTTATAGAACAAGAGAGTGAGATGTGGTCATGTTTTGTCATCTAAATGGATATAATGTTTCTCCTGCAAACTAAATTTTGGTTTGGATAATCACAAGTAAATCAACTCAATTCAGTAAGCTTTTATTTATTGCCTAGTGTATGCATGGAACTTTTCTAGGTTCTGGGGAAATAAATATGATAAAACCACACTTTTTTCACCATTAAGTAGTTTATGAGCCACAGATTGGAGATAATGAAAGTAGAGAGGGCATGTTCATAAATGAATTTGGTAACTAGTTGAATATAAGAGTAAAGGGAAACTTCAGGCCAAGTTTCATAAGATAATTTGAGGAGAGGTAGCACTTCACTTCTGGAGTTCAATGCTCCATGGAGAAGGTGATGTAAACTGAGCACTGAAGGAAGAGAAAGATTTAAGTGAGTAAGTATGTGGAGGAACTTCATTCCTGACATGAGGCTTGGTTGGTTTGATCTCTATGTTTCAGACTCTTCATTTGGGAAATGAGAGGAGTGATACTTGCCTCATTTACCTCAAAAGCTTCTTATAAAAACCAAAGAAGATAATTATAGTTGATAGTTGCATAGGACTTGAGAATTCCAAAATTAATTATATATATTATCTCCTTTAATATCCCTACATCCCATGTGAGAGAATTTGAATTATTATACCAATTTTACTAGATAATTATACCAATTTTACCAGAGGCTTAGAGAGTTTAAATGATTTGCTCGGGGTTATACAGTTGGTACATGCCAGGGTCAAGATTTGAAACTAAAATTTTATTCCAGTTCTAGTATTCTAGGTACACTACAACTTACTAATATTCATACAGGTTGTATGAAAACACTGGAAAATTAAATGATTACTATAATATGAAGTCTGATTAATAAGTGATGCTTTTGGTTATGTTGTATAGCATAACTTTTATTAGCTGCTACATTCAGTTGTGAAGAATCAGGAAGGTAGACTGCAAGGGACATTAAAGTACCAGTTATCATGGTTATTCTATGTATTTTTTTTTAATTTCAGTAGACTTTCCTTGTTCATTGATTTGAAAGTGATTCAAAATGTCTTCCTGTTCGAAAATAGAGAAAGCATAGAAATAAGAATGAGCTCAGATATTTACTTCAGTCTTGTGCAGGAAGAGAAAATCAAAAGATTTGCTTTAATTGCACAATTGCACAATTACAATAAGGACAAAAGATTAAGAGAGCACAAAAATTCTGTCCATACCAAGGCAGTGAACAGGATGAACGTGTGTGTAACATATGTAACATATAGGATACAATTCTTCATAATAGATTACCACAAATTTCATGAAAAATAATTGACAATCAATCTGAAAAGAATAGTAAAATGTATCTTGACTGAAATGAAAAATAGGCAAATCTGTTTCTTAAAAAAATCCTGATCTGATCTTATATAGCATCTCTAATACAGCTAATTAGTATAAACAGCAGTATCAATGATTCAGGTTAGTCAAATAAATTATAATTTTTTTTAAATAGGCCTTTAACAAGCACAATTCCAGATCTATTGTTTTTGATTGGTAGAAACCAAGGGAATGTGAAATTCTTTAGAAGTGAAAAGACAACGACTAAATTTAGCCTTTTTTCTTAGTAATCAAAGATTTCATTTAAGCTTATTGAGAATTCCATTGATGCCTTATTTCACTCAAAATAACTAGTTTACAAAGATCTATAATGAACATATTTTAAAAAATGCCTTTTTGGGATACATCTTTTCATGTTTATATATTATCTCCCATAACATACCAAAAACTTGTAATCACTGTCAAGTATGGAAATAAATTTTTTTAACAAAAAATAAAGCATTTAGCATAGTATAAGTCCAGCACAGTTCCTGGCACATAGTAGATGCTTAATACATTTTACTGTTTTTGATTTATGGAAGAAAAGAAGAAGCTTTCTTTTTTCAAATACACTTTCAAGTAATTTATTCAAATACTCACTAGCAGGCACCCGACCCCACCAAACATCATAATTAATTAATACTAATGATGACAGTGGCAGCACCAACAAATATAATGACAATGATGAAAGAAATGATACAAGGAAAAGTGGCTTCTACCAGCTTACGGTCTGGACTCAAAAGACAGGCTCTTTGTCTGAAGTTAAAGCCTCAAAGTCCCCATTATAAATACCGTAAGAGTTCTGGAAGATACCCTATATTGCCTGTTCAAAATTACAAATGAGGACCATGTTTGGATAATTTAATATCATGCTTCTAGATCATTTTGAAAAAAGTTTGTTGCATGGTGATATTTGCCAAAGTAACTAGAGAGATTAAATTTTAGTCAATTTCATCGGAAATGGAGGAGTATCAGAATAGCTGCTTTAATGTAATATGTGGTTCATGTACAAACTGAAGTCTGAGTTTGACACGCATGCTATTTTGCTTCATTAAATTATTTTCAAAAATATTTGTTAAGGAATTGATTCAAAGTTTTAAGAATATAAGTCATTCTCCAATTGGTAAATGGTCAAGGGATGTGAACAGGAAGTTTTCAGAGAAAGAAATTAAAGATAATTAAAACTATATAAAAATGCTTTAAATCACTTTTGATTAGGGAGACTTAAATCAAAACAATTTTTAGGTACTATATTTTGTCTGTCTCATTGGCTAACATTACAAAACAGAACATTTATAAATACTAGAGAAGATGTGGGAAAATTGGAACACCAATGCATTATTGGTGGAGTTATGAACTGATCCAACCATTTTGGAAAGCAATTTAGAACTATGTTCAAAGCGCTATAAAAAGGTGCACACTCTTTGACACAACAATAACACTCCTACAGCTGGACAGCAAAGAGATCATATAAATGGGAAAAGAATGCAAATATGCAATAATATTTATGACTGATATTTTTGTGGTGCCAAAGAACTCAAAATTGAGGGGATGCCCATCAGTTGGGGAATGGCTGAACAAGTTGTGGTATACGAATGTAATGGAATACTATTGTGCTATAAGAAATGATGAGCAGGCAGACCAGAAAAAAATCTGAAAATATTTATATGCACTGATATTGAGTGAGGGGAGCAAAACCAGGAGAACATTGTGCAGTTACAGATACATAGGGTAATGACTAATTTTGATAGACTTAACTTTTCTCAGCAATGCAAGGTTCTAAGCAACTCCAAAAAGTGATGAAAAATGTTATCCACATCCAGGAAAAGAAAATTACTGAGTCTGAAGGCAGATAGAAGCATACTATTTGTTCTCTCTCTTTTTTGTTTTGTTTTATTTCTTCTTTCTTGTGTTTCATTCCATTAGTTATAATTATTTTTTGCAACATGACTAATGTGAAAATATGTTTTATGTGAATGTATACGTAGATTCTATATCAGATTGCACGCTGTATTGGGTAGAGGAGAGAGAAGGGACAGGAAAAAAATTTGGAACTCAAAATCTCATGGAACTGAATGTTGTATGAAAAATAAAGAAATTAATTAAAAATATGTCTCATAAGCATATACTATGGACAATGCATCAAAGAAGGCATCAGGGATATGACTGTGTGTGTATGTGTGTGTGTGTGTGTGTTTGTCATTCATAGCTGAAGCACACCATAACATCAGAGAAATGATGACATGACTTATTTTTTTGAGGGAGGGAGGGTCTGTGCAGGTCACCAGCCTCACTTCTCCTCCAGAGCCATCTGAATCCAGTGACCAGATATTCATCAGTATGACTGGAGATGATCAAGGATGAGGCAATTGAGGTTCAGCGACTTGCCCAAGGTCACACAGCTGAAGAGTGTTAAGTATCTGAGGTGAGATTTGAACTCAGGTCCCCCGACTCTTGAACTGGTGCCCTATCCACTGCACCATCTAGCTGCCCCTTCCAGGAATATGAAGACAAAATTTGAATAGACTTCACCTCTCAAGGAACTTACATTCAGTTAGGGATGATAGGATATGAGGTCATTGATTTAGATCTGGAGAAGATTAGTCATAGAATATTTAGTTCATCTTCCTCATTCTTACAGCTAAGGAAACTAAGGCCCATATATATGGTCAGCCCAAGGTCACATAAATAGTAAGGACAGAGGTAGAATTGGAACTCAGATTCCCTGATTTCAGATCCACCGTCCATACACATATGCATATGTGTATAAGTACAGATGTATGTTTTATATGTGCACAATTTTATTGTTTATATGTAAATATATACATGCATACAGAGATACATAGTTAGATAGATAGATCCAATATTATATAGACAAATATTAGATAGAATCACTGACAAAGTGTGCTAAGAGTGTTTAAGCAAAGGGAGAACATTTTAATGATAATTTATGTAACTTTTATGTTCAACTCTCCATCATACAAATAATTTGCTAAATTGTTGTGAGAGGCAGCATGTGTAGTTGATGGAATGTTGTATAACCCTAGGCAAGTTAATTAACCTCTTTCTGCCTAAGGTAAATGCTAAGGAAACACAAACTGAATCAGAGATGCGTTGAATGGAGTTCTCAATCACAGATAATTTTTATATTATTTTTTTAAATATAAATTTGCTTAACTTTTTACATTCATTTCACAAAATTTTGGGTTCCAAATTTTCTCCCCATTTTCCCCCTCCCCCACCCCAATACACTGAGCATTCTAATTTCCCCTATCATCAACCTGCCCTCTCTTCTTTCATCCGTCCCTACTCTTTTCCCCGTCTTCTCTTTTGTCCTGTAGGGCGAGATAACTTTCTATACCTCATTACCTGTATTTCTTGTTTTCTAGCAGCAAGAAAAATACTCAACAGTTGTTCCTAAAACTTTGAGTTCCAACTTCTCCCCATCCCTCCCTCCCCACCTATTAATACCCTTTGGGAAGGCAGGCAATTCAATATAGGCCACATCTGTGTAGTTTTGCAAATGATTTCCATAATAGTTGTGTTGTGTAAGACTAAATATAATTCCCTCCATCCTATCCTGCCCCTCATTGTTGCTATTCTCTCTTTTGATTCTGTCCCTCCCCAAGAGGGTTGACTTCAAATTGCTCCCTCCTCCCATTGCCCTCCCTTTCATCATCCCCCCACCCTGCTTATCTCCTTCTCCCCCACTTTCCTGTACTGTAAGAGGTTTTCATACCAAAATGAGTGTGCATTTTATT
>CM053771.1:432048608-432088058 GCA_028658325.1 Potorous gilbertii
GTGATATCTAGACTCTTTTTTTTATCATGGCTTTCAGGTAGTTTCATAATTTTTAAATTGTCTTTCCTGGATCTATTTTCCAGGTCAGTTGTTTTTCCAATGAGATATTTCAAATTATCTTCCATTTTTTCATTCTTTTGGTTTTGTTTTGTGATTTCTTGGTTTCTCATAAAGTCATTATCCTCCATGTGTTCCATTCTAATTTTTAAAGAACCATTTTCTTCAGTGAGCTTTTGAACCTCCTTTTCCATTTGATTAATTCTGCTTTTTAAAGCATTCTTCTCCTCATTGGCTTTTTGAACCTCTTTTGCTAATTGAATTAGCCTATTTTTCAAGGTGTTATTTTCTCCAACATTTTTTTGGGTCTCCTTTATGAAGGTGTTGACCTGCTTTTCATGCTTTTCTTGAATCTCTCTCATTTCTCTTCCCAGTTTTTCCTCCACCTCTCTAACTTGATTTTCAAAATCCTTTTAGAGCCCTTCCATGGCCTGAGCCCACTGAATATTTATTTTGGATGTTTGGGATACAGAAGCCTAGCCTTCTATGTCTTTCCCTGATGGTAAGGATTGTTCTTCCACATCTGAAAGGAAAGGAGGAAATATCTGTTCACCAAAGAAATTAACCTTCTATGATCTTATTTTTTCCCCTTTTCTGGGGATTTTCCCAGCCAGTTACTTGACTTCTGAGATTCCTTTACACGCCCACCTCGCCTCCAGATCCACCCCACCAGTGTTTGGGGTCTGAGATTCAAATGCTGCTTCCCAGCCTCAAGGCTTTCAGAGGGGACAGGGCTGCTATTCAAAGTGAAATTAAATTCAGGTTCTCAGATTGGTCTGCCACACAGGGCTCAGTTCCCTCAAGGGGTTTATGTAGAGACCTTCAACAATGGATTGGAGCCCCAGCCCACCCTGGGAGCCCCTGTCCACTGCTCCCTCTGCTGCTGCCTCCCGAGCGGGCCTGAGTTATGGAGACACCCTGATCCCCTCCTGGCGAGCTGAAAAGGCCCTCTCACTGACCTTCAGCACCTGTGTGTGCAGGGACCTGCATGAATGCTGGAGATTCTGTCCCTGAAGCCTGCTCAGATCTGCTCCTCTCAGTGCCACGGGGCCAAGGCAGGGCTGTTTTCTGCTCCAGGTCTGGTGTGCAATGGACCTTTGCTGTTGGTTTTTCAGGGCTCTCTGCAACAGAAATCTCCTCCACTCCATTGTTGTGTGCCTTCTGCTGCTTCAGAATTCGTTGGGAGCTCCTCTTTACAGGTATTTTATGAGCTGTGAGTTAGGAACAACATTAATTTTAAAGATTAGATTATATAGTCCACTGTCAAAGATTTAAATGTTTCCAAAATAATACAAAAATAAAACACCACCTGAATACCACAATGAAAGAAATAACAAAAAGAAACATTTCAGAATATCTGAACAGAATATAGAAAGATTAGTGATGCATTTAATCAAAGGAGACTACACCCACCCAACAAGTAGGAAATTTTCAGAGGAATTTTGTGCTAGGAAATATAGACAGGCTCCACAGGCCCCAATACAAAAGTACTAACAAAAATATGCAAATCTCCAGAAAACCAAACACCTAGTCAACAAACTCATAGTACTTAAATAAAAAAAATTTCAGATATAAAGGAATAGAAGTTCAAATAATATAAGACTACTCTGTATTCACAGAAACTCCAAGAGGGAATGGATAATGTGTTCCAAAGGGCAGAACAGCTGATTAAAACCAATGTAGAAGTATCCTGGAAATCTGAGCCTAAGAAATGAAAAAAAAAACGTTGGAAATTCAGTTAAAAGATGTATTCTTAAAGTATAAAACCAAATCTGAGCAGATTATTTGCTTTGTAAACACATCAGGCAACAATGCAAGAAAAGTAAGCAAAGATAGTAAATGAGGAAGGCATGGGTAGAGAGAGAAAAATCTCAGAAAAAGAAACAAATAAAAAAAAACCCTGAAATGAGAATGATGCTTATGGCATTAATAATGATAACAATAAGATAAGTATTAAAGAATTTCTTTCTAATAGTTTGCAAAGAGATAAGGATAGAAGCTGAAATTAAATAGAAGTGATAGTGGAGAAACAGGCTTATAAAATTATGGATCAAACCTCAGAAAACCCAAACTGCAGGTAACTGGATGTTCTTTCTTTTGCCATTTGTTTTGTGGAGAATATTGTAGAATTGGAGAAACATAAAGGAGGAGAGAAGAAGATATACTTAAAGGGGGAATGTGTTATATACCTTATTCTAGTCAAAGGATAATGAAAAAAATTAACTTTTCTACTCTCTCAAGAAGTCTAGGGTCTATAATCATTTATAAGACAATTAGTGAAGAGGAAGAGAAATGCATTGAAAAAAGGAGATAGAGAAAGGGAGGATACTGGCTTAGTAGTTGGGGGAGATCATATTAATGAATATCCTAATGATGGTAGAAAATAGTATTCAATCATTAGAGCTAGGAATCACATAATAAGTATAACTTCCATGGATTTGGTGCTGAGGGAGAACAATGATTTGTTTCATGAGAAGAACAAACAGAGATGCTGGGGAAAATTGCCACCCAGAAGAGCAGGAAAGTTTGGACTCAGAAATTTCATGATAAACTGAGTAAAAAATCAGCATAGGGAGGGCAAAGGCAAATGAAGAACTGTTCAATCAAATACACAGAAAAATTTCTGTAATGAAGCAATACTTTTCTCCTCTTTGTCATTTTCCATAACTGGTATTTGGGAGCCAGGGGGCAGTATGCATATTTCATATATATACATATATATGAATATGAATATATATATATATGTATATAAAACAACAGGCAGTGAAATAAAAACTGTTTAGAAGAAGAACCCAAAACAGAAATCTGAGAATAATATATTCCATGAGGACTACGACAGTAAAAAAGGAATAAATATGCAAAAGGTCCACGAATCAAAAAATATATGCACATAGAACAGGGAAAGGGAAAAGAAATAATGAAGAAAATAAGGGAAAGAAATTGTTTTCACAAAAAAAATGATAAAAAATAAAAATATCAAGCAAAACAAGGTGAAGAGTAAGAAAGGGGGACTTTACCTAATGACTTACCTGAAAGGAAGAAGTGAAATGGATTGAACTAGCTAAAAGTAAAAAAAAAAGAAAGAAAGAAAGGAAGGAAGTGGTATGCTGAACAATGTTCTAATCCTAGGAAAAAGACTAATAAAAATAGGAGAAAGAAGATTGAGGATGAGGGAAAGAGCCATTGTGATAAAGTTGCCTTAAAGCAGATTAAGGTAACATAACTGCAGTGTCTTTAAAGAGGAAAAGGAGAAAAATTTTCATTTCAAAAAAATGAGAAAAATGGCAAAATATAATCCTAATTCTCATAACTTTAAATGTGAATAGACTAAGTAATTTAATAAAATGAAAAAACAGAGTGTCAACTTGATAAGAAATTAAAACCCCACAATCTGACATTTCAAGAGCAGCTGGGACATTTCTTCTATATGCTCTTTGTCTAAAGTCAGATTCATATTATCCTAAAGATGTAGACCCTATGCTTATAAAAAACATTTTAATAATCATCATAATAAAATTCAAATCAATTTTAATAAAATGTGTATGAACAAATTACTGCATTTAAAAAAAATAATGTAGCAAACCAATAAAGAAACATTTTGAAAGTACCTACTATATGCTATGTACTTAAATTTTCACTGAATATATAAAGATAAAATTAACCTACCCTTTCTCTCAAAGACTTTATGTCCAAGGAAGAAGACATATATTAGTATATAAAGAATAAATATAAAGCATAAGGTGCAGTACAAGAATGGTATTAGCAGTTTTGTAGTTAGAAATGAAATGCTGGATAAAAGAGTGCTTGAACTGAATATCAAAGAAACAGAGAGATTCTAAAAAGGAAATGAAATCTTAGCTTAAGAGATAGTCAGTGCAAAAACAGGGAGATAAGGAAATGGATTACCTTCTATAGGAACAGAGGGAAAACTGGTTTGCTTGGGCTATAGGGTATGGAAAAGGGATGATTTAGAGAGGGAGGGGCAGAGAGTCAGGGAGAGAAAGAGACACAGAGAGAGAGAGAGAGAGAGACAGACAGATAGAGAGAGAGAGAGAGAGGAGAGAATAAAATACAAAAGTAAAAGTGGCTAAGGTCAAGTTTTGAATGCCTTCAGATACCTAACAGTGATTATATTTCATCTTATGGTCAATAAGAAGCCAATGTAGTTTATTAAGTGGAAGAGATATATGGTTAGATCTTGCTTGTTTTTGTTTGTCCTTCCTTCTCAAAGAGTACCAATGACATCAGGAAGGTCACGTGTTGACTTGCAAGTGAATTGTGTTTAAGTGAGGTAGGGCTGTTCAAAGTAACCAGTTTCACTCCCTCCTCCAGAGTCTTCCGGGTCCAGTAGCAAGATTTAGATCTCTAGGAGTAAAGATGGTTCTGGTTGCAGGGCAACACCAATACAGTGATTAAGGCTAAGTAAGAAATGAGGAAAAACTGGCCTCTTATACCTACTCAAAAAAAAAAATAATGAACCAAGAAGAGGAAGACTCTCAGGGTTTCTGGCCAGAACAGAAACATTTGGTACTTACACTAACTCTGCAACAAGTGAGGCTTCAGAGTCAGAACAATTTGGGTTTACGACTTAGCCAAGTGGCAACGTTTGAATCCCAGTGACTTTATCAATGCCTGTTTCTAGAGCTCTACTTCAAGAAATTTATAGTCCTTATAAGGCCTTTACCAAGTTTCAGTTAGTCTGAGGCAACATCCATCCAGTGATTTGTTTGGATAAAAACTGAAGCAAAAGATGACCTCATTCTCCTATTCAAAAAAGGAGAAAAGAAAAACAAATCAGTTTAGATGGGGAAGACTCTCAGTGTCTCTGGCCACA
Organism: Potorous gilbertii; assembly: GCA_028658325.1. Taxonomy (NCBI): domain Eukaryota; kingdom Metazoa; phylum Chordata; class Mammalia; order Diprotodontia; family Potoroidae; genus Potorous; species Potorous gilbertii. The sequence goes on from CM053771.1 coordinate 432,053,500, forward strand.
ACAGAAACAATTACTATTTATGCTCATTCTGAGGTCATATAAATCTAAACAATGATGAGTAGAGTCTTGGGCTGGGATTTCTTTTTGGCCAAATAGTGAGAGGAGTTAGAGTGGTTTGATTTTAAAACGTATTCAAGTAGCTCCATTTGAATCCTAATGAGTTTTTATCAAAACTCCATTTTCCAGAAGGCTATTTCAAGAAAATTATATTTCTTTGGGATTTTTTTTGCCTCATCATTGCCTAGTTTTAATCACTGAATGGATGTTGCCTCAGACAAACTGAGTCCTGGGAAAGGTCTTAGCTTAAATTTGTGGCTATCTCCAGTTGTCATAATCTATTTAAATTACTACTGGACCCATATGGCTCTGGAAGAGAGAGTGAAGTTAGTGACCTTTCACTGCCTCACTTAAATCCAATTTACTTGCAAGTCAAGACATCCTTCCAAGACTTCTTGATGTCATTAGTCCTCTTTGAGAAGGAAGGGTAAACAATAATCTGAGAACTAGTGAGTAGTAGTAGCTACTGCTACTACTAGTACTACTTCTAAGTACTACTCAGTAGTAGTAGCCCCCACCAGGGACCCAACTAGCCAGTTCAATTCAGGCAGTGCTGCTTGCTTCCTTCCTTCTTTTCTTCCTTCCTTCCTTCCTTCCTTTCTTCTTTCCTTCCTAACTACCTTCCTTTTATTCCTCTCTCTTCCTCTACATGGAGAATCACACACTTACATACAGTTACTCTGGTCAAAGGAATATGGTTAGATCTACACTTAGGAAAAATCAGTTTGGCAGCTGTGTGAAGAAGAGTTGAAGTGGACAGAGACTTATGGCAGGAGGTCCAATTAGGAGGCAATTGCATTAGTAAGTGTGAGAGATGATTAGGGATTGAAATACAAGTGATGACTGTCTTAGGAGAAAGGTCCACATGTGAGAGATATTAAAAATGGCAAGATTTAACAATAATGTGGATAAAAGAAACAGTAATGAATTATAAGAATTAATTTACAAATCTGAAGGAATAGAAGAATGGTGGTATAAATGACAAAAATTGAAAATTTTGGTGCAGAGAAATGATTCTGGAGATAAATAATGAGTTCTGTTTGACACATGTCATGTTGTGTATGTTTCCCATCTGAAATGCCCACAATTGATCATAAATTTGGGCCAAAGCTTAGGAGAGAAGCTAGGTCTGGAGATGATTCACAAATCAACATATCCATTACAAAGAAAGAGTGTAAAAAGGAGAGAATTGGGACCAGGACAAAGCTTTTCAGGCCACACTCACAGTTTTGGTATCTACTGTAAGTGATGAAGCTGTTAAGTACATGGAGGAACCATCAACTAGTAAAATGAATAGAGCCTAAAATCAAGACCTACAGTAATTTACTAGCTTACTTACGGAGCTTACTAGCTGTGTGACCCTGGATAAGTCATGGAACCTCTCTCAGCCTCACTGTTTTTATTTGTAAAATAAAATGGTCAGAATGAATGACTACTAAGTTCACTTCCAATTACAAACATGTTATATTGTGCCATGTAACAATTCTGGGAAAACCCAAAAAATGAAGATTTTCTTGGAAGAATAAATACACAACAGGACGAAATTCAGCTGATTGATCAAAAACCATGAGGACCAAGAAAAAGATTATCAGTTGTTGCAACTAACTAATCAGTTAATTTGCGGATAATAGTTGCAGTTGAGTGATGGGCTCAGAAATCAGATTGCAAAAATTGAGTCATGAGTAGGAGGAGTGGGAAAGAGTATATATCTTATATATCCGTATGATATACAGATATAACATATAAGATATAATATATGATATGTGTGTATATATGACTTTGAGTATGCATTTGCATATATGATACATGCAAACAAATATAAATGTACATCTATGCATTTCTGCATATAAACTCTAGCAAAATTTTTAAAATAACAATTTCTGGTTTATTTTATTTACATATATCTCTAGCCACAGGAAATCTGAGAAAGAAAAGGGACATGTGAAATTATCAAATGATTTCTTCAAATAATTTGTTTTTTCCTTTTCTTCTTTTCACAAGAAAGTACCCATTAGAAAAATCTGGCTCTCTAAGTCTTTTATTTTAGTATCTTCTGTTTTATTTTTAATATTATATATTATTTGTGATATGTAATTTTCCAAAACTAAAGAGCTCGCAATATTGATTGATAGTATAGCTACTTGGAAAATTCACAAATACAAAATTAGAGATATGGTGATTTTGTTTTTCAGATTCATTTAACTTGAATATTAGAAAAAAAAAGGTATTTTGATGTTTTGTCCCAAGAGAGTTGGACTCAGCTCTCCCTCTTCTTAATTATAGATTATATCCTCTTGCACATATCCATTTTTAGGGAGTATTTTGCTTTGCTTAAAAGTTCTAATTTATCTTGTCTTACTGAATTAAATGGATTTCTTAAACTTGCCGTTTCTGTAAAACAGCTGAACTCAACTCTGGGTGTCTCTGTGAATTTTCTTGGTGAGATTCATCTAAGTAGATGATACAAATGTAGGTGATTTTCTTTAATGAGGCCTTTTCCGGAAAGGAGTTTTAAAAAGAAGTCTACTTTTAATGAATGAAATGGTAAAGGATAAAAAATGTGTTGAATATAGCTGGAGGCAGCAAGCTAACAACTCAGAATCAAATTTAGCCAGCTATAAAGCCAGCTCTTAGTGACGTTAATGATGTAACTGTACTGTCAACTAGGTTTTTTTTTTCCAAGTCTGCATGTCATTAAAGAACTCCATACTCCACTGCAAAATAAAAGGTACATTTGATGCCATGCAGAATTTAAGGCCATCAAATATTAGATGAAAATACTGAACTTTCTAAAAAATAAATTTAAATATTTTTAAACTTTTATTTAAAAGGCAGGGTTTTTTTTCCTTAAGAAAATTCAAGTCTAAATTTCTCTTCTTGAATATCCCAATACTCTTGAATACATAGAGAAAATAGAGAATTGAGTCTTTTTGGTTTGTGCTGAATAGCAAATCATATTTTGGAAAAACAGAGTGACTTTAAAATATTCATCTGTTTTATGATTGTACTTTGACAAATAATGAAAGCAACTATTCATATCTGTAATTATCAGCCAAAGAATAACAATTTTAACTTTTGGTAGCAGTGTGGTATGAAATGGTTAAAAATATGATCTATATGGATATTGTCCTCCTTTTGGGTTGTTCTGAAAATATTTAGAACCATCTGTGCTCTTAGATTCTGAAAGTTATTCCCTTCCAAAATAGAAAATATATATTGAGCCTAAGGATAGAGTCACAACACTCCGGTGAAAATAAGATATTTCAATGATTTTAAAAGGACTGTGTGAGCCCAATGATAAATGGAATATCTGCTAAGTAAGAGGAAGACTTGTTATGTTAAAAGAGTCTGATAACCTGACTGACCACAAGATGTTGCAGTTTTCATTAACAACTCCCAATGACCATCTACCAAGCCATCTGTCAAGGCTGTATGGGATAAATGCTAGTGAAGAACTATCCAAATTGATGAAATCATAGATTCATGAAGTATTAAATATGTATTTAAAATGGTGGCAGTTCATTACAAACCATAGACTCTGTAGGCTGTGATTGATGAATTAAATACTGAGTACTTTTGGACCAAATAGCTCATGACTAGTACCCTAGAGATGAGAAGAATTTATCCTGTTACACTGCAACTTTTTAAATTCATTTTATGAATTGTTCCTGTTAAATATTCTTCCTTCATATTATGTTTTCTCAATATCAGATGTTCATTCACATTTCAGTAGTACATGTAATTAATTTAGCACACATAGAATTGGAGTATCTCAGGGTATATGGAGTGACACACACACAAACACATCACAATTATATGGCATGCTAAGTGTGTGTGTGTGTACACATACATATATACACACATGTATATATTAATATATGAATCCACAGATGTGAATTCTATATCTATCTGCATTTCTCTATGAAGATGTGTGAGAGAGAGAGAGAAAGAGAGAGGCGAGAGAGAGAGAGACAGAGACAGAGAAGAGAGAGAATCACAAATCTACAGGATGATGCCCAGCTAAGTACTTTCTAGCTCTTCACTGAACTTCTTGGATTTCCTAAAATGTTTGCTTCCCTAAGATTCCTACTATACTGAAATTCTTTCAGGGCAAGAACTATACTTTATCTGAACTTTTGTCACACAATCAGTCAATAAGCATTTATGAAATGCCTACTATGTCAGACACAGCTTCTGCCTTGAACCTCACAAAGCACTCCATGAAGTCCTATATGATCGCAGACATGATGACGGTGGTAATAACAATAATTTTCATGATGATGATGATGATGTATAGACAGTAAGAATTTAATGTTTTATCTACATCACATCCTCTTCGTGGTAAAATCAGGTAGATCTTCTATTCCCCTGGAGAAACAAATGCCCCTTTTTTTGTTGGCCAAGTGTAATTCTTATTTCAGACTTAAATTCCTTTTCAAGATACTTCTTAAGATTATAAGTCTCCTCTCCAAAGACCCCAGGCCAAAAACGCTCAGGGTTCCAATTAAATTTGTCTTCTTCCTTAGCTCATTATCTCTTGTTTTTTTCCAATCATCTGTTGTTTTATTCGTACTTCCTTGATCCTTAGTTATATTGAGTATTAGATCATCTATCTTGCTACTTTTCTGTGTCCTACTTAGTCCTCTCTGGGATCAATATATACCTAATGTGACTTTACTCTTATAAAACACCTGCATTTTCATATAGTGTGCCTAAGACTTTTGTTGTTTAACACATGAATGAGAAATGGTTAATACAAGATTTGTACAAAAGGAGTAGGTGGCAATTCATCACATTCATAAATACTCCGAGGACTTGTCTTAATAACATGGGGATGTGTTTGAGTAGCTGAGTACAGGTGTCTTCAGAACAGAGTGCCAAACAGTTTATATTTTGGCTGTGTGTGACTTCTAATCATGTACATTGTTCCCTGCTTTGACAGTGTGCTTTCTTGGTACAGATCCAAATTTACAGACTTTGTACTGTACTTCTGACTACACCAGTGAAGTGCTCAGAAACACTACTTGCTGTGATACCTAGGTTTGCAGACAGTAGAATGAAATGATTTCCAAAAGGGTCGTTAACCTGAGATTCTTTGATTGAACACTTGTTGTTTTTTCCCCAAATTTCAGTCACCTTTGTGGATTTCTATGAATTAATTCATCCTTCAAGACAGTATAAGGTGTCCCAGAACTCTCACTCTCATTAAAAATAGTATTTTTCTTTTTCTGCAGGGCTCTGTCATGGACTGTTTGTTCCAGTCGCAAAACATGAAGTCATCTTTCCAGAAGAGGTGATGGTCTCACTCATAATTAACCAGATTTAATATTGGTTAATATATGTAGGTTGTGGATTATAGAGAAATGCTTCTATCATTTGTCACTAACATGACTAAATATGAGTAAAATACTTTGATAAAATATATTATGTTTTCTCCAAAATTTATCATGAATGCCCATGACTGAAATGATAAGGAAATTTATTGGATATCAAAGATATTGGAACCCTCTGAGGGGTTAGAGAGTAAAGATCGAGAAAATATATGGACCTTAAATTTTAGTGAGCATAACTGGAATAAGCTTGAAAGAGTAAAAGAAATGCATATTTGTCAGTAGATAAATGATTTTAAGTTCCTTTCAAACATATTATATTTAGTTCGGCAAAGGCTAGGAACAAGGAAGATGTAGAATCCCCCCTCTTCTTTTGCCTCTTCCTCCCCCTCTCTCCTCTCCCAATTTAAAATTAAAAGACTGGTGTTCACTGGTGTTCAGAGCCCTTCATCTTCAGTACATCTATGTTGTAAAAGGGATATAAATTTACTTGATGTTATCATCTTTCTAAACTGGTTGTCAGCTTGTTACAGAGGTAACAGGTGGCTTCCATATGACAAGTACTACTGCAGGTGATTATATGATTATATCAGACTTTAGGGACAAATAAACAACTATTTATGAGATTGTGACAGCTACCAAGACCAATTACTCTTAGCCCATCTGACAGGCTTTTAAATTTTCCTGTTAATCATGGGACTAAATTAGCAAGGTTTTTCTAAGACTTCCATAAAATGAATTCCTTGCACATGTTTTCAGGCGTTCTCTAAGAGGGTCTAAGGGTAGCACCTATTTCTTATTTCTTGAATGGTACCTAGAGAACCACTGCAAGATTATGGACACTGAATTTTTCTTTAGTAAAGCTACATACCTAATTGCTTTTAAAGAAGATGTGATAAAAGGCATCATGATGCAGTAGGAAGTGAATTGGAGGAAATGTGTTCAAATCCTGGTACATAGTACCTATGTAACCTTCAGGAAATAATTTAAATTTTCTGGGTCTCAGTTCCCTCATCTATAAATTACGTGGATGGACTAGATGATCTTTCCAGTTTTTAATCTATGATCCTAAGATTAAATATTTATCTTATTAAAGACAGAAGACTTTCATGTATTCACCAATTTTTGTTTTGTTTTGTATTCACTCTTGAAGTAATATATATAATCATGACATAGATACCTGAGTGGGAGCCTGGTATAGTAGGATAAAGGGCTAACCTTAAAGTTAAAAGGAACTAGGTCCAAGTCTGACTTTCACCATAAGGAAGTAGCTTAAAGTCTCACTGCCCAAGAAAACTCCCTATGACTAAGTTATAGACAATTGTCCATCCCTAAATGTACAGGTAGTTTTCTACACTGATGAAAGCCCAGGCCTAGACAGACATATATAAATGCATGTTAGTATATATGTTTGTGGGTGGCAGGAGAGATTAAGGACATTAACACTGTTTAATTTAACCAATAATGAATATGAATCATAAATATGATTAATCATGTATATGAATGAGATTGAAATATTACTGCTCAATTATGGAAAGTATATAAGTGGCATTGGTACAGAATTCCCATGTTCTACCTCCGAAAAATTCCCTATAGTTGAAAAAGATCAAAATAAGAGCTAAAACTAAAAAAAAGATTGAGGGAAACCATACTTTAAGATTTTATCATTAATATTCATAACAAAATAAAAATTTTAGTACATAGTTTCCTAAAAGGATGGGCACTCCACTTTCCTACCCCCAAATACTTATCTGGAACAGTTGCTGGAGATGATTTTCTCTGAGCTTCATCTTATCCTCACAAGTTAAATTCAGAGTGTCTCAGAAAATGAACTAGAAGTTTTGCTACCTTGAAAAGACTTGTCATACTCTACTGATATAAACTCTAAAGAAGTAAGGGTCATCTCCATGCTAGGATGAGAGTGACATAGGACTAATTCTCTAGTAGATGGAAAGTAAAATAAGGAAATAATATGGTGGAATAAGGAGGATAGGTAAAGAAAGCTGAAGTCTAACCCTAAAGAAAACATTATAGCCCTAAAGAGTACGTAAGAACATAGAATGCAATGGGGAATGGGCAGTTTTCCAGTGAATTTGGTCATTGTTGGTAGCCACTAGGTAATTCAGCTGACAAAAAGATTTTTTTTTACCTGATTTTCTGTGTCTGACTTTCTAAGGCTTTCCAGGCTTTACTGTTTTTTAAACACTTTAACTTAATTCAATAAAGTTTCAAAATATTAAATTGATATTAAATGACCATTTATATCTTCCTGTGAGCAAATACTGTCATAAATTCTAGGAGAACTTGTTTAGACTCGGCACCATGTCTGGCAGCTTCACTAATAAAAGAGTAAGAAAATATTGATTTCTGTGATGGTATATTACCATATATCAATATATTACTTCATCGTATGAGAAGACATGAACAACAAAACAAAACAAAACAAATTTATTTTTTTTAAATGTAGCAGGCATAGAATTAATGTCCATCAGGGGGCAGAATAACATTGAGAGTTTACTTGCCATTTTCCCCTGCATGGCTATCACTAGACCTAAAAGTTTATAAGAGCACTTTAGTTGTTGCTTGAGGACATTTATTTTTGTGATTCGATAACCTCTTGTTTAGTGATTTACATTTGATATTTATTCAAAAAAATGAAATTGCAGATGGAAGCTACTTTATTAATGCTGAATTGAAGTTTTGTAGAGGCATCATTTTGATGATAGGCATTTTTATTTTACAATAATTTTATGGTCATAGAAACTAAACAAAATGGAAAACAGATAACATGGTGATATTTCATTCAATATATTGGATTTGCATTTTTTTAGATGGAAAAATGATCTTGCATTTTCATTTGTGCTGATACAGAGATGGAAGTTACTGTAGGTAAACCCATTTTCACATTTAAAAAGTAAAATCAAATATTAATTAATGAAGTAGAAAGTATTCTAGTAATTTTCTCTTAAAAACAAAACAATAACAAAAGTTATTATAAATTGGACTTTTCAGAAGACTTTCATTTTGGTGGCATTTCTTTAAGAAAAGATGAAAATTGAAAAAAGTGCGATTTATTTTCTAAAGTCCTAAGTTTAATTTACATTCTATCAAAGCATGAAATATCAGGAGAGGGCAAACTTGGGAAGGAGAATGAAGAACATGCAGTAATTAGACAGGAAACTGGGAACAATATAATGATAGGAGGGATAAAACTGGAATAGAAGTTAAATAGAGACAGTCTCCTTTGCCCCTCCCCCTCTTCACATATCCTTTTTTCAGTATCGCCATGACCAAAGGGGGTACATTCTGAATATTTCTTGAGAGTGATAGTAGTTGAGTAGTTCAAAGAATGACCATAGCAAGTGCAATTAGCTCAGCAAACTCAGTCATGTTTAAAGCCATCTCCCGCCTACCCTCATGACCCAACTTTCTTCAAAATATTTTCAGTGAGGTAATTCCAGTTCCTTAGCCTGGTTGTTATGGACCTCAGTCTGCACCAACTCTCTCACATCCTTTACAGTCTTTTCATATTCCATGAGGTGGTAGTTTCCCTCAACCAATTATAAGACATATTCTTATTATTTCTTTTGGCTTCCTTTAGGCAGCAGATCCTCCAGAAGCTAGGTATCCTTTTAGATATCACTTTATTTGCTTTGTACCAGACACATTTGTAATAAAAGGTGGATGTGCACTTTAAAGAGCAGTAGATTTCACCAGTGAGAAGGTAGTAACTATTGATAACATGAATCAAAGTCGGGAGAATAAGGGTAATTATGGCACATAAATAGTCTTGAAGTAGCACAAGGGAGGGAAAATGAAAGCAAGCTATCTTCGTCTTCTATTGAACTGTAGTGGTACAGAGGGGAGGGAGAGGAAGGAATGGAAGTATTCGCTAAAGCAAGATAATGAAGACTATGTTATCACTCATGGTAAGACCAGTTTGGGGAAATATAAGCAAGTGGAAAGAGATGAAAAGGATGCTTATTTATGAAAGAATTACCACCTTCTATCCCTCCTCCAGTTGATTGGCAAGCTACATAAGACATTATGGAATTAATTAGTGGGGCATAAAAGGTAAGAGGTTGAAATGAACTAAAATCAAAGAGAAATTCAAAATGAAATAGCAGGGGGAATACTGCTGTATGAATAACATATATAAATAAAAATATAGATGAGTTGTTTGTTTGTTTGTTTGTTGTTCTTCGTTCTCAAAGAGGACCAAAATGTGACTGTCAAGTTACAGTGTCTGACTGCTCAGACCAATATGATCCTGGAATGTTCCATCATAAGTCAGGCACAAATAGCCCATGTGAATATTTGTGGTGGATTCTTTAAATCTGTGCATCTCACATTTCTTTTGAGCTGCTTTAATTCTGTTTTGTTCTTAGATCACAGTACCTTCTTTGATGTGAACATGTCATGCTGAGCAATCCTGTGCCAATGTCTTCTATGTCACACAATCAATTCCACAGTTCTTGAGAGATCCTAAAAGTGTCCTTATATCTCTTCTTCTGACTACCATGTGAACACTTGCCCTACGTCAGTTCTCCATAAAATTGACCTCTTGGCAAAAGTATGCTTTGCATTCAAACAATATGAGCAGCCCATCAGAGCTGTTCTGTATAAAATAGTTGAATGCTTGGCAGTTAAGTTTGAGAAAGGACCTCAGTGTCTAGTATCTTATCCTACCAGATTATCTTCAGAATCTTCCTAAGACAATTCAGACAGAAGTGATTCAGTTTCTTGGCATGGTGCTTGTATATTTGTGAAACCATGGATAAGTAAAAAGAAGGCAACATCATCAATGCAACTGGGGACAGTAAAGAGTCATAGATATTTTTACTGAAGAAATTAAAGAATGAGGAGTGTCAGATTTATAGATAGAATTAGTCAGATATACACATATACAGACAAGATCTGTCCCCAACATCTATTACAAATTCTTTCATCTAATAGTTCATTAACCTTTAGTTTTCTGATGCTGAAAATAAATTCATTTCATGTGTTGACACCACCACCTTGATTGATGCTCTCTCTGTCTGTCTGTCTGTATTTCTCTGTCTCTCTTTTCACATACATATGCACACACACACACACACACACAATCTCTCTCTATCTTCTCCACCTCACCCTTGAACTTGGTAGTCATATTGAATCTTAATCTTTCTAGAGATGTATCCAGTTCTGTATAAGTTGGATTTCAAGGCTAGGAACCACTCAAGATAATGGCCATTGGCCAAATGCATCAGTGAGCTACTATGTAAGTGACCTCTCTGGTTCTAAGAAAGACTATGAAAATGTGTAACTGGGCCTTTGAAATGTTTTATTTTACCCATTAATTAACATAGTTCATACAATGCTTATGTTATAACATTATTAGGGAAATTTTATTATCAATTAACTTAAAAAACTCAAGGCTAAATAAGCAGAGAATAAATGGAGAAATAGTAGTAGAATGTAAGCATTCATCACACCACTAATATACTTAAAGTATTTAATATAGTCTCCTTCTTGAAATTAGGAAATAAGTAAAGTTTCTGACACAGTCAACTAAACTTCTGGTGTATAGAAGTCTATGTCTTCAAACACAAGGAAAAGGGGAGGTAGAATCTTCTTTTAGGTCTTAAGTTAGATTGATAATTACTAAAACAGAATATTGTAGCAGTTTGGATTTGGCATATATAATCTCCTTCTGAATATTTACTAATTCCAATTTTCATGGGTATTGACAAGATACTAGATTCCTTACAATGGCATGGTCTCCTTCAAATATGCGTGAAAGAATGTAGCCTAATTATAAGACTTGATTTGGAAGGGAAAAGAAAAAAAATACAGCTGAGAAAAAGCAGTTCAATACCTTGGAAAGAATAAAATATCATATATTGCCACATTGTACACCACAGTGACATAAAGGTAAACCTGAATTTTACTGTGTCTATAACTACTAGCCACTGTTTTAATAGCATTAAATTTTTTTATGGCTTTTCCTGATGGTAAGCATTGTTCTTCCTCATCTGAAAGGATCGGAGAAGATATCTGTTCACCAAGAAAGTAACCTTCTATAGTCTTTTATTTTTTTCCCTTTCTTGGGCATTTTCCCAACCAGTTACTTGACTTTTGGGTCCTTTGTCAAGAGTAGGGTATACTCTGGGGATCTGTAAGATCTCAGTTCCTCCAATGTGGAATGATCAAGCATGTACTGCTCTGGACGCAGAGAGAGATTTTTGTGCTCAGAATCTTAGCAGAGGTTCCTCACCACAGCCACTTGGTCTCCAGTTCCCAAGTCAGCATTGGAGGCTGATTTTCAGATAAGCTGGATGGGCAAGGCTGCCACTCTGTGAGAGACAAAGACCAGCTTGCGCAGGGCCTCCACATAGGGCAGAGGAAAGAATTAGCTCTTCAATGCCCCCAGGGGTTTTTACCCTTCAAAAATGTATGTGGCTGCTGTGCATGGCCTCTGAGACAGCTGCCTGCTGCCAGAGAAATGGGAAGGCACTTTTCCCTTCCTGGTCAGCTGGAAAAACCCCATCACTGACCTTTGGTGCCTGTGGGTTGAGGGATCTTCAAACCCACTGCTGCTGGGACTGGGGATTCTGCCCCCAAAGGTCTGTTCACGAGCCATCCACCACATGGCCAAGGCTGGTCTGGCCTCTGTGCTCTGCTCTGCATCCAGGGCCACCCACGTTTCCCATGGGCCTTTCAGGTCACCCTGGGATGGAAATCTCCTCCACTCTGTTGTTCTCCACTTCTGCTGCTCCAAAATTTGTTGAGAGTCCCTCTCCACAAGAATTTCATGGGCTGTGAGGGGAGACCCTGAGTATGTGTGTCTTTCTACTCTGCCATCTTGGCTCCACCCCCATTAAATTCTTTTATAAACATCATTGCAGTCAGGCTGGAATTGAGACTAGGGCAGTCCAGGAATATACTTTAGACAATGATAAAACAGCTGAGACACAACATTTCCTAAATGGCATGCCAGGAAGAGATATATACATACATACTCACAGATAGATAGATAGATAGATCTCACTGGTCTTAAAGTCAAAAGTCTCGCATTCAGATGCTGTTTTTGTTACTTACCACAAGCATAACCTTTAACAATGATCCTCTCCATTCTAAACTTGTAAACTGAGAGGAAATAGATTATCTTTAAGGTTCTCTAGTACTCTATGGCTTGTGCTTAATAAATAACATAAACTTGGATGCTCTACATATCAAATAAGGTCAAATATTTCCTGACTGATGACATGAAGTAGTAATGTATTGATATAAAAGTTTAAAGACAAAAAGTAAAATCCAAGCAAATAGAAGAAAGGAAATCAAACAACATTTATAAAGTGCCTAATGTGTTTCAGTGTTTTTGTTTTTGCACATACTAACTCATTAGTTTCTCAAACAACCCTGTTAGTTAAGTACTACTATTATGCTCAAATTACACTTGAAGAAACTGAGGCAAACAAAGGTTAAGTGACTCACCCAGGGTCAGATATTTAGTAAGTGACTGAGATTGCACCCGAACTTCTTTCCTCATTACTCCAGGCCCAGAGCTCTATCCACTGCACCATCAGCTGCTTCAGTGAAATATTTTCTTTGTATTGGAAGTTGATACTAGAATGTATGTATTAAACTTTATTCTTGATACAGTTGTAGAGATGCTAATTTCAAGCTTTTGTCATTGTGACATATGACTCTCTAGCAGGGGTTCATCACAAAAATTATGGAATGATTTCTAATAGCCAAATATTGATGTTAATATATATTTTTATGTTAGTATATATTTGTAAGTGTTAGTATTGAAATAAAATAATGGTAATGCTGAGCTATATCTGAGGTAATAAGCTGCTCAAAAACCTTTGAAATTCAATGACCTTGAAATATTAACTTTCTTATTGTTATTCATTAACTATCACTAAAAGTTTGTTTAAAGAAAAAAATGGCTTTACCTTGAAATATAAAAAATGTACACAGCTAAATCAAAGGAAAAATAAAAACAGTATAGAGAAACCGCTGTGAAACTACAAAGCAGAGGAGAAATTATTTTATATACACATACACACTAGGTATAAACATATATATACATATCCACCAACACAAGTATATGTAAATTTGGTCATGATATGAAAATGACCCAAATTCTCTCCAGTCTCTCTTTTTTCATAGCCTAGGGATGTCTGACTCAGTAATCTCACCTGCACATATAACTACCATGATAGGGTGATGTCCATATGGGTTCTGTTCATTCTCTTGTCCCTTATAATATCTCAGATATGGAGGAATACTCTCCTACTACTTGGTGCTGTAGCTACTGAGTCCCCGCTGATATGATTAACATTTATGCAAATCAGACACTGATGAAATCATTAACTATTAAGCACGAAACATTAAAACACAAGGCAAAAGCTAAAGTAATAATTAGAACTACTTAAAAGATGATAAAATGATAATCAAATTACAACTGTTTGCCTATAAATATGGAGCACACTTTGCCACTAATTTATACAGTGATTTTTTGCAGGGAGGGGGAGGGTGGAATGAGCATACACTTAGAGAGAGCTACTAGTGTGGTATCTCAGTACAGAAACCCATGTTCCTGGGGCATCTTATGACTGCTAATTTGGTTGTCAATATTCTCTTTTAGGGAAGAATCTATACCATATGTCAATAGTTCTTTTGCAAATGTCTCCACTCTCCTTGTAGATGAATCCACTTCTATGAAACTTTCAGGAAATCAAAGTAATACTAAACTCTTTTAACAAAATAGTAGAATTTCACTCCTTTGGTTAAAGAGTAATCTCAAGTTCAAGAAGTACAGCTTTCTGGATTTACTGCCTTTGGTTTTTGCAGAACAAGTGTTCAGATATGTCAGTGATAAGAATTTTCTTTAAGTCAGGGAACTGAAAATTTTTCTGCACCATTCTCTAGGATTTTGAGCAATTTCTCCCTCTAAAGCCAGAGAGAACTAGAGGGCAATGCCCCTGAGGGACTCTTTCTTTTCTCATTCATTCATTCATTCTCTCTGTCTCTGTCTCTCCGTCTCTGTCTCTATCTCTGTCTCTCTCTCTCTCTCTCTCTGTCTCTCTCTCTGTGTAGCTGATTTCTTTTGGCAATATGATTCTTATCTCCTCTAACTATCTTCTATAGTATCTGAAAGGTTGTTTTATTTTCTTCATTTCTCAACCTATAGATAGAATTAAGGAGCAACTAGTCCACAACAGGAAGGTGCAGCTTTCTCCACTGATTCAGCAGAGCAGGTGTTTTCTCTTTAAATTTTTCACTATATTGCATTTAAGCAATAAAAAGCAATCTCTCATATCATCTTCACTTTTCAATTGGTTACTATATCTTTTCATTCTTCTGATCTCTAGACTCTCTACTTGTTTTCTCATGTCCTACAGTTTCTAATGCCTCAAATCATGACCTGCTCTTGAGTAGTGGCCCATCTCCAGCTCAGATTGATCAAAACTCCAAATCCATAATCAAAAAATGCAATTTTATATTATTTCCAAATAGTTGCATTATTCTTAATTTCTCATTTATAATCTTCAAAACTCTGAAAATAGTTATTTGTAAATGAAATAATTTTTAAAACAATGCTTTGCAACCACTATTGCCTCAAATCTGTACTTATGACTTGCAATTACTTTTAGTTTCTCTTTGAATATTATTCTGAGGATTTAGTATCTCCCAAGGCCTCAAAACTTTTTCAGGTTGTTTGATTTTTTTTCCCCTCCTCAAGCCAATGTTCTTTGTTTTTTGCCCTATTCAAATGCAAATAAACTGTCCGTGTATGAAATGAATAGAACCATTTTTATGTACAAAAAGGTAGAGAGAAGTTATTCATTTTGAGAAACCATCAAGGATGCTACTGCTGTTGGGATACCACATCCCATTTTACCTATCCACTAGGCTCTTTTTCCTAGTCCAGGATCATATCATAACCAGTACTTTCACTTTGCCTTTCCTTTGTTTTATTCTACAACCAAAGGGCCACTGAGACACCACAGAATATTCTATGAATGTGAATGGGATGAACTCCCCATAAAACAGAAACAGGTAGTAGAATGGGTTAGAAGCCATAATCTAGAAATATGTTATTATAAGGGACAAACTTGAAAGAGAAACACACAAGGATAGTTAAAATAAAGAGCCCGAGAAGACTCTATGACACTTCATTCAGCTAGAATAAAAAAAGTAGGCATTCCAATCATGATCTTAGGAAAAAAAATAGGCCTGATTAAAAAAAGGCAATCAAGGAGCTACATTTTAATAAAAATTACTACATACAATGAAATGATATTAATTTTTATAAGAATTTTCTCTGCTAAAGACATCTTTTCTCAAGTATATAGGGAAATGAATAAAATCTATAAAAATATGAGCCCAACTGAAAAATTCTCAAGGGATATGAAAAGGCAGTTTCAGAATGAGAATTTCAAGCTATCTGTAGTCATCAGAGAAATACTGCAAATTGTTATTGATTAGAGAAAGCAAAATAAAGTTACTTTTAAGATACTCTCAAATCTATCAGACATGACAAATGCTGAAGAACATGAGGGAAAATAAATATATTAATGAACTATTGGTGGAATAGCAAACTGGTCAAATCATTCTACAACTTTTCTGAAAAATAATTTAGATCTAGGTGCAAAGAGCTGTACAATTGTGAATACTCTTTCAACTAGCAATATTACTACTAAATCTGTACCCCAAAAATAGTTTTGAATGCAAAGGACCTATTTGTACAAATTATTTTAGTAGCTCTTTTTATGGTGGCAATGGTTTGGAAATTGAGGGGATGCTCATCAGCTGGAGAATGGCCAAACTTGTTTCAAAACATGTTTGTGATGGTATGCTACTGTGCTATAAGAAGTGTTAGCAGGGATAGTTTCAGAAGAAAACATGAAGTCCTATATGAAATTACATGAAATGAGAAAAGTCAGGAGACCACTCTACACAGCATCAGCAACATGATCAAGGTTTATCTCCTATGAAAGACTCAGCTACTCTGCTCAATAAAATACTACAGGATAATTTCAAATGGTTCATAATGAAAAAATGTTTAGAAATACTGATGAATTGTCGGTGCAAAACTAAGTATAATTTTGTCACTTATTTTTCTTAATTTTTTGTAATATGGCCAATATGGAATATGCGTTGCATGATTTCACATATTTCTTGTCTTCTTCTGAAAGGGGGAGTATTTGAAACTCAAAACAAAAAAATACACATAAATAAATAATAATAAAAGTAATAAAAGAAAAAAAACAAAAAAAACCACCATAAGACTGTAGATTTTTAAGGGATTGAACAGTTTACTTAGCTCAAAACCTACTCATAATAAGAATATCATCAACTACATCACATTCAAGTAATCATTCAGTTCCTCTTCAGCACTGCCAACTATGGATAACTTACTATTACTTGATTTAGTCCACTCTGTTTCTGAACAGCTCTGTTTGTATGTTTTTTCTCTTGTAGCTAGTGTAAATTTGCCTCATTATAATACCAACTTTTACTTTTTTTGTACTGTTTCCCGCCAAGTAAATTTAGTTCAATTTATTTTCTGCCTAAAAAACCATCCATACTTTAAAAACAGCTAATATTTTCCCACTCATTCTTCTCTAAGGTAAACTTTCCATTTTTTTAAAAATGATACTCACATGGCATAACTCTGAATTCCTTAATCACCCTGTTTGTTAACATTTGCTCCATGATTCCCAGCTTGTCAATATCTTTGTTAAAATATGATGGACCCATTAAGGGGATACAATACTTAAGACATTCTTCATCTAAAGTAGAGTAATGCAGGAATAGAGTACTACTCTGCTGTTCATATAACCTAATATTTTACTAGCTTGCTTAACTGCCAAATAATACTAAGAATCAAAGAGAATAAGCATAACTTATCCTTATATTGTGTTATATGGTTTTAAAAGTACATTTCTCACCCTAAATCTGATCTATCTAGCTATCTATTGAAAAAACTGACATTCATAAAACTGAATAATTTGCTAAGTTGTTAGAACAAAGTCGAATTTTTTTCTTGATGTTCTACGTTCTTGAATCATAATGAAATTAAAGTTGACTGCGTCTGAATGCTTTTCATAAGAACTTCCCTCTATTCTCTTATGACTTCCTTATCCTGTAACATTATTTTTCATTTTGTAGCTGAGTTCTATCTTTGCAGTAAACTCATAATATACATAAAAATAGAATGTTAGTTGCTTATTGACAGAAGTTGGCACATTTTCACATTTGAACATCCAATGTCTTACACATCACTTATTAAATGTTTCTAAATTTAATTTTAAAGAAAAGAACATTCCATAAAAATTATTTAATGATATTTGAGGAAACTAAATCTTAGTTTGAGAAAATTGACTTATTTTTGATTCTGATCACTTTTAAACAATATTGGTTACCTACTCAGCTTCATTTTTCATCCTATTGACTGATCATATAAAAGGCTTGAAAACATTGAAGAGTATATCAACAGATGGAGTATTCTAATGACAGATTGCCCTTTGCAGCACAATCTCTCCATCCTTCTCCTTTTCCAGGTCACTGAACTTGCTACATGTGGCTCTTTCTTTCAAGGTCCTTGGCAGCTTTCCCTATCATTGCTGCCAAAAGAAGGGATATGACCCAAGCTTTATTTTAAATTTTAGCAAGAGCTAGGTTTCCAATGACTTTAGTTGTTGTAGTTTGCTATGTGGTAGATATATAAAAGCAACCTTTAGATGAAAGATGATGAATTTTATGAATTGTCAGAGTCTATTTTTGCAAATTCCATTGCTATAATTTTAGTAGACTCAAGCTAATCAATATATTTGCCGTGTAACTAGAATTTTGGTGAAAAAAGCTTCCTTGTTGGAATACCATTCCTAAAGAACATGACGCACAGGATGTCCATCTGTTTACGGAAAGGTAGTATAGAGTTAACTATGGCCAAACTGGTTAAAACACTCCAGTATCTCCTCTAAATATTGTGTCAGAAATACTTATGCCTCTTCATATAAAGGATTTTAGAGATTTGAACTTTTATAAGTATATGTTTAACTTGTAGCTACTCTTAGAAACAAAAGGGATACATTGTATCATCCCACCATCTCACATATCTCATATCCTTTTCATTATAGTTCATAATGAAAATTAAGATTGGAATTTTTGTAATTTGTATTTGTTAGTTTTAATAATGGCAATAAAAGTTGAAAAGTTAAGTATATTCAAGTCATAATTAGCTTATTTTTCATTCCTAAGCTGTTTTTTTAGGATCACTTACAAAAATTGAGGTGATTTTACTGCTGATAGAATGATCAAATCCTCCTCTGACCCCACAAAATAAACTCTGACTAATAATAAAGTTAAAGACAACAATATTATACCATTATACCTTGACTGTGAAGCAAGAATGAGGGCATTCATTGAAATTAATAGTGGTGATGGCAATCTGCAATATGTTCTGTTGCTTTACTGTAATATTACCTTTATGCTCAAGAGAAATTAAAATGAGTTCAAATTAAGATAAAGGACTTTTATTTCCAGTTTGTGTATTTGGCACTTTTCTTTTCTATATCCATTGTATATATTCTTTCTTTTCTGTATTGTTTCCTGTATATTCTTTGGTATTTCCAGACAACTTGATCTTTAACACCTTTAAATCTGGCTTGTGCTCCTTTAGCTGCAGTGTTACTGAAAGTCTGTCTTGGAGATAGCCAATTATCCCCTGACAAATTCACTGGGTTTTATTATTTAGTTCTTATCCCTCAATTCATTGTGATATTTTACAATATTTATTGTCCTTCCTCCCCTTTCCTAAAACTCTTTACTCTTTGTTTATAAATGTAGAGTTTTAGAGTTGTAATGTACACAAGTAGCTCTTTAATTTATCTTCTTATTTTACTGCCTACCTCAGTTTTTTTCCCCTCCTATTTCTCTGAATTTCTCCTTTAAATGGTTCATCTTGCTCCTACTACTCATGACAAGTCTAGCAATCCTTTAGGTTCTGCCTTTTGACTCTCTTATCTTTTCATTTTCTATCTCTGATTTTGACTATTTTCATAGGTTCAATTTAACTCTTAAATACATCTACAACTGCTCAATGTTCAGAACATTAATCTCTCTTCTGAGTTCAAGTTCCATATTTCCAATGCCTTTTTTGTTCTATGCACTGACATCTCAAATTCGAAAGGTCTTCATTCTTCTCTTCAGAACTCAATTCCCTTTGAATTCATGAAAAACTCTTCTATTTTGGTTTCCTGATTTCTACAGTTATTACTCATATATCATCCAAGCTTGATGATAAATATCTTGATAACTATAAGTCTAGAAAGAAGTTCAGAAGATATGTAATTGTTGTTAGAATGACGCTAATGCCAGCATCCTCTTAGTTTATATTTGATGTTGGGATAAAATGAGACACTCAAAGTCATTGAACATATAAATAAAGAGGAGATTCATTTTGCACTAACATAGTAAAAATATGCATCAAAATATTCAGCATAATAGTATCACTTAGTTTCTCCAGGCATACTCTACTTCCTTGTTTACATCTGGAGAAAATATTTGATTACATCCTCAGAGTATGGTGATTTATGAAGTCTTAAGTATCTACAAAGTCTGATACGAGGACTACTGGGGCATTTTATTCTTTCATTTAATCAGTAATTAGCATCAAGAAAGTAGAAGTCAATCTTATCTTCTTTCAGGGTCTTCACCCCATGTTGTGGGTGTAGTGAAAGAACTTTTATCAGGGAAATATTCTTCCTGTCACACTTGACTATTTTGTTTCATTTCCTGAATAAGGAAATATAGTACTGGAGAGTTTAAGTAATCTGTTTAAAGCAACAATTTTAGGTATAGAGCTGGGTCTCTCTACAATATAGTACAGTGTAGTGCAGTGTAGTGTAGAGTAGTGTAGTTTAGTGTGATGTAGCATGGTGTAGTATAGTACAGTACAGTACAGTGTAGTATAGTACCTATAATGCTTTGTAAACATTGAAATGAGATATAAATATTAGCCCTGATGATAAGTAGGAGGACATTGCTCTCTGACCAGAAAACATGATTCTTCTTCCCTCTTTTGAGATCTAGTCCCTTAAGCTGTAGCTCTTTTCCTAATATTTGTAAAGCATTAGCATAGTGCTTGGGACAAGGTAGGTGATTAATAAATTATAAAGCTATCTTAATCTTTTCCCTTGTTCATTCTATTGTTCAAGGTCAAGTGACACCACCACTTCATTGTATCAAGTGAAATTCTGAAATCCATTCAGTAGTCTCTTCTTTCTCTTCATTCTAAGAAGATGAAAGGTGTGAGAAAAAAATAGGTTGAGAAAGAGAAGAAGAAAAAGCAGATATTTTTATTCTTTCCGTCTTCTAGATTGATTGAGGCTACTTCTTTTCTCTAAGGTTAAATTTATCATTGCATTTATGTAATGTCTTATGTTTTCTGTCATCCTTAGAAAATAGTCTAGTTTTTCTCTTCCAGAAAACCTGTTCCCATTGCTCTTTTTCAAACGTCACCTTTTGAACACTAAATTTATACCTTTTACCATATTTCCTCTAGCTTCCAGAGAAAATAGAAAATTGGTACAGGATAGGCACTCTAATTGAATAATGTAAGTTATGGATACTTGAAATACATCACCGTGCGGCCAGAGCATAAACTTTAACTTAGATCATTAAGAGGAAAAACAATCTGGAATACCACTATAGCTATCACTTCTAAATTCTAGTTTCATTATCTGTTAAATGAAGCAGTGTTTGATTAAAGGTCTCTAAGATTCCTTTGAATTATAAACCTGTATATCTGTTCTTTATAACTTTCCTAATCCTATTTAAATATTTTCTAAGAAAATATGATATAAATAGTACAAAAACAAACTGTTTGTATTTGGCTTTTAAGGAAATAAACTATTTGAAAACTTTGACATTTATGAAGTACCTCTCTAAAAATCTCAATAAGGAAAGAGTTACAATTCAAGATCATAATTCTTGCCAACAAAACTACTAATACTTTGAACTTATTGACATTACTCTCACCCAAAATTTAATCTCAGAATATTACTTCCAAAGAATAATAAGCATTTGCAAACCATGAAAACCAATACAAAAACAAAATTTTTTCAAACAGATGAACAGGTTCCATTGGGGGAATTTATTTCTACTTTTTGAATGATAAATTATTTACAGGTGGAGGAGGCCTTATATATTTTCCAGTCCAATTTCTTCATATTTCAAGAGAAGATAATTTCCCATTAAATTCATTAGAATATATACACTTTTACTTGCAGAAATCTCCCTGAGTTGTCATAACAAGTTGGCTCTTTCCAACTTTGTCTTTCATGCTATTCATAGAAAGTACATAGGCAGACAAGTTACTTTTTTATTTGTATATTTATCTGTTCTCTTTTTATAACATTTGGTTTCAATAATTACCCTTTAAAGTTTTGCCATCTGGAGTGCATTTAAAAGTAAAATAATGACTTCTAAATCAGATATATCATGAATACTTTTGGAGGAAGGCAAGTAAGAAAATACTACTTCATGGCATTTTCAGGTTCTATGTGAGGATCATGTGCCAGGGCAAGGAGCCAGGAATTAGTTTAAGAAAACAATAAAAGCTTTTTCTTAAAAATAAATTTTAAAAATAATTTTTAAAAATATTTTTCCAGTGTTGAATCACCAGGTACTTCTCCAGTGAATTCTATCTATGACTTCCTAGCCAATTCTAGTGACATTATAGTACAAAGTCCAGAATATTTTTGTAGCAATTGACATTTGCAAAGTTTCATGGATTGAGTTGAAAAACTCTTAAATACTAAGCTTAGATTTCATTTTACTTTTAAGTAGGATTCATTTCAAATATAGTACATCATATATAATTTATCAGTAGTAATATAATTGATTCATTTAAGCTGTTTGATAAAATACTACACTTATTCTGATTATAAACACTAGAAAGCATAGGAATAAATGGAACTTTCCTTAAAATGATAAATGCTATTTATCTTAAAAGCTTCAGTGATCCTTATCTTGTAATAGGGATATGCTAGAAGCCTTCCAAGGTGAAGCAGGGATGTTCATTATCATCCCTATTATTGAATATTATAATAGAAGTGCTAGCAGCAATAAGAAAAAAAGAAATTTAATTAGAACAGGCAATGAGGAAACAAAACTATGACTCCGCAGATAATGATATTATATTTAGAGAATCCTAGAACATCAACTAAAAGAAACTTCTTGAAATAATTAGCAACTTTACCAAGTTTCAGGATCAAAATAAATCCACATAAATCATCAGTATCTCTATGTATTACCAATAAAATCCAGCAGCAAGAGAAATTCCATTTTAAATGATACAGAAAATGTAAAATACCTGTGAATTTACATGCCAAGAAAACCCTATCTGAACACAATTACAAAATAATTTTCACACAAATAAATTAAATCGGAGCAATTTCAAATATATTAATTGCTCATAGGTAGTCTGAATCAATGTAAAAAATATAATTCTACCTAAAAAAAATGGACTTATTCAGTGCCCTGCCAATTAGACAACCAAAAATATTTTACTGCAGTAGAAAAAAATAAAAAAAATTGCTAGAAGAAAGAAAAGTTAAAAATATATCAAGGACATTAATGAAAAAAAATGTGAACAAAAGTGAACCAGATCTCAACTTTATTATAATGTGTTAGTCATCAAAGCAATTTGATATTGACTGATAGTGGTGAACCAGGGGAATAGATTAAGAACATAACACACAATAGACAAAGATCATAGTAATATAGTGTTTTATATATCCAAGGATTCCATTTTTTGTGATAATGTCACTATTTGACAAAATTTCTTGGAAAAATGAAAAACAGTAGAATATAAACTAGATATAGACCAACATCTTACATTGTGTACTAAAGTAAAATCAAAATGTGTACATGATTTTAACATAAAGGATATCATAAACCAATTAGGGGAGCATGAACTGGTTTACCTGACACATCTTTAGATAAGGGAATGATTTATGACCAAACAAGAAACAAAGAACATTACGGGATATAAAATAGATAATTTTGATTATATTAAATTATTTTTTCACAAACAAAACGAAAGGAGTATAGATTAAAAGAAAAGAAGAAAACTGGGGAAAAATGCTCATTTCTCTGATAAATGTCTCATTTCTCAAATATTTAAAGAACTGAGACAAATTTATAATAATACAAATCATTTTCCAGTTGATCATCAAAGGATATAAATAGGCAGTTTCAGATGAAGAAATCAAAGCAATTCATAGTCATTTGAAAAATGTTCTAAATCACTGTTGTTTAGAAAAAAGCCAATTGAAGCAATTTTGAAGAATGACCTCACCCCTTTCAGATTCGCTATTATGACAAAAAAGGAAAATGATAAATATTGGTGAGGTTGTGGGGAAATTGGGACACTAATTCACTGTTTGTGAAGTTGGTGGTTTATCCAACCATTCTGGAGAGCAATTAGGAACTATGGCTAAACTATGATAAACCTGTGCATACCTATCCCAAAGAGATAAAAATGGATAAAGGCCTATATGAATATAATTAACTTAAAGCAGCTCTTTTTGTGGTGGCAAAATATTGAAAATCGAGGTGATCTCCATCTATTTGGGACTGACTGAACAAGTTATTTTATATGATGTTGATGGTATGCTACTGTGCTATAAGAAACGATAAGCATGTTGCTTTCAGAAAAAAAAAAAACATAACCAGAAGAACATTATAAACACTGCACAATGATCGACTGTGTATGAACTGGCTAGACTCAGCAATGAATGCAATGATCCAAGATAACTTCAAAAGACATAATGGAATATGTTTTCACATTCTGTTTGCCTTTCTCATTCCCATTTAATCTGACAAATCAGCCAACTATAGCATAATAGACAATATGGTAATCAATTATTTTATAATTATTTTACAAAATAAAATGGATTGTCTAGACATGAAAACTTAATACCAAGGTGAATTTATATAGAGCTCTCCAAGTCTAATCTGACATTTGTGATTTTTTATATTAATAATTATTATTGCTATTTTTAACATTTATATAGCACTATATGCCAGGTACAGAACTAAATGCTTTACAATATTATCTCAATTGATACTCACAACAACCCTGAGAGCTATCATTATTATCTGCATTTTACAGATGAAGAAATCAAGGCAAACAGAGTTTAAATGATGTGTCTAGGGTCATAAAACTCATAGGTTTATAAAGCCAGATTTAAAATCAGTTCTTTCTGACTCCAGGCCTGGCTCTTAATCCACTGTACCACCTATCTGTCCTAAATCATTGCTTTACAAAAAAAAAACATTCTTGCTGTATTTTTGGCATATTCACAAGTCACATGTGCAAATAAAATATAGAGATTTTCAACTGGATCTATGATTTCATTAATAAATAAATAAGTAAATGGAAATGCCCTCTCCAATGATATTTATCACAACTCATCCATGTCTTACCATCTTTCTGCTATCAATTTTACTCCTTTCTCTTAAGAAGTGTCCCATTCATCAATTCTGCTATTATATACTTGATGGTATCCTCTACACTGCTTTTAATTCATAATTACATATTTATACCAGATAGATCATACATATTGACCATTCTGTTTATTACCCTTTGGAGAGTCCTCTATTTTAGTTCTTCAGGGACTAGACTACTATGAGACTACCTACAACATTTGAAAAAAAATAGTGTTATTAAAATTATGCACCATTTTTTTCAGGGAAACATTTTGAGTTGCAAAATTAATTTTGAAAATTCTAAAAGGCAACCCAATGTACTAGCATTATTTATGCAATATTAATTCCAGTGTGTCCCAACTTAAATATTCAAATAGATCTATGGAAAAGTCAGAATATCTACCTTTATTCATCACTGTCAGTCAATAATCTGATGGTATCTTTTACTCTAGTTCTTTCTCAAAGTTTCATATTTCTTACATGTGGCAGAGTGCTCACACCCACATAAATTCCTCCATTACTTAGGGTGAGGTAATGCCTACTCATTGAATGGACCTGTTTAAGAAGTACCCAGGGGATGACCCTTTTAATGAGGCAAAGAAAAAGAAAGACATCAGGTTGGGAGGGAAACATCAACAGTTCCTATTGATAATCACTCCTAAGCCAGGAAGGTCCAGAAGAGAGCCCTTAGGCAGGGGCCTACTGTTGTGAATGTATGAGCTTCAGAGGGCAGTAGATTTAAGGTTTTGTGAAGGGGAAAGAAAGTAAAATAGAGCACAGTAGAGAAGAGTAGAGCAGAATAAAGTAAAGTAATGTAAGGTAAAGTAAGGAAAAATAATCTATCCTTTAAAACCCAAATTAACTAGGCATCCTCTGGCCATCCAAATTTACCTTCCTTTGGAGAGGAGAAGGAAGGGGAGGGGGAGGCAGACAGGACAGGAGCTGAGTTACCCAGCTAACTGGGTCGCCATTTAAGCAGCTGTGTCTACTCACTGGTTGTTGTGCTAATCCTTCATTGCCGAAAAAACACCATGCCTTCAGAAACATTATGATATGACATGCACTTGTCTTTGTTTTGAGCAAGGGAGGGCTGTGAAAGGTCACCAGACTCACTTTTCCTCCAGAGCCATTGGAATCCAATTACCAGATATTCATCAGGATGACTGGAGGATCATCAGGATCCCAGGATGCCCTGGGAGACCTTGATTATGCCAAGGTCTATTCAGGTACTCACTTAGGGTGAGGTAATGTCCATTCATTGAATAGGTCTGTTTAAGAAGTAGCCAGGGGATGGCTCCTTTAATGAGGCAAAGAAAAAGAAAGACATCAGGCTGGGAGGGAAACAGCAACAGTTACTACTGATAATCACTCTTAAGCCAGGAGGGTCCAGAAGTGCCCTTAGGCAGGGGCCTAGCGTTGCCCAGTGTATGAGCTCAACTAAGGATCAACACAACAACAACCATAACAACAATCTCGAGGAATGTAATATTCCATGACTTCAAACCATATAAGGAGAGTAGATTATTTATATTAACTTTAAAATATAGCCCTTTATTTCAGGTATGAGCTTGGGGTCATTCACTAAGCTTTGTAACTTCCTAAGAGCAATTCACATTACTACCCTCTTTCTGTTTAATTCCAGGCTAAATTTAGAGCTTACTTATACTGATTGTCCGAACTATATACTCTACATTGATAGATCGGCTCTATTTGTAGTACAATAACTACATGTCATAATCTAATATCATGTGGAAAGAGAATGAAATTTAAAAAATTATGGATGTTCCATGTGTTTCATGATTATCATCATGATGTCAAGAGAAAGGGAAGAATGTGATAATAGAATGGGAGACCTTTTGAAATAAACTGATGGGGAGAATATGGTAAAGAACTGCACTGATAGACATGCGTATGTTGGACATCAAAAGGAGTGTGTCATTAGTAATGAAATTACCAAGGATTTGTTTTTCTGAATTATTATAGGAGTTTTAATTTAAAATTGTGTTTGTGTTTCACATATATAATTTTGGACTTGGAAAAAAGAAGACCTTATTTAGATTATTTCTCTGACATTTAACCAACAAGGTGCCCTTAGGTAGCTTATTTAATTTCCCTGTTCTTAAACATCTCTCTAAAAATGTATTTACTATTGAATAATAGATGGGTAAGACTATGAGACTACTCTTGATACCAGACCTCAATGAATTTACATATTGTATGTACTGATCTTTTATAATTAAGGATATTTTGAGTCAATCTTATACAATTTAAGTAACTTGGAACTAAAACAGTAGGGTTGATTTTTTTCTTTCTTTGTTTTTTTTTGTTTTGAGAGTAGGGTTTCCTTTTTTTTTCCTGCCCTCAATTCTAAATTATATTTCCAAAATTTGCCTTAGACTGTCCCTTAAGCAAAATTCCTTTCCTTACCTGAATGATGTAAAAACAAAATAAATCCACACAGTGCTTTCACCTGGTCTGTAGAATTTGTTCTACCATTCTAGTTGAAAGAGCTTGAAAGTGAAACAGTTAAGTAAACACATAGTTCCTAAGAAGAAGCGCAGAGGTGCATATGATCTAACATAATGTGCTTCACAGAAACTAGAAATTGGATTAATATTGCTTGCTCATGCTTGAAGCACAGAAAATTGCTCAAAGGCAGATGGAGGGAGAGTGAAAATCTAAAAATAAAATTCCCAGTGGCAATGAAGATTTTCACAGTTCAAATTGGTTTCTTCTAGGATATAAGTCTCAAGACACTGAAGAAAATTTTACAAGTGGAAAGTTTAAGAATATGATCTGGTTTGAATAAATCTAAATATAGAGTAAGCAAAATTCTAAAATGAACAATTCAAGTTGCACAAATTATGGAAAGATGCCCTGCACAAGCAGCAAGACTCATATAGATAATCTGTTAATTACCTACATTTTCACATAATTTTATTTATACTTTTATCAGCCTTTGGATCCAAAAATGTGAGTCAGTAGCATTTGAATTGCTAAAGAACACAACAGGAGTTGAAGATTTTATGGTTTAACAAGAAGTATCCTGTGGCTATTTTATCAGAACACCAACTTTTCCTCACTAGGGTTCCTGCTCATCAACGGGTGGAAGACTTGCTTCTCTAACTGCTGCAATTATCATACTGACAGATAACTCAGCTCAACTATACATAACATGAAAAATGATCACAACCATTACAAATACAACAGAGTCAGTCTAAAGGGAGGGGATTAATAGAACTGGTGGATTTAATATGAGGGGGCATAAATCCATACTGAGGAGAAGGGGAAAAACAGCAATGTCTTCATAAATCTACTTTTTCTAAATAAATTATTTTTTTTCTTTTTATTAATTATTCATCTTGGTATCAGTTTCTCCTAGGTGGTTTAGTGCTTCCTCACTAACTACTAACCATTCTCACAGAAGATTAATTCCTTCTCTTCAGGTTCCAGTTTCTATATGTTATTTTATTATTCTTATTGATTTTGCTTTTTTTCTTCATCTATCCCTATGTAATAGTTAAAATACGTGATGCTATTTATAAAAATAAACTCTTCTTAACAAAATATTTTTGAAACAATCATCTTTCTATTTAACCTCAGAAGTAATTTAATTTGTCAACTTTAGTAAATTTTGAGTTTTGTTTTAAATATTTTCTTTTCTTGTTATATAATGTACAATGCCAAAATCATAGTTGCCATAAATATTAAATTGCTTTCAACAGATATTTGCTTAAATATTTTAAAATCTGAGGTTATAGCTAAACTTTAAAAGAAAAATGTTGTTAGGAAAACATTAAAATCCATTTTAAAAACCTAGTCTTTCTTAGAAATGAATTTTTTTTGAGGTTAAATAACTATTTAAACAATTTTAAACAATGTTTAAACAATTTAAACAATGAAAAACTAAGAATTTTTTTGTGGAATGATTGACATTTTGGATACAATTTATCAAGCAAACTCATGATTGGAAACTCATAGGCTCATACATGCACAGTTTGAAACAACCTTGGAGGTAATCTTGTCAGACCCTTTCATTTTACAGACTAGTAAAATGAGGTCCCTGTAAGTCCAGTGATTTGCCCAAATCACGGAGATACTAAGTGATGAAACCATGTTTCAAATCAAGATACTCTGACTTCAAATCTAGCATTTCTCTAGTCACTGCAGTATTAAAATTGGATTAAATTATTTTAATCTAAGTTATTTTGCTGTTGTTACTGAACTATTAAAAAGTAAATCCAAGAAAAATAGAGAGATTGAAATGACCAATGAAACACTTAAGTTGATAGCACAATTTATATAGAAGATAGAAGAAAAATGTGCACTTACATTTCCACTGAGTATTGAAAAGTAGAAATAACATTAAATTTTGTGAAGGTTATATTTAAAAATGAATTTGCTGACAAGTTCATTTGCAGCGAGATGGCTTTCCATATAAGACTTTGGAAGATCCTATGTAAAAATAAAAGTTTCCTTTTAAAAAGCATATAAGCCCACCAGAACCATTATTTACAGAAAGACTAGGCTGAAATATGTAGACAAAAGATGTCCTGTTTAAAATTATTTTAGTCTTAAATAATATAATATACATAGGTTTATATTAATTGGTTTATATCTTGGGTGGAAGAATGTTGGAAATATTTTTTTGTTTTAAAAAATCACTTTAATGGAGACTCTCAGTGAATACCAAAAGAATAAATCCAGCCCAGGAAGAAATCTGTATTATAAATTCATCAAAGAGTCAGAGGATAATCCAACATGTCCTTAAGTAAAAACCGTGGCAGCAGATTATTTAAATCCACAAATGAAGACTATGTTTGTCTCAAAGGAAATAGCTCATACTTAAGTTAATTTTTCCTATTTAGTTTTTCTGTCTACATATCTGGAATACCTTTTCCCATAACTGCAAAGCATTGTCCCTGAAGTAAGAGTTAATCATATAAACATTTATGCCTGGAAGGTAGAGGAGAGTCAGCTGTAAGAATATGATTTAATGTTCCTTTAAATAACTATTAAACCCATAATATTTTAATTAGGAAATATATACAATGAAAACCTTTGTAAATAAGAGGGTTTAGAGTTTATATATATATATGCATGAATTTTGAATGGGTGTTAGTTATTTAAACAAAAATCAAATTTAGGTAAACCAATGTCCACATGCTGTATTTTACTCATTAGGTAAATAATTTTGGAGGTATTCAAAGAAAATAATTTAGTCTTACTTTACTGTACATTTTGATAAACTGGAAAGAATGATGTAAAAATAGGAAAATCTTGTTCCAATCTGTGTTTTCCCTCTGCTACTATGAATTCAGGATTATTGTTATTATAAAATTATTCAACACTTTAATATTTCAAAGAAATTTATAAATATTATCTTGTTTCCTTACCACAATCTTGGGAAGAAAGTGCTATTTTAATTTTCATTTTGCATATGAAAAACTGAATCAATCAGTGGTTATGAGACTTGCTCAGAGGCACATAATTAGTATCTACAGATGCATTTGAACTCGGGTTTTCTTGACTGCAGGTCCAATACCATAACCACTGTGCCATCTACCTGCTAAATCTCCACATCTGTAAAATGAAAATAGCAATATCCACTCCATGTTCCTGAGAGAATTGATGAGGATCACATGATGAAATAGAGTAAAAACATTTGCAAATCATAAAATCATAAACAAATTTGACATGGAAAAATTAATGAAATTATAGAATTGGAAGAAAGATTTTGAATTATCCTTTTTTGCATATAATTACATATAATGGACATGTGCTATACCCTCTGAATAAATAGTACCTCAGGTTTCTCTGAATAGTGTTTTACAGTGACTGCTTCTACTGGGCCAATTCTAGTATAATTTCATTTTCATTCCACTTTTTCTACCAGCATTGAGTCTTCTGGGAAGACACCAAGTGTATGAAGGAGCAGAATAATTAGGGAGACTTGAGTATGAAGAAAGTAAGGAGAGAAAGAAATAAGGAAAGAAGATGGATAGATTAACACACCTGCATTCTGTGGTTGAAGTTTGATGAGCAATGTCTCCTGAACAGGTGAAGTCTATGGAATAATCAGGTAGAGGTTCATTCCTCTAGCAAAGTCAGTGCAAGTGGGATAGCATGATGGGTCATAATGTTTATGGAGCTGCTACTTGTTCTGGAATTATGTGCCATCATCTCCAACTATTCTGGTTAATGCACAGTTTTCTTTTCCTGTTGTAGTGGCATTACGATATTCATAGCACCAATAGCAGCTATGAAAATGCCAGCACAGTTATGAATTGCAACCTAACAGATTATCCACATGGTAGACAGGGCCAAAATATTTATTGAAACACCAGAAAACTGAATCCCAACACTAGAAAACGAAAACCATCATAGTAACAAAAAATCTATACACAATGAAAATGCAGGGGGCACTTCCAATCCCAAGTCTTCCCTCTGTTAGGCTTCTCACAAACCAGCTCCCTTAAATCACAGACTCCCACAAATAAAATCACAAACACGCTCTCCCACTCCTGCTAGTTACTGCTTGCTCTCCCTTTCCCAGCTCTGACTCTTCTGATTCAATTCCTGCTTCACCTCTTCTTGCTCCACCTGTTCAGCCAACTCCTCCCATCACAGACTCAATTTGACTCATACTTCCAGGTGACCTAAGCAGGTCACAGTTCTATTAATGGATGGGAAAAATATTCCCATTTAAATTGCCATTACATTCAGCTACAAGATCTTTGTATTCATTAGGTTGGCTAAATAGAACTTTAACAGGGATTAAAAAAAACAAAAAACATTAGCATATAAAACATTATCTTAGTGTGGGGCTTGAGCACAAGCACTCCATCACTTCCTCTTGAACCAATGGGGCCCAAAATCACTTGTGGTATGGGGTGAAGGCCTCTTCAGTCATAGATACTTCTTGATGAAATTGAACCTAGAGCTTTCCTGCCCCAAGAGGTTCCATCCAAGGGGTCACTTCCTCAGCCAGCATCTCAGCTTGAATGACACGAGGTCCAAGAGTGACACAGCATACTGGACAGGAGATGACATCTGACTTAAGTGATCAGGTACCTGCAGGTGAAGGTTATTAAGCATATAGAAAGTAAATCTGACATACAGGGTGAAGAGAGGAAAAACCCAACAGAAAGAAGGAGAAAATAATCAGAAGCAAGGTATATACAGGGTCAGTTATGCTTCTGGAGTCCATGAACCTACTATCTTAGCTCAATTCACTGTTGTTTACTGTTTTCTAATTTATAGTTTGGGGGTCATCATTCTGGTTAGATGCATTAGCTGAAATGCCATTAATTCTTCCAAAATCTTCCCCTGCTCTCAATAGAACAGTAAATGATTATTTTCTTGTCAGTCTATCCTGACTTTGAATGCAATAGCTTTTTACTCTTCTCTCTTGAGGAGATTTATCTTCACTGATTCTCATCATCCAAGATACCAATGATTCTTCCATCTTTTGTGTGAATCAACTCAAAATATCTGTTGATCCAGCTGAGTAAAATCCTGGATTACCTCCCCAAACACTCTGTGCCCCTCCCCCAATTCTCCTGCTTTCTTTTTAGTACTGGACAAACTTCAGCCTCCTCATGTAACTTTACTTTCTTCTCCTCCCAAACATCCTCCTGGCAGGTGTTTGGTTCCCAATCAAGTCCAGTTTGTTGCAAAGATTGCATGTATATCCTCTTGTTCCCCTTTCAGTTATGTTCCAGAGTTAAATGAAGAAGAGCTTTTTCTACTACCACCTGAAACCCTCTAGTTTGCTCCTACAGAGTAAGCTTTGAATGCTGTAACTTAGAAAGCTTTCATACAACCCATCTAATTTATTTTCCATCTGAATGTTCTCTTCCAGCATCCTGTCTCTGCTCCTACACATGATAGCTCATCAATAAGATTCATCTTCTTTTACAGATCCCTGCCATTTCTTTCCCCAGTTCTATTTGTATTCCTTGCAAATACTTTTCCAGATCTCTAGTTTCTCCCTTTGGTAGCCTCTATTCCCAGTTTTCACAGAGCCTTCTGCTTTTAGCCCATTCTCTTGCTAGGGAGGAATAACATAAATCCTCCCATCTTAGGATATACATCTCTCTCTGTCTCACTAAAGCCCTTCTGCCTCCAACTGGAGGTCTGATGTTTCACGATCCCACCCTTGTCACCAAAGGTAGCACTAATGCAATATTCATTGTGCCTATGGCAGCTATAAATATGTCAGCATAGCTCTGAATTGCAAAATATAACAGACTTTCCTATGGAAGACAGAACCAAAAGATTTATTTAAACCCCAGAAAGCCAAATCCCAACACCAGAAAGTCATATCCAGCATAACCACAAAGAAATCTATACAAAATCACAATGTAAGAAGCCCTACTATCCCTAAGCCTTCCCTCTATTAGGCTTCCCACAAACCAGTTCCCTTAAACAAATCACAAACTCCTTTAAACAAAATTGCAAACATGTTCTTTCTTTCCCATCACTGACTGATATGACTCACTTCTAGCTCCATCCCTTCCCGCTCCACCTATTCAGGAAACTCATCCCACTACAGGCTCCATGTGGCTCAGACTTCCATGTCACCCACATGAGCTTACTAATAGATGGGAAAGATCTTTCCATTTAAATTACCATTGCAACTGTTACACTGGGAAAGATAGGAATTTATGAAGAGACATTGGAACTGACTCCATCACTTTCCTGTGGACATGAAAGGAATGGGGATTGGGAGAAAAACAGATCCCATATTTTTGACAGTAGAAAAGACAACTCAGGAGCTAAAGTAAAAAACAAACTGTGCATTATACTTGGTGCTGCTTCATGAATCTCAGTAGTAGGAATGAAGCCAAGATGGTGAAGTAGAAAGATGCATATACACTAGCACTGTCCCCACACCCCACAAAACACCCTTAATAAATTACTTTCAGGGGCAGAGCCAAGATGGCAGAGTAGAAAGACTCACATTTGCTAGCTCCGAATCCACAGCCCATAGATTTCCTGTAAAAAGAACTCCTGACAAATTCTGGACCAGTGGAAGCTGCGCAGCAACACAGTGAAGGAGATTTCCGTTGCAGAGAGCCCTGAAAAACCGACCGCAAAGGTACCCCGGATGGGAGCAGAGACCTGCCCTGCAGAGGGCTCCCCTTCCCCAGCCCCGGCCACGGAGCTCTGCCCGGCGACGCGGCACTGAGAGGAGCCAGCAGACCCAAGCAGGCTGCAGAGACCTGAACCTCCGGGTGGCCACGAAGGTCCCTCCACCCACAGACGCACAGGTCAGTGAGAGAGACGGGCTGAGAGGGGAGCAGGGGATCTCTAGGACCCGGACCCCTCTGGAGGCTGCAACCACTTGGCCAGAGACCCCCAGAGAAGGCAGGAGCTCCACCCCAGCTCCATTACAAAAGATCTCTGCATAAACACCCTGAGGGAACTGAGCCTGAGAGGCGGCCCTGCCCCCACCTGAGAACCAGCAGATAAGCTCCCATTGAAGAGCAGTCAGGCCTGCCACCAAAAGCCCTGAGGCTGGGGAGCAGCATTTGAATCCCAGACCCCAAGCACTAGTTGGGCGGATCTGGGCCAGGGGGTGCAGAGGACTCTCAGAAGTCAAGTAACTGGCTCGGAAAATGCCCAGAAAAGGGAAAAAAACTAAGACCATAGATGGTTATTTTCTTGAGA
>CM053771.1:432088558-432117923 GCA_028658325.1 Potorous gilbertii
ACAAATGGGGAGAAAATTTTGCAACCCAAAATCTTGTGAAAATGAATGTAAAAAGTTAAATAAATTTATTTAAAAAATAAAAAATAAAATAAAAATATATATATATAAATTACTTTCAACAAATCCTAGAGCAGCAGAAGCCACATAACAACAGAGTAAAAGACGTTTCTAGCCAAAAGTAATCTGGAAGGCTGACAAGATAAGTCTATCTCATTTGGTGCTGATTGGAGCAGAGCCCAGCCCTGGCCACACAGCACTGGAAGGAACAGAACCTGAACATACCTCTGTGGCAGAATTCCCAGGAGAGAGCGTCCCAAATCCCTCAACCCACAAGCAACAAAGAAAGCTCCAAAAATCAGTGTGGAAGGGCTTTCCTAGATGGGAGAAAGGGGAATGAGGTTCCCCCAACACTGACCCTTGGCAGTGGCAGCAGTAGGCAATGGAAGCAGCCTGGGTCCATTGTCCAGGCAGCTCAGCTTAAAGCCTCTGGCTTAATTGAACAGCTGATCTGAATCTCAGTGCTCAGTGGTGGTCCTGCTCCCACATAAAGCTCCTGGGGAAGTTGAGCAGCTGATCTGAATCTCAACCTTGAGCAAGGAACTGGGGAGAGAAGGAAGGCTAGGACCCTTATCTTGACAAAGGTTTCATAAGTCTAGTAACTGGCTGGAAAAATACCAAAAAGGGGGAAAAAAAGGAAGGTTATTTTCTTGGTGACCAGGTGTCTCCTTCCATGCTATCAGATGAGGAAGAGCAACGCATACTGTCAGAGGAAGTCAAGGCCTCTGCCTCCAGTACCTCCAAGATGAATATGAAATGAGTACAAAACATAAAAGAGCTTAAAAAGCATGTCAGCAGCCTGCTAAAGGAGAACCAAAAAAAATGCTAAGGAAAATGACATCTTTAAAAAGAGGTTAACTCTATTGAAAAAGAGGTCCAAAGAGCCAATAAGAAGAAGGAGAATTTAAAAAACAGAATTGGCCAAATGGAAAAGAAGGTTCAAAAGCTCACTGAACAAAATATTTATTTAAAAGAGAGAATTGAGTTCACGGAAACTAATGACTATAAGATAAACCAAGAAGTTAGAAAATAATTTTTATTGCATATAACCAGGAAATAAAGAAACACAGTTAATGAGGTATAGAAATTTATCTTGTCCTACAAGAAAAGAGAGAATATGAGGATAAGGAAAGTGTGGGATATGATAGAAGGGAGGGCACATTGAGGGAAGGGGGAAATCAGAATGCAAGATATTATGGAGTGGGGGAAGGGGAGAGGAATTGGAACTCAAAATTTTGTGGAAATGAATGTTGAAATCTAAAAATAAATAAATAAACAATAAAAAATGAAACTCACTATCACTTTGCTTTTCCTACACTAATTGAATTATGTTGCTTTATTATAAGTGAGGATTCAGTTTTAATGACTAGATCAATACAAGAAAAATATCAAGTGGAGAGATGTCAAGAAGAGCATTTTGAAATAAATACTGAAATAACCTTCAGGCAGTTTAACAGGGAGGCAATTCTGGGGAGAATGATTGAATACACTCAACCTATTTACATGTACATCTTTGCATTTAATTGCTTTGTTAAAGTCTTCCTTTTTTACAGCCTGTATTATTTGAATTGTCAGTATTATTGTTTTCCAGGTCCTAATTCTATACACCCAAAGGAATTGGTTCAAGCTAATTTAAAATTTCTAAGAGTAAGTAGACGATAGCATAAGAACATATTCTCATGCTGATATTTATAACTTCAAAACCTCTTGATGAAATTTTATCT
This sequence comes from Potorous gilbertii, assembly GCA_028658325.1. Classification (NCBI taxonomy): domain Eukaryota; kingdom Metazoa; phylum Chordata; class Mammalia; order Diprotodontia; family Potoroidae; genus Potorous; species Potorous gilbertii. The sequence continues at coordinate 432,090,340 of CM053771.1, forward strand.
CTAATTATGAAAACTATATTGAACCACATTTCCCTATGAATAGAACCAGCCTCCACAGCCAACATACACACTTGTTCAACAGCTAGATTGCCATCAATCTCAACCTTTCTTAGATTAAAGGTACCAAATGAGTGGGGATAAATTAGAAATAATATTCTGAGAAAAATAGGGCATGAATTTACTCTTTAGGACTGGTATGAAACTATTCTCAGACCAGAGGGATGGACTTAGAATTGTTTTCCAAGTGAAATTTGTTGTAGTTAACAGCTGGTTTTCTGTCAGTATCTTGGAGCGATCATAGACCACAAGATTTTGATAATACAGGTGAGAAGGGATATTTCTGGAGACTATAACACTGAGAATGTCAGTTCTGTTGTGGAGACAGAGCTGGAGGCAAAAAAAAATCAGTACAATTTTTTTTTAGTCTGGTGTCAATATATAGTGGCAAAAAAAAGATTTATATTGATGATATTATAATGATGACACTAAGTGAGCAAAAAGATTAAATGTTATTTTCTTTGTACTCTTTAAGAAGGGTAGCAAGCATAATCTATCTTTTGAAGTATTTCTATTAAATGTGGCAGGAGAAACATATTTTCAATTACATTCAATATTTAGTGATACAGTTTTTAGTTATTTGGACTATTTTTTTTTTATTTAGAGTGATTCATTCCTGAGGACACATTAAATGAAACAAATTTTTCAGTAAATTTAAGTGGTGCATTTGTTCTCCATCACATCATTTCTGTGTGTGTGTGTGTGTGTGTGTGTATACACATATGTATGGGCATATTTTATATATATATATATATATATATATATATATATATATATATATATTCCTCAAGTGAACTCTCCTTTGTAATAAACAACAGAATTTACTCAACCTGTATTAAGTAATTGCAATCAATAATACATGCATTATAATTTAGCATTACCTTAAATCTATTGCCTGTATTATACTTTAACCTATATAGCTTTGGAAACTTCCCTGAATTATATAAACCCATAGGTAAGATTCAGTCATTTTAGTCTTCCATGTATGGTTTACCTTACCCTACTTAATAGTAGCAACTTTGATGGAGAAGGGGATTACGCTTATTCAATCTTTCCCCAGCACTAAGAATTGCTATCCTTTTTTTTTTCCCCACAGAAGTCACTTATTACTTAGTGATAAATTGTGTTCTATGTGAGTTTTTAAAATTCCATTTCAATCTTTCCTTTAATAACCATACTAAAGCAATCAGTACATCAAATTCTTAATGAATAATAAATAGTCAAACTAAGTCAGATTGGATGGAATTGACTTGATGATTTCAAGTGCAGCAAAAAGAGTGTTAGATTTGTATTGAGAGGACCTAGCTTTAGATCCTCTTACTCCTAATACCTGCATGAATTTAGTTAATTTAGTTTGACATCTAGTTTCTTCCTCTCTAAAATGATGTGGCTGGACAGATCAATGATGTCAATCTCAAGTAGAAATGATGGAAATTGGTCATATGTAAGGAGCCTTGCTGGATGCATATTGAATTAGTTTTAAAAAGTAATATTATCTATGTTTTATTGAATTTGTATCTATTTTGTGATATATTTCTCAATTAAGTTTTAATCTGGTTTGAACTGTACTCAGGGGTATTTTGGACTAAATGTGGCCAGCACATCTGATACCTCAGCCTTAGATGACCTTAATAAGTCTTCTAGCTCTGTTTCTATGATGCCATCATTCTGTGACTTCTGTGGTTCCATAAGTGTATATATGGTTCTAAAGAGACCCATTAGGGAATAACTTTAATATATAGCAGTCTACATAGGTTTCTTTATCTTCATTATTCTATCTCAGGTAATACATGGCTCTACAGGAAATCATTTTGTTAGGGTTATAAGAATCTCTGGAATGCTAAGATCTTGCTATATGACTTCCTTTGTTTCAATTTTATTTAATCCTCTTTTCACCACTTATTATCCATCTACTTTCTCATTCACTTAGTCCTGGTAGTGGATCCAGTGTTGATACTTAGCTACCTTTAATGTAACATATCTTTGGCTACATTTCCACTTGAGAAACACTGGGAAAAAAGCTTTCATATCTGTTGAACTTTTTTTCTACATTTTTTCATTTAAAATGTAGAAAATGTTCTTGCACTTTCTCTCATTCGATAATACTAATCAGACAATGAATCCTACAAGATCATCATGAGATCATTCCTTTCATAGTATGAATTATTGACTGAGGTGTTTCAGTATTTACAGTCTTCAAGAAGCATTTCATTTTTGAGCTAGTTTGTTCCTCAATTTAAATAGGAATTATCTGCTATGCAATATTTTAAGGAGGTAGTCAGTTTTTTTTTCTACCAGTTACTTTTCATTAAGATTAAAATTTGATCCAATCAGCACAATATCAACAACTTTTTAAAGGCCTACTCAATATTTGTCATTGTGCTTGGCACTGAGACTACAAAAAGATGGGCAATATTCATTTCAGCAACTGAAACCAGAAAAAATTTTACAAATGCAAAGGAGAGGTTAAAAAACTGTTATGACTATTTTTTAGCAGGGAGAGAGAACTTTCAACTGGAAGGATGAGAAAGTACTTCCTGGAAGAAATACCTAGGTTAGGCCTTGAAGGAAAGGAGACAATCAGAGTCAAAAATCAAAATGTAAGTGAAGAGAGTAAAGTCCATGTTAGGAATAGGGGATGGTATGAAAGAAAGACATGCAAATGGAGATAACTGGTTATGGAGGATAACTTGCTGATAATTTTGCAGAAATAAAAGTTATGTTAATACTGGAAAGATAATTGAAAGCCATATTGTACTGTTCATAAGGCAAATGATAACCACTGAGAGTTGTTGAGTAGACCAATGATATTACCAAACAGGTGTTTGCATAGTATTTCAATATTTTGGGTAATTTAGACAGATAAAGAGAGCCAAAAGTTAGTGATAACATAATCACTCAAATCCTTTTTAATTTCCATGAAATCAGGTTGTTTTTATATAATATCAGAAATATAGAACTAGAAAGAACCATAAGTCATCTAAGCAAATCCATTATTTTACAAATGAAGGAAATAAAGAGTTAGAGAAATTGAGTGATTTTCCCAAGTTCACACAAGGAGTACATGGTAAAGGCAGGATTAAAATTCAGTCCTCTGACAAGGGAGATAATACCCCTTTCTCTGCAACTGAACTGTCTATTGTTTTGAAAATGTTTTGTACTATTATTACTGAAATTTCATTTTCCCATTGTGTTATTGTTTTGCCAGTCATTGGCAAACTAGTAAATATATTATTCACCAACATGGAACGGCATTTGATTCTCATATGTTGAAGAAAAAAATATCCCTTTAGTGCACTATCTCCACCATTCATTCCAAGAATATCTCTAAATATATTCTTGGTATATTACATGTCTAGTTTTATCCAAATATGGATAATAAGAATGAGTGACCAGTTTCTTAAGCTTGCACATATAAATTGAGTAAGAGACTGTTTTTATTTCACTATTGTTCTTCCAGAAATGTACAAGATACAAAGGGCACATAGGAGCCTATGGGGGAAAATATAAAACTCAGACATCACCCAAATAACCTATCAGTTCCATCTTTTCCACCCTCAGCCTCCCTCAATACTTAAATACAATTGGAGTAAACCTTTGACATTTCAACAAATTCTTCTTTCCCACAGATTACTAAACAATGTCTCCCTCTATAAGATTTGTAGTGTCATATTTTGGTTTGGATTCCCTAAGAAAGTAAATCATTGTATAAGAGGAGTTAGTGCCCCACCTCCCATCCTTTAAATGACTTAAGTCCGAAGGGGCAATGCTTTCCATCTCCTACTTTTTCCATATTAGCCAGTATATCAACAGGAACTTACCTCCCATCTTCAGGACGCAGTCTTAGTCACAATCAAATCAAAAGTGCTTATTCACAGACTGAATAGACTAAGAAAAATGATTCAAATAACCTTACCAGACTAATTGAGGGGGTGTATATGACAAATAACTCTAATATGCTTTTTCCCAGAATAATGGAATGAAAGTAGCAAGCCAACCATGAAATATCCATTTATTTCCAACTTTTTTTAACTTCAGAAAAACAAAATTTGGATGCCAAAAAAGCATTGTTATTTTTTTCAGTGTTAGTATCTTTGAAGTCAAATCATGTACCATAATGTTATAGCTGACATTTAATGAGATACATCTATTTATCAATCAACAAATATTTAAATACTTACTGTAAGCCAGGCACTGGTATAACCACTAGGGATGCAAAGGAAACAAATGAAAATGTCTATGACATACCCATACATATGTGTCATATCACACATACACAGATAAAGGCATATATGTCAGAGAGGGCTTCAGTTTGTGTTTCATTTACATGATACACCTTCACACACAAAACAAAGTACTAGTTTATTTTTTTGAAAAGGTGTGACAGCTTGGGATTAAAGGAAATAAAGGAAGTTTCTTGTAAGGGAAAGTACTTGAGAAGAGTTTTAAAGGAAGGTAGGATTTCTCTGAGGCAGAGTTGAAGAGGGTGTGAATTCCTTACACAGGAGGCAGCCACAGAATGGTTCAGGTGGTATGATAAACAATCAGTCTGTAATGATATACGTGTATATGTATGATATAAAATCAGTCTGGAACCAGACTGTGACGGGTTTCAAATATCAAATTGTAGAGATGGCTTATCATAGAAACAATAGAAAGCCTTTGGAATTGTAGTAGCAGGGAATTGACATGGTTAAAGTTGGGCTTTATCAGTACCATTTTAGCAATTCTGTAAAGAATAGAATAGATAGAATAGAACCAGAGAAATAATTAAGGAACCTATCACAATAATCCGGTCAAGAGATGATGAGGGCCTGAACTAAGGTGGTAATTGTGAGAGAAAAGGTCAGATTTGAGGGATGTTATAAAAATAAAATTGACAAGACTTACAAAAGACTGTAAGTTTTAAGTGGATTTTTTTCTTTAATAATAGGGAACTATGTAATCCAGATATAATCCAATTGTTCAATGAAGCATATTTCTCATACTTGAGGGAAAAGGGGTACAAGAGGCTACTAGAAAATTACAAGGGGAAATTGTGGGTAATAATAGTGTATTCTGTAAAATATCTATGTCACAAGAACTGTTTTGACAGGATGTTACTCAACTTCTATAACTTCTAAGCAATGCTGATAGAATAAAGGCAGGAAGAGTTGCAGGGGGGTTATATGTTTGATGAGGACTTTATCCTCTTCTCTTTGATGTGGAACATTCTCTTGAAATGCCAGGGGCAATTCTGATTGAGAATGTGCACCGAAGTGTTTGAGAGCTGTAACTCTGTGATCACTTCATCATATTTACCTGTGGATAAATATTTCATAACGAGTTCCCTAAATGAAAGCTTCTTTGTTTCTTCCTTAATAATTCCTGTGATTTTTAGAAAAAAAAGTTACCATTTTGCCTTTGCCATAATAACAAGTCTTCTATAGTAAGTGCCTTTTAAATACCCAATCTATGAGTTTCTAAACAACTAGTTTATCCTGTCAGCAGTCTGATGTAGGAAATGGTATTATCTAATCCCTTCAAACCCAGGTACATACTGGTTTTTGTACGTTTTTGTAATACTTCGTCCCCTTGTAATATTTTATTATACTGATTAAACCATACTAAATAGGTTTGATTAAGTTAAAAATTTCAGGAGGAATGCTAACTAAAGTTGAATATGAAATAATATGGCTATGAAACTGAATAAGTCATTCCCATACTATCATAATACTGCCAAACACATAGTTTCCTATTTCAACTACTCCAAAATGCCTCCTTGTGACTGAAGAAATTTGAACAACTTGATGTGGAAGAAAATTAGTCAATCATGAAAAGAAAAGGAAAATGAGACTCAAGTCTAACACCAAAGGATTGAACAGAACTAGACTACTGTACTGAACATTATAGAGATGTAAAAATGTGTCATCTTGTTCATCTATGGTGGTAACATTAGTAACATTGAAAGGAAAATGATATATCTGATCATTTGATGGGACCCTAGTTTCAACCAGTCATTCTATAATGTGACCTTATTACTCTCATAAACATACTAAGAAAAATATACATATTTACACATATATTTTATATGACATATAAAATTATATATTGCATATACTTCATATATTATATACAATTTATAGCATACTAACATATGCATGTATCTACATATGTATGTGTGTATGCATGAGTGTATTCCCAGATCTCCTAACCAGAAAACACTGAGTGGTTTTTAGATTCCTTTGTAGCCAGAACAAGCTGGAAGAGGCTGTCTCATTATAAGTGACCAGACAGTCTTTCCATTTCGTGAATGCTCTTTTCTACTCTTCCCTTCTGTGTCCAGACATTGAGGATCACAGTTGACCCATAGCATACTTTTCATGAACTGACCCAGCAGGAAGAGAAGATTTCCTTCCGCTGTTCCCCTCTCCTTTTACCCCAGCTCTGACAAGTAGACCTAAGATATTTCTATTTCTATTCAGTTCTGTTTGTCCTCATTTTCAAATCCCCATTTTGCTACCCACTGGGCTCTGGGATTCAAGAAATAGAAACCTTGGAGTCAGGATTCCAGGAGAGAACTTGCAGTCAGCCAACCCAAGAATGAAATTTAGAGTATATAGGGTATTTAGGATTCATGTACATGGGGTATTTAGATTTGGAATTGTGATCATATGTTCTATATTGTAAATTATATAAGAACTGAACTAAGATATTAACCTAATCTCCCTTCTTGCCCCAGAAATTGAGACTGTACAAGGGGATGGAGAATCTAGCTGTGCATATTGGAAAGATTAAGTTTGTATATTTCTGATTACACATTTCAAAATAAATATAATCTGAGTGTTAGTGGTTAAATGGGCCTGGAGTTCAAGTGACCACCCCCTACACTTGGGGAAATATTTTTAAAGAACTTAGATACTCCTAATCCAATCTAAAGGTATTGGGAAACCTTGAAGGAAGAATGGAAATGTTACCTATCTATCCTTAAAACAGTGGACCATTGGAGTAGAAAGTATTTACACACAATGATACATAAATACATAAATATTTCTATACATATACATATATATATATATATATATATATATATATATATATATATATATATATATACACAGGTTACTTAGTGTCACTCTCTAGAACTCTGGAGTTTTTTCAAATTACTTTTTAATATGCATAATATAGTAGTATTTCCAAACAGATATAAAACAACCTGAGTTAAAGTCCCACTTCTAACACACAATGACTGTGTGACCTTGAACAAGTCACTTAACTCGATTTCTCTAGGCAATTCTAAAATGACAAGTTGCATGACCACTTGCAAATCTAAATTAGCAGAGGGAGTTCTGTCATTAGGCCTAAATTGCATTAATCAAATCAAAATTTTGTGAAAATAATTAAATAAATTTTTGGAGTGCCTTCTTTTTAAATGTCAATATTTTCTGCATATATCTTGTCTCCAATAAGTATGTTATGTACAACAAAAGGCATTCACCAAAATGAACTGAAGCAGTTCTGAAATCTCATTTTTTTATTCCTGCAGAAAGGAGGTATATTTCATTATCTATTCTCAGGAGCCAAGATTGTAGAGCACAAATTTTGTCTGAGATATGATGTAAGAATTGCACCATCCATTGCAATAATAATGAACTTCATGCATCTACAAGCAAATATTTGTCCTCATTAAGCTTCTAATATCACTTTTATGCCCTTCGGTTTTTACATAATATCTCAAAACTATTCTGTAAATTCAGTGAAGTGTTTTTCTATCACTTTTTACTTCTAATATTCCACATGAATTTCTATTTTTGTTTTCTATGGGACAAGGTGTGAGGAAAGTTAGCAGGATTTAACAGTTTTAAAGACTCAGAATTTGGGGCAGCTAGGTGGCACAATCAATGGAGAACCAGCCCTGGAGTCAGGAGGACCTGAGTTAAAATCTGACCTCAGACACTTGACACTGACTAGTTGTGTGACTTTGTTTAAATCACTTAACTCCAATTGTCTTGCCTTCCTTCCTCCAAAAATTAAAAAAAAAAAAGACCAGAATTTGGGATGTTTACTCAAGGGAAAGCACTAGAGTACAGAGAAAAGGAGAAGGTACCTCACAAGAAAATGACAATTCTACTGCACATGCATGGAAAACAAGTAGTCAGAAAAAACAAAAATAAATCATTTGCCAAGTAGATATCTATTTATTAAGGTAGTATATAAGAATAAAATTTGGGTCTGAATTGCTGCTTAAGATATAATAATTAGGTATTCCTGTCACAGGATAGAATGTATGTTGTAGAGTCAAGTGATATGGCATTTGACTAGATTGTACAAAATCTAGTGAAAATGATTTTAAACTAAAAAACAAAACAAAAACTCTTAAAAGGGGAGGGAGACCACTTCCCATGTGTAGTCAAAAGTTAGGTATCCTACTGAGTAGTTATCATGAAAAAGTTTAATATTTGAGGAATGCAAATTTAATAGAAAAAAAGAAATGAATAAATAGAAACCATAGGCTCAAATATTTACACACAAATATTCAAAGTTTAGTTAACAAGCAAGATGGACTACATATCCTAATGCAAGAGGCAGATTTGATATCTGTGGTATCATTGTGACTTGACTAGATAAAACTAATGACTTCAATATGAATATAGAGGAGTATATTTTATTGAAAATGAGCAGAATATTCAAATATGTATGTGGAGGTAGCACTGCTTTTAAAGAATGTACATGCATCGAAGAAATCTAGAAAACTGAACAGGGAAATGTGGTGGAAAGCAATTGAGTTAAGATCAATTGAGTGAGAAAAGAAGCAATTTTTGTCACTGGAGTATATTATGGGCTACCTCCCAAGCAAAGGGAAAAATGAGACATAAAAGGAAAGAAAAACAGAAGTCTGTTGGAGATAAATGGTGTAGTACTGCTGTTAGATTTCAATTATCCAGACATCTGCCAGAGTTCTTTCTGCTAATAGCAGAGAAGCTGATAATTTGTTTACTTACCTTAATGATAATTCTATCTTTGTAGAGGAGAGTGTACCACATGGTAAAGTACTATACCAGATCTAATTCTCACTGATAGGGAATAACTGGTTGATGGAATCAAAATTATGGGAACATTATGATGAAAAGAACTCTATCTCTTAAAATTGTTGATAGTGCAGGTGAGGAAAAAATTAGGCATAGTATGGGAATATGCACCTTATATTTGTGCAATGCAGATATGAAATTGTTCAGAAGCAAGATAGGATCTCCCGGACTACAATTCTACAAGGAAATACATTTGGAAGAATTTGGACATTTTCAAGAATGAAATTCCTAATATGTCATGTAATAGATAACTCCAGCTTTCCAGACTTATCTCATAGCATAGCCACCTGAAACTTAAGTCACTCTGTGTGTTCACATCAGCAAAACATTAACTCTTCATTACCTAATAATGCATCCAACTTTGACAGTCAGATAGTATAATTAGCTCAAAGAAGACATTTACCAAAATTGTATATTAAGAAAACTTGCCCCTCAATTCCCGATGAACTTTGAGCACACCTACCTACAAGTATATCCAGAATCTTCTGTAAGAGTGAACATACATAGCAATCAGGAGTAGCGAGGCATTTGTATTAGGAACACATCTGGCCAAAGAATGAATGTAGGTAGATAGGTAACCCATGTTTCAAAGGCTTCAGGATTTCAGTGCTGCTCATGTTCCTGAACTGCTCCCACTGACCTAAGTCTTACAGCATTTATGAGACATTGCTCACTTTGGTTGCTATTGGATAATGCTGAGATTTAGGCTCAACTAAACTCTGGTATCTATGCTATACAGTAGAATGCTATTAAATAGAAGGTTGTAAAAATTACATGGACTGTCTTCTATCCCCAAAGAGCAGAAAATATCTCTTAAACTTGGATTTACATAGGGACAAGTCTCAGAGATGATGTAACCCTATAAATTTATCCTTTTCATGGAAGCCTAGATTCTAGGATGATGCCGTTTAAGGGAATGAAGCTTCTTGTTTTTCTACATAGGAGGTTAGGGCTTCTGAATCAGTGGTCTTGTATGCTTTTCTGGTGATGAGGTATAAGCACAGCTGAAAAAGATATAGTATATGCAAGAGGCTTTGTAAACCTTAAGTGCTCTATAAATGCTAGCAATTGTTATATCATTGGCTATATGCTTCAACTTCAACATGCAGACTAATGGAGGAAGGGTATAAAAAAGGTTTTCATTTTAATGATAGTAGGGGAAAAAGGGGGATAGAAGCAGGTCCAGAACTAGGATGGAGAGGATGGTAATAGATGATAGTTTGAAAAAGTTAGGGCTGCTTGACTTTCATTTCCCTTCTACAATATCTAAAAGGAAAAGCAAAACACCCTTTAGATTGGAAAAAAGTAAAAGATAGCCAACAGGTAAATATACAGTAATAGGGAAATATAAAAGGCTATCTCTGATTAATTAACACCACTTGACTCAGCTGAACTATATCTTCAGGTACTAAGGGAACTGGTGGATGTTATTGCTGAGAGAATGTCAGTAATATTTGAAAGATCATAGAGGAAGGGGATGGCACTTCAGTATGAGAGAAAAGAAAAAGGGCCAAATTTCATAAAAGAGAACAGAGTCCACAAATTATATGATATTGAGGATATGTGTGCATAGAACATGGACAAGGTTTGCTGGGAAAGGGGAAGGGCTAATAGGAATGCTCTTCCAAGGTGTTACAGCATACCTAGTAAATGACAGAAATATAACAATGAGTTTAACTTAGGTCCCTAGGCAAATTTAGAAATGGATAGTTATGATTTTTGCTGCTGTTTGGATATGTCTAACTCTTTGTGACCCTATTTGGGAATTTCTTGACAAAGACACTGGAATGGTTAGATATTTCTTTCTTTAACTCATTTTACAGTGAGGAAACTGAGGCAAATAGGGTTCAGTGACTTTTCTAGGGTTATACAACTAGTCAGTGTCTGAGATCTGATCTGCACTCAGAAAGATGAGTCTTCCTGGGTCCAGGTCTGACAGTCTATCCACTGCATCCCCTAGCTGCCCAATGATTATGACTGGTAAACATTAGACCCTAGAAAAGGAAAAAAGTGATTATAACGAGCAAGCATAGTGACATCAATGATAGATGATATGACTATTAATATTATTTCTTATGCTAACTAATAGACCTGAAGAAAACAGGCTATTACCTAACTAAAAGATAATATTTGATAAAATATTTACATACATATTTATGTATATATGCATATATACAAACATATACACACATATGTACACATGTATATACACACATATGCATATAAATACATATACAAACACATAAATGCATATATACATATATGTGTGTTTACGTGCACATATACACACAGCATTTATTTGTTCATACCTGTAACCATGAAATGTAAACTCCTAAAAAGCAGGGCCTGCTTCATTTTTGTCTTTTCATTCCCAGTACCTGAAACATAATAGGCATGAAATAAATGCTTGTAGATTGATTATTTCATTTGCTAACTAGATATCTGTAAAGATGCAATTTTAAATTTCTGTGATTTGAGTAAGTCTGTAAGGTGAGTGCTCATGACCTTAAATATTCAAGCAAAAAAATAAATATGGCCAACTCCCTGCTGTGAAAACTCAAATATTCACTATTTTCTCATTTAAATTCTTCATTGTAATGACAAATGAGCACTTGCAAGGCCTATATTAATTTATTTTGAAGTTTTATGCAATTTACTGGATCTAGAGAATGCTATTAAGTAGGAGCAGACATATCAAGAGGGGTGATAATAGGCCACATAATGTTTTCTTTTAGGCTATTCACTAATGTAGCAATCTAGATCATAGACTTGGGAGACAGTGATGGATACATCGTTCCGGGGATGCTGAGATGTTTTCTATGTTCTATGCTTAGATATAGCAGTGGAAGCACAATTACTTCTTTTGGCTTTGCAAGGCATTATAGTCGGTGGGCTTCTAGGGGACATGCTGTAACTACTCTTTGCTTTCCTTTCTCTTTTCTATTGCACTATGAGGGAAGCCATATTACCCGCCACTTGCCTAATCAATACCAATTCTTTTTTGCCATTTTCCCAATTTACCAGGTGACATGAAGGACCTCCTAATACTGTAGCTGAAGAATATTTTAGTGAAATAAATGGGAAACGGGATACCACTCTTTATTAGCATGATTTATTCAATAAATATTTACTAGATCTATACATGTGCTAGATCCTAGGAGAGAAGGAAGAGTATGTAATACTACTAGTGATACAACTAGTAGTTATACACGAATCATAAACACAGCCCCTCAAATGGAGCAATCTCAGACTCTCTTTGTGGACTGACGAAACTTACTTTCTGGACTTACTCACTTTAATCCTTACTCATCTTGGCAGGTCTAGATTTCCAAAGACAGACTACCACCACACAGTTACTCTCAGATTCTAGTAGGGTGCTATTCTGAAAGTACATATGCTTCCTCTTGCCATTCTAGCTATTGATCTGTGCCCCCTACAATGTTTTCCATCAATGAAACCAGAAATTCATAAGGTAAGATACTCATCTAGTATGTGACATTGATTCCACCAGTTGCTCATAATAATGACAGTTTTAGGGTCTTGTATATAACAATTGACTTTAATAAATTGTATCATAGATACTAACATTAAAATCAATGCTTAATTAATATCTAAAATGAAACTAAAACATATTAGAATGTATATAATATATTTCAAATATTATAATATAATATATGTAATATAGTTATAATTATGATATAAATTATAATTTAAAATATTATAATATAGGGTGAGTACTACATTCTCTGTTTCATTCACTTTCTGGTGAAGAGTGAGAACACCCTCGGAAGAAATTAGCACAGAAGTACATGAGAGAGAAAAATCCAAGTGTTTAGGATAATACATCTCTAGGCCATAGGCCTTCATGTTATTGATCCATTAAGAAACACCTACACTAAATTAAACTATTCCACAGCTTACTGCTTGACTACTGGATCTCAATATTCTTGAGCTAAATCCCATTCACTTCTCTACTCACACATAGCATTTTCAACTCTTCTAGTTTACAATTACCTTTAAATGGACATTTAGACAGTGTTGCTTCAATTTTAATAACAGTTCTCTTTAAGCCATAGAACATCAAAGTTTGCCAAGCTGGCTATTAGTGTGCTAAATAGTCCAGACCAGTCAACAAATCCACTTGCCTAGATAATGCATTGTCAAATTACAATGGAACTCACAGGAACAGAGCTCAGGTTGACTCTGTCAGAAAAAAAAAAATAAAACAGTCTAGTCAGCTTATCAGACTTCCTAAGCAACTGCAAAGACCCCTTTGATTTTATTTTTAAAATCAGAGACAGCAGTAAGAGCAAAAGCCCTTATGAGAAACTTCAATGCACTTCAGTTCTTGAAGTTCTTGGCCAAAGAAATCAGACCTCAAACCTTTCAAAGAATCACTGATCTTAAGCCTTCTGCTTCTGACTAATTTTAAATATCATAGCTACAGTGCACCAACTTTACGGAGAAGGTGAGATTTCAGATAAATTTTAAAGGAACTTGAAGATTCGAAGAGGCACAGGAGAGGAGAAAGACCATTTTATTTTAGTAATGGGGTTGGGGTAGAGGAAGTGTGTGCTAAGTCCCAGAGGAGAAGATGGAATACTATATATGGAGAGCAACATTTAGCACAGTTTGGTTGGCAAAGAGAACAGAATAAGGAGTACTGTGAAGTAAGCCTGCAAAGAACTGCTGGAATCAAACCATGATAATCTTGAAATGTCCAACGGAGGAGTCAGTATTTCATCCTAGAGAAGATAGGGAGATGATCTGTCTTGTTGAGGTAGAGACTGGCTTGATTGGACCTGTGCTTTAGAAATAACAATTTGACAGTTAAGTAGATAATAGGTTGGAAAGTACAGAGGCTGAAGGAATGGAGAACAGTTAGGAGTTTATTTCAATATCTAAGACAGAAAAAGAGTTCCCAAATTACCAATATCATCTATTTATCAGAAATCCTAAAGCCCAGCTAAATCTGATTCTTATTGCAATGCTTTGTTTAAATATTTATTTTTTTAAAATAAACATAAAATCACTTTTTTTATTTCCATAGGAATTATCTTATTTTAATATGATGTAATCAGGACTTTTTATCTTTTAAAATGTGACTTTTCATGAATTGCCTGGAGTCTGAGGTTGCAGGATGCTCTTTCATTCTCTGCCAGCTACTAATGGTTGACGTACAGCATGATAACTTTAGAAATATTGTGCACACAAGACCAGCATGCTTTGTGAATCAAAAGTGAGCAGTAGGGACTATCTCCAATACAGGCAAATGCTGTGTATCAGTGTAGATTCACTGATAAAATACATCTAAGAATATTATACATACTATTTTAGTGCTTTATGCTCCATTATCCTATTCAGGGGCACTGATTAGAGCGGTTATGATCACAGGTCATTTGGAGTGACCATTTGTTCTTCACCAAGGGAAAAATGACTTTAAACATATGAGAATTTGAAAGAATTGCCATTGTGAGAAATCTTACTTGTGAAGTAAAATACAAAGACAATATTCATAAAATTCTTTTGTTATATTCAAATACAAATTGTCTTACCATCACTATGATTTCTTTCAAATAATTATAAAAAAAGAATACTAATTCTTTCTAGGGACAAATGAAAGACCTTTAGAGGCAACAAGAAAGCTACATCACCTTTATTGTCTCAGGGAAGACAGACAAGCTGTGACCTATACTCACAAAAATAAATGGTAGCAGGCCTGCTATCCTCAGTCATCTAATCCAATTTAAATCCACTTTATAAATATGTAGTATAAAGCCTGAGGTGGTTCCTTATGAATGACAAATGCGATGAGGCAGGTTTAGGAGAAGGCATTCCTGCCATCACTCAACTAGACACATTCAGGGCATCCTTATTTGGATTTTTAGGAACTTTAACCAAAAAGATCTACTTCCTGGAATCCTTCCCTCTAATACCATTTATAATCATGCATCTTCTTCTCATTAGGGACAATATTCATAGTTGCCTCCTTTATGGTTCATTGAAAATGGAAAAGATGTTTTCTGAACATGGAACAAGATCCATGTAAACAAATTCCCCACTTTTTATCTCCCTTGCTTCTATACTGCAAAAGATTAGTGCTTATCCACAACTTTTGATCCTAGGCAACTCTGAACCATTTCACCTTTTAATGGAACAAACTAGGTTGGCTATTCCTGTTTATTGCCCAATAGCCAACTCACATTCCTTTCTGCTCCTATGTGTCTCTGTTAGCATAGTTTATGTGAATCTTCTTGTACAATTCATAACTGAAAATGCATTGCAGTCTATGTACTGAATCTGTTTTTCTCTATTACTGTTTGGATAACTTATAAATTTATTCTTTGTAGTATAATTTATTCCATGCCTTGCAGAATTCGATTAAATAAACATTTATCAAATCCCTCCAATTCATGTTATTCTATTTAATTTTAATTGTGATTTTTTTTTAGCATAACCACCACTAGACAAACTTGTGAAGTAGGAAAAAGTTTGTTTCAATGACTACTGACTCTAATGACATTCCATTCACCTAACCTATCATCTACTATCCCTGGTTCTGAATGTCTTCTATTTCCCTAGTCCTGGTTGCTGCCATGCTCTAACTAATTTATATTAAACATTCTGTATATAAGTCTAACAGCTTCCAAGATCTCAAATTGAATTAATACTGACTTACTTGAGACAAAGGGCCACCCACTAATAAAATGTGTTTTTCAGCTATGGCCTTTAGTATAATGCCTGTGTCTGTGGTATATAATGAGTTAATGATTCTATTCTGTCTACAAACAGGTAGAAGTAGTTGTAGAGGAGATATTGAGAGACCACTGAGTTATGGAGGCCAGTGGGACTTTTGTAGTTTTTGTTTAAAACTGTCATAAGTTACTAATCTATCTCTGAACTAGTAAGACAGGCTACAGATATCAGAAACATATTAACTTCTGCAACTTTAAATTATAGAATTTGTGAATTACTGTATTTTGCATCTTTCAGTTCTCTGGTCAATGTAATTACTTCCTAACCTTGTCATTTTTACTTCCATTATCATTAAAGGAAAGAAAAGGAAAAAATAAGGATGGTCTTGTACAATGTAATGGTAAAGTGCAAATATTTCTCAAGAAAATTAGAGTCTGTTGCTGCATTTATCATGCACTCTCTTGTACCTAGTTTTTCTAGGAAATGACTATTCTTCCTCAATAATGAATTTATTTTTGCGACCTGTGCTGTTGTTTAGATCAGAGATGGAGATAGAGAGGCATTACATTGTTCTCATGAAAACAGGAGCTAAACAAAACTCTTACTGAGGCCCTAGATGATCTATTCTGATCTGTTCCCACTCTTTTGCCACTTAGAGCTATTCAGCTCTATTTCTCTCAAGAGCAAAACTGGGAGTGCATTGAAGACACACTTGAAATTGAGTTAACTCTTGTTTTTTTCCCAGTGCATGACAAAGTCCATTAGCTAGGCCTTTAAAAGAATGCAGAGCTTAAAATCATTCATAAAGGCTGAACCGAAATGTCATTGGAACCCGAGGAAAAACAAAATTGGCAGTCATTTTGTTCAGTCCTATCAGTTCCTTTGTATGATTGCTTTTTGTTCTAATTCATTAGGTAAGGATTGTTAGGTCCAGCTATCTCTGTTGGCTGGGTTAAAATCACACCAATTGGTTGAAATCAGATTTTAATTAATATAATTTCTGTCACATCAAAAGGTAAAGTCATTTTTTTTGTTTAAAACTGATTGGTTCTCCACAATTTTCTCCAATTGGATTCCAGATGTATTTTAAACCTAAGGTGAACTTGACCTCTTAGAGAAAGGAGATTTTTTTTGTGCAGGACATTTCCCATTATTAAAAAATATTTTTCCCATGTTAAGAAAATGTGAATTCTTATATACATTTCAAAGAACAGACAAAAGTATGCAATTGAAAAAGTGTGTGTAGTTGTGCTATATTAAGGCAGAGCATTAGTACATTGCATCAGTAAGCACCCCAACATACACAAGGGGTGTCTGCTACCACAGGTTTTTTATCTGCTTCACTGAAAGGAAAGGCAACATTTGGAGGGTTAACAATCACTTTAATCAAGCATATGTATCATTCAGTTAGTTCAGGGAAAAAAAAGCACCCTGAACTTCAGAGAAAATACAGAGAAATCAAAAGTCAACAGACATACTTCCAAAATGTCTGACCATCTGGGTTTTTCAAAGACTATTGGGGAGAGGGGAGCTCCTTCATGGATTCTCGGAGCCCTTTGCTGGCCAAACACTTCTAGTCAGTAAACCCCAAAATAAAACCCACCCTCAGAATATTTAAACACTTTTAAGAGCCAGAGAGCATAACCTTCTGACCCAGTGCGTCAATAGAAAAAAACAAATGGTACTTGGAACTCTACTACAAAACAACTCCCCTAATCAAGTTTCCCTCAATAGACATCAATGGAGGGGAAAGATTTTCCTTAATCATATTCAAATAGAGGAATTCTTGGTATAAAGATAAACAGTAAAGGATCCTAATCATATTGACATCACACACATGTATTCACATAGAGGTATATATGTTTTTAGTAGTATCATTTTGGTTGTCTCGAAAACATGAAAAATATTATCCTGACAGTAAACTTAACTGTACAGACAAGAATTTGTTACAAGACAGCTATTACTGAGCTGATTATAAACATAATCATTGTCCATGAAATTAAAGTCACCACGAAGTATTAGAAGATATGGTCATTTACCTGACCTGATGAGTGAAACGTTTTTTTAAAAAAATCAACCAACACTAAAGAGAAGGTATTCATATTTTTCACACCTCTCAATCAAATGAAAGACTGTTAAGATATGATTTATTATAGGAAATCAATTGTGAAAGTTTACTCTGACTAATTTTCATCATGGGTATCTTAATACATGCATTTTCAGGAATATTTTAAAGATCAGAGAGAAGGTTTATGGATCAGCAGATATTGTTAATATGCATTATCTATTTCAAAGTCATCTTTCATGGAAAATCTAGATTTTTAAACATTATAGTTGTTCTGATCATGCATTAGAAGGTGAAAATAGGAACATAATGTTTAAAGCAGTGTGCTCCAGTAACAAGTTGATTCAGTGATCTCATAATTTTGGGAATTTCCTTCAACTATGCAGATCATAAACCATCCATACCTTCCCAGATAGGACTTACTGACCAGGGGTGAAGCCAACTGCTTGGAGTAAGGATAAACGTCTGGCATTTGGTGACTCTAGGAGAAGTCTATCTACTAAATTCTGTCAGTGTGAAGGAATCTAGTGGGTAGAACCACAAAGATGAGTATAGAATTTTATATATATATATATATATATATATAATTCATCTTACACAATAATTACTTTGACTAAGATAGTTCAGCCTGCTTGTATGCAGCCTGCCATCATTGACTTACCTGACATTTTGATTCTTCTCTAATTGTACTGTTCGTTAGTATAGGGAGCAGGAACATGGCAACCATCTTTACTCAGTCTAGAATTAAGTAGACAAGAACTAGTGAAGTATTTGAGAAGAAGAGCAGCTGAGTGAGATGTCAAACAAGTAGCTAATGTCAGAGGCACTGACATTAAAACCAGAGCTTTAACCATTACATCATACTGTCTCTGTAGGAGAGTGATATAAAGATCAAGTAGGAAAGGACAGCATACACTTTCTGTTAACCTACCTCTACCAGCAAAGGAGAAGAGGAAATGGAATAAATGTATATACTATACAGATGTAGTAATCAATTTTATAACATTCCTTAGAGTTCAATGTTGTATGTATGATATTTTTTGGTTTTGTGTTTAATGTAAATTCTCTCCAGGCAGTTTAATATTGTGTACTAGTAAACTGAAATCGCTATATTGTGTATATGTAAGTACCCAGGCAAAGAAAGACCAAGTGTACTTGTTTTGCCCCTAATAGTTTCACTGGATATTAATGATGAGCCCCTCTTTCCTCAGCGCAGAAAATTTGACTTGGGCTTCTATAGCCTTGAACTAGTTCCCTTTTATTACTGAGGAACAACTCAATGTATGATACTGTATGGAGAATGATACTGTACCTAAAATTACTATTAGAACAATTTAATGTATTGAAATAACTTGAACATTCTTTTTATTTCACTAATGGGATTTCATACATCTGAGTTCACTCCACTTGATTTATACAAATGATGTTTTTTTCCCTTCATAGCTGAAAGTTCATAATTTTTTGAGTAAGTCACTCAATCAAGTACATTGAATTTTAAGTTATTTTAAATGTATTTACATAAAAAAGCTCAAGTTATTGTTATTATTTACAATAGCAACAACAATAAAAAAAACCTTCTAGAATATAAAAAAATCTATCATCTTTTCTGTTTTTATTGGGATAAAAGAACTCATTATCTCTGGCAATGATTATTTAAAAAAATAAACATCAATCCAAGGAGACATCTTGTTTGAACCTTGCTTCCCAAAAAAACTTTAGTAGATTACTTATATTTTATAAATAGATAATCTAATCTGAAATATAAAGGGACTATCCTGTTTAATAGAGCCTATTTTGTGGCTCTTTTCAGTGAATAGTACGTGTGTGAGAATACCTTGGTTGGTTGATAGATTAGATTTCCAAAGATAGCCTGGCTTCTGTGGTTATCAGTAAAATATGGTGGTGCCACTATAATGTTGCACTGTTTAACATTTTTGATTCCTATATCCCAGGTGTACAAATGAACCTGTCATTAAGTTAGTCAGCAAGAATTATATTACATGTTTACTATGTGCCGGACATTCTGCTAAGTACAGGAGATATGCAAAAAAGTCAAAAAAAAAAAAACACTGACTATCTATTGGTGGAGGGAGTGAGCATGGGAACAACTGGATGTATACAAGATACAGATAAGATAGAAGGAAAAGAGGTCCTAGGACAGAAATACAGGGGACTCCAGATATTAGTGAAAATGTCATGAATAAAGGTAAAGCATAAGACACTCAGAAGGAATAAATCTCACAGACATGAAGAAAACCATGAGAAACCAGTGCATTGAAATAATCACAGATAACAACGAGGAGACATTGTATTGCTTATCATTAACTATAAGGGGTGGAGAGAGAAAAAAAATGTTATGTCAGGAAACCTATGGCCAGATTAATAAGCATATCACTTCAGAGAGTAGAGGTACATTGATCAGATATTTTATGCACTATTATTGACTAGTAATATCCTTCAAGATGTTTTCTGGGTGATAATACAAAAAACAAACTAAAAAGAATAAACCCTACAAAAAAATGTGACTAATACATTCTATACAGATTAGGAAATCCGATGTTTTATGTATTTTGTTCCTCAGGGCAGACCATATGGACTAAATTTTTTAATTAAATTTTTTTCTTTTGAATGTTTATTTGTAAATCACATATTAAATAAAAGAGTATTGTGCTAGTAATATCTCTTCCTTTTGCCAAGTTTATGTACTTGGTGAGATACTTTATTTTTGATATTATGTTTATAAGATGAGATTAATTATACAGATTCAGTCTAATTATTTTTTTCCTGATGAATTTCTAATCACTAGAAAAATAAAATGCTTCCAATGAATATATGGACACACCCTCCAATAAAATTCTTCCAAGGCATCATTTCAGGAATCCCTCTCTTTTGTTAGTTTGAAATTACTTTTAAATGACAAAGGTTATGAATGACCTGGGAAGAAGATACTATTGTATTTAGTGAATAAAATGTATGGCCCAGGGTACAAAAATGATTTTTGTATTTCTGTCAAGATTTCTGGTAGCAAGTCTTTATGGTATTTCATTAAAAAGAAATACATGAGGTCATAGATCCAATAAATATGCTGCCCTAATATCACTGCTGTTATTTTAGCTTTTCATTCTCTGGGAATAAATCACATTTTTGGAGCAAATGCTTTAATTGATTAAATGATCTATGAGAATAAGTATATGCTTTTTCTTTCATTGGTTTGCTAGTTTTATAGCCCTTAATGCTGACAAAAATTTCCTTCATATAAAGTTTTATATAACTTTATATAGTTTATGATAAAAAATCTATTGTTAGCCCCAGTGACCTTGAAAAAACAAGATCTTAGCTGTAGGGAGTTGTTCAAAGAAGGAAAGAATAAGAAATAGCTACTTTTAATCCTATCACATGCAACTGTGAAAAATTAATTTAACTAACACTGTAATGACCGAAAGCAATTTTGTGAAGGGAATAGTAAATATTTAGGGTAATTCTTTCAATGTTGAGGAATGGAAGAGTCCAAGAAAGACTTGCACCACAAAATTCTTCTTGGGTTAAAAATAATATAACATAAATAATATTACATATTTTCATGTGTTTATAATATTTTGTTGCCTTTTATCACATGAAGCAAATGCCTGGCACATAGAAGATATTTAATAACATCTAGTTGACAGCTATTGATACCTTTAGCTTTTAAATCACAGTCACTCCTAGATATGCCCACCATTCATTCTTTTGAAAAAAAAAAAAGAAAAACAAGTCAAACTTATAATCTATTTATGTATACAATATACAAGTTCTGCATACTAGAGTTTATCTACAAATTGCTGCAGTTCTGCGATGTATATGAAAATGTTTATTTGGTTCAGTTGATTGTGAAGTTCGTAATAAATTAAAAATTTAAAACAATGAGTGTGACATTAAGTGCTCATGACCACCCCCACCCCAACTTCTGCAAGAAATGAAGGAAGCTCTAGAGTTAAATATAAGAAAGCAAATTTTTCAAATTTCCATCATACTTTCATAGGTATTCATAATTAAACAACATAATTTGATTGAAATATTTTCAAAAGTCATAATCTGGAATATCACAAATTGGATATGAATAAAATTTAATTCAGCAACCTGCCAGGAAAAGCTAACTGATAAATGTTAAAGAAATATTTTATGCTAATGAATTTTAATCTCTTTTCATTATTCAGAATGAAAGCCATCATGATGAAATGATTGCTCAGAGTGGCAAAATTCTTAGTGAACCAAATATACCAAATTTTCATTTTTAAAATTAATAGTCACAAATCATCAAATTAATTTCCATGTCATAAGAATTACTCCTAAACCTTAGAGAATGGGATAAAAATTCTCAAAGTTGGCATAAGATAATTATTACACAAATATTAGTTTTCATCTATCATTAAGATTCATTGTACTGGTTTTGCTGCTGAGCATTTATTCCGAGAAAAACAGGAAAAAAAATCATCACTGCATCCTCTCCCTTATCGTCTCCAATTATCATTGTCTTTATGCTTTAAAATATATTTTCAAATATGTTACAATGGCATGGAATTACTCTTGTGATTAGATAATGTCAGGAAGGCCACATAAGCAGCCCAATTTTTATCTCTCTCCAAGTCATATTGAGTCCCCATCATTACCTCACTCAAATTTCACTAGACTCCCAAAAAAAAAGAGCAGACTAATTGAGAATTGCTAAGTGTAGAGGAGTATTGTATTAAGTTTGCTACAATATCTGGGTTTCAACAGGTGAGAAAGATAGAATTCAAAATATCTAGTGACTGATCCAGAAAGAAATTCAAGGTATGTGGGACCTAGGGGGAACACAAACAACTGCCACTTCCTGGAATACAATCAGCTAAAGCATAGTGTAAAGATTTCTCTTTAATTTTTGCATAACAACTGGGAATTAACCCCACCTTCCTCTTTCAGAAGCATATAAGAGAACTCAGCTTGAAACTCTGCAAAGTTGTCAGGTTCCTTAACATGCCAAAAGTTGTTCAAAGCCACCATTCAGGACACGGGGAGAGCTAGTTCTCAACAGAATTACCCTTAGCATGTGTCTTTATAAGTTCAAAAAGCCTACCTTATAATCTTTAATTGTACCCAGTTCATCATTTATGTTTCACTAGTCCCTCAGTTTTGGATACTGGCAGTATCTTTCCCACCTGCTCCTGCTCCTTGCCTTACCACTCAATCTCATAATACAGGAATAATGGAAAAAGAAATTACAAATGTATTGGAATTCAAATTCAAGTCCCACTTCTGTCACTATTTATTGTGAGCATAAGCAAGCCATTCTCCCCCTTCTTACTTTCCTTCTCTATAAAAATAAAATACTGATTTTTGTTATTCCTGACACCCTTTCCAATACCAGTCAGCTAGAGTATGTTGTTCTGTGTTTACCCCAGATTTTTCTTTAAGTAATTGAATAACTTCTTTCGATGAATGCAAGCTCATTTCTGAGACAAAGACCCAGATTTTTATCAATAATATTATTCCTTTATGTAATGTGCTGTGAGTAATTAAATTCAACAGTCTCCAAAGAGTCAAATTTAAAGATCACATAATGAAAAATGGAGAGGTGAATGGTAGCACTGTATCCAGATAAGCAATTATGTGGCAAGAGGAACATAAAACTATCATGAGATTAATTAATGCTGCTGAAAAGATGGTACAAGCCACCTAACAAGAGGGGGAAATAACCAATGAATAACCTATGAGGTTATGACAAAAGAATGTGAACAATGGCACTTTCTCCACAGGAGAAATTTTGGGGAGGAAATGAATAAGAATAAAATAGGCAGGGCAGGCATGAGTGGGTTGAAATCATGGGTTAAGTACTCAGAATTAAAGGGAACAAAGAGAATATTCACTAAGCCTAAGGTCAGAATTGGACTTTCTACAAAACATTTTAAGAAAAAAAATCAATTAGCAGAATGTAGAACTCAAAAAAAATGAAGACGGGAAAGAAACAGAAAGAAAAGAAAAATTGATTTGATCTTTTAGAATTTACAGTCAAAATTTGAAAAATGGGGAAAAGAAAGGAGTTTCAATTTAGTTTTCCCTCATCAAATTTTATTTCTAAGATGACAATATTTTTCTTTTTATTTCTCAAGGAAACAAAATCAGTATTCCAATGTATAAAATTGATTTGAAATGAAATTATATAATAATTGCTAAAAACCAGAAGACTGATTCTTTTTCAACAAGATAAGGATTTTGAGGACTTATACTTGACTATTTTCCATCTGATAGAATAGATGCTGTTCATAAAGGTAAAATGTAAATATGTTTACCTAAAATTAAAGAAAATCTTAGAAAACACAAATAAATGGGATTCATTTTTAATAAAACACTATCAAATTGAAAAAGAAATTAAAATGATAAAAGGAAGCTATGTTTTTCTTAATTCTGTAATGTTACAATATCACATTCAATAACCTGGAGTTTACTTTTCTTTGAAGATTCTTCCTTATTTCCCAAGAAGTCACTTTTCTTCATAATGTTTATATACAAAACAAACTTAAATTAGAAATTTTATTAACAATACAGAGGATCAAGACTTCGGATTTGAAACACATTATTTCTTTGTATGATGAGAGTTAGACTAGGTAAATTTAAGGAGCTCTCCTGCTAAAACAATCTAGATTCTAATGTTATTTTTTTCTGCCTCCTAAAATAAATAACCAATTCAGGATAATTAGAATGCACTTAGAAAAGAACTCATTTGCTCTTCAACTTTGTTATCTTTTCTACTGAAGAGAGTGAGCAAAAAAAGCTTCATTGTTAAGCAAAGGCACTACTCTAAATTGCTAGTGAGTAAAAAGGGGGAATGGGAAGATTCAGTTAGAACCAACAGTCAAACTAATCCAATTTATGAAACAGAATAATGAAACTGAGCTGTCAGGCAACTTCAATCATTCAAAATGGAAGTGGTTAGACAGAGAAGGGATGAGATAGATGCTAAGCTAAATTCCAGGAAAAGATGAAATTAATAGAGTAATGCTAGCCTTAGCAGGACCAAGCTGAAGAACAATGATCATTGATATTTCTTTGCTATGCAAGGCTCTTTCATACATCTTTCTGATAGGGAATTGGCATCTCTGTGATATGAGATTTCCACTAGTTTAATGTAAATCAATGCTAGAAGCATTTATTAAGCACTAACTATATGTCTGGTAAGGTGTTACAAAAAGAAAGAAAATCACAAGTTTCTTCCATCAGGTGATTTCCTTTACCTGTGGGAGATGGGTAGCAAGTCACATGAGCACAGATTCATGCAAAATGTACATAGAATAAATACAATGTATTTGTAAGGAAAATATCAATGACTGAAGAGATCAGAAAAGGTTTCTCACAAGAAGATGCACTGCATTTAGCTTCAGAGAAAAGAAGGGTTCTCTAAGGCAAAGAACATTGCCATAATCTATACTGGTCAAAAATATTTGTACGTTGTGTCTGGTTTCTTATACCTTGAATTTATAGAGTGACACAAAGTGTGTGTGTGTGTGTGTGTGTGTGTGTGTGTGTGTGTGTGTGTGTGTAAAACAAATCTATAAATAGATATGCAAATCAGGATTTATAACAGTGTGTTTTGGTGCACTGGGATAACCTAATAGTCTCTACTCAGTCAACAATGCTTGAAAACTTGCTTCTGGCTTAGAATCTTTCACTGACCAATCTGCATATCTAGAGTTCCAACACAGGTGCCTTTATCCAAACCTTTGGGAGATAATTGTTATAGTTTAATTAATTCTGATATATAGTAAAAATTAGTTTACCTGGTTCTTTTAAATGTTGAGATCAACCAAAGTGCAGTATTTGTGGGTGCTTGAATTGACTGGTTAACCACTCAATGGAAAAAGATGTCTCAAAGTTAAACTGGGATTAGATGGTGTTCATCCTGCACTGATGAGTTCTTTTGACCTGGTGAGAGAGAGCAAACCACCTCCTCAAATCATTGTCTTTTTCTTCTTGAAATTGATGTAGAAGGATAGAACTAGGGTCAGTTTCTCATTGGTGTGTTTTTGTGTATGTGCACATGGAAACATTAAGAAGTAGATTATTGAGATTAGTTTTTCCAGATGTTATTGTTGTTATGTTTGCCCTTCATTCCTGAAGAGAACCATGGCATCGAGATGACTTGACTTGCAGTTGACTTTGATTAGAGTGAGGAAGGGCAGTGCAAGTTTACCAACCTCACTTAATTTTCCAGAGCAATCTGGGTCAAGTGGCCTGATATTCATCAGGACAGCTGGAGAGTCAAATCCCTAGACAAGGAGGGGACTTTATTTTGTTCTTCACCTAATCATTTTTCTCCAGTTGAAAATAGCTGCTAAAGTGAAGTATTTTAAAAAAGCAGAGATAATTACCCTGTGTTCTACAAATATATATAAATATAGACAGTTATACACAAATATGGACACATAAATATATACATATATACACATGTATATGTGTTTGTATATGTATATATTTATATGTATATACGCACAGGTATATGTATATATGTGTGTATATATATGTGTATGTATATATACACATGTGTTTATGTATGTGTACATATATATACATTCATTGGTTTCCTTTTTAATCCTATATATTTGATTTCATATATTGAAAAGCATTTTTTATTCTGAGAAGGGGGCCACAGGTTTCACCAAAGATATCTGTAACACAAAAGAGTTTTGGAACGCATAGATTCTAGGGTTATATGTTGCTCATTATTAAGAAAGTCATGGTAGCTGTTTTTAGTTTGTATTCCCTTGTGGAAATGTTAGTCACAACATTATAGCAGAAAAGTAATGAGCTAGTGGGCTGAGTTCAAGGAGTTGAGTTTCATTAGGCAGCAAAATTCATCTCTCCTTAATCCACTTCTCTTTTGATTAGCATGGAGCACATAGTTAAATTGTGAAGGTCTCATAGTCATATATTTTGAGATTAGTAATTGACAGTATATCCCTTAGTGGAGCTAGCTTGAAGACTATTAAAGGGTTCCATCTGAGGGACAGGTAATTTTTCCTGGCCAGTACATGATGGTTTTAGATTTGGTAACTTTGTTACATTACTAAAGTCAGATTAAGAAAGATCTTATGAAGATGGCGGAGTAGAAAGACTCCCATTTGCTAGCTCCGAATCCACAGCCCATAGATTTCCTGTAAAAAGAACTCCTGACAAATTCTGAAACAGTGGAAGCCGCACAGCAACACAGTGAAGGAGATTTCTGCTGCAGAGAGCCCTGAAAAACCGACCGCAAAGGTACTGTGGACGGGAGCGGAGTCCTGCCCTGCGGAGCTCTCCCCTTCCCCTGCCCTGGCCACACCGCACTGAGAAGAGCGAGCAGAGCCCAGCAGGCCTCAGGGACCTGAATCTCCAGCGGCCACGAAGGTCCCTCCACCCACAGACGCACAGGTCAGTGAGAGAGAGGGGCTGAGAGGGGAGCGGGGTATCTCCGGGACTTGGAACCCCTCGGGAGGCTGCCGCCGCGGCAGAGGCAGAGGCCTCTTAGCCAGAGGCCCCCAGAGCAGGCAGGAGCTCCACCACAGCTCCATTACAAAAGATCTCTGCATAAACCCCCTGAGGGAACTGAGCCTGAGAGGCGGCCCTGCCCCCACCTGAGAACCAGCAGATAAGCTCCCATTGAAGAGCAGTCAGGCCTGCCCCCAAAAGCCCTGAGGCTGAGGAGCAGC
>CM053771.1:432118423-432157557 GCA_028658325.1 Potorous gilbertii
CACAACACGACTATTATGGAAGTCATTTGCAAAACTACACAGATATGGCCTATATTGAATTGCCTGCCTTCCCAAAGAAAATGGGTAGGCAAGGAGGGATGGGGAGAAACTGGAACTTAAAGTTTTAGGACCAACTGTTGAGTATTGTTCTTGCTACTAGGAAATAAGAAATACAGGTAATGGGGAATAGAAAGTTATCTGGCCCTACAGGACAAAAGAGAAGGTGGGGTAAGGGAAGGGAGGGATGATAGGAGAGAGCAGATTGGTGATATGGGTAATTAGAATGTCCAGTGTATTGGGGAGGGGGGAGGGGACAAATGGGGAGAAAATTTTGGAACCCAAACTCTTGTGAAAATGAACGTAAAAAATTAAATAAATTTATTTAAAAAATAAAAAAAAGAAAGAGATAATAACCAAAAAAAAAAAAAATAAAGGTCTTATGGTTGCTTGATTTTGTTGGGCAATTAAGATAAAATTATTGACACAAAACAAAGAAGATTCTTCTCGGGAATCCTGGAATTGCTATTAAAATCACCAATATCTTGGCGGTATCCTGCAAATACCACAACTTTGACTAAGAAGTAGTGAACAAATGAATTTAAAGAAATTCCATCCATGTCCAACCTTGCTCAATTTGAATCTATCCCTTTGAGATAAAAATAACTGGTATAATTTTAATGAAGATAAATGTTGTGATACTTAATTGCAATGCCATACTGGACTATTTTAGGATCACAAATAGATTAACTTAAAATTATTACTATGGGATCTATGTTATAGAAACTATATTATGTCTGTTGTTTTAAATAAACAAATTTAAAATGATATCTTAAAAGTCTCCAATTCTAGGTCCATCATCAATAACAGCAGTCTATAGAGTAATTTCTCATCCTGTTTGCAAAACCAGGCTTTCTTGATTTTTTTATAACTATATTATAATTTATTTCCTCAAATCTTATTAGTACAATAAATGTATAAACAAGTTTCCAGTATTTGATAAAATATTATAATTTTAACATCTTTTCACAAATTAAAGCTATTTCATCATAGTTTATCTTTTCTAATAGGTTTCAGTGACTTCCACATAGTTGCAGACCTACTACTTTATTTGTGGGTATATGTATTTATATATATATGTGGGTGTGTATGAGAATGTGTGTGTATGTACACATATATATTCTATAATTCTTCAGGAATAAATGAGGTAGAATGGGGGAGGTATCATGGTGGAACTTGGAGGCCCAGAAGCTGGATTCAAATCAACCTGCTACCTTAAAGAACAATGAAAAACATATATCCTTCTTGAGTATCAGTTTTTTCCTATACAAAATGAGGGAGCTTGGACTAGATGACCATTAAAATCCATTCTTGTTCTTAATACATGATTTTCGGATTATTGACTTAGAGTTGGGAATTGCCTTATAGATAATCAAGCTTCTACATTCCCTTTTTACAGATGAGGAACCTGAGGATAAGAAGATATAAAGGTTGCATAGCAAATTAGTGTCAAAGCCAAAACTAGAATCCAGGTCACTTGACCTCCAGCCAATGTTCTTTGAGATGAAAGTGCTTTGAAAGGAGGGGTAAAAAGACAATCTTTGCACAGTTCATAACTAAATTACTTGAAAATTGTATTTTAAAAGCTGTCAAAGTTTGGGCCCATCAACCTTAATATCCTCTGATAAAATATGAGTGTATTTTGTGTAGTTTTAATTTGAAAATCAAAGTAGCATAAAATTCTGTAGTTTCTATAACATCTGTCACTCACTTGGGGGACATGGATTTGTTGTCATACATTATGCTGCATGTAGATTAATGTTAGCCTTATCATTTTTACCAAACAGCACATTTTTGATCACAGCAAACTGGATTTATGTAGTTCATAATTAGTATAGTCCATATGAACACTATCTTTTACACAAATGCAAGCCCCTCCTCCCCTGGCATTTGACTTAAACTTTAACCTAACATATTTCAGCTTCTAAAAAGACATTTCTCAAATCAAAACTCCATCTGTTCATGGCAGACAGGAACATCACTGCAAACCAGGAAACTGTCAATTATGTAAATGACTTGATAGGCAGCTAACTCTGGTTCAAGCATATTTAAAGATATTCTTTTCCTTTTATGTCTCCCTTTGAAATGAATCAACTTGCTACCTTAAAGAACAATGAAAAACATATATCCTTCTTGAGTATCAGTTTTTTCCTATACAAAATGAGGGAGCTTGGACTAGATGACCATTCATCTAGTCCAACAATGACAAAACAACAATGAGAATCACCATAGCTTGGCACCACAACTTAATGTCAGAAACAGGCATAAATAAAAGATTATGACCCATGTTCAAATATGCCTATGGCATATATCATTGAAGAATACAGTCATTCTGACAGACTTATTTGATCTACTATTTCATAAATGAGAAACTGCCACATGCTTTTTTGAGTCTCATCAGTTAAAAAGAATTCATTCATCGTTTGCCAAATTTATTGAGAAGGCAATAAATTCAAGGCATTAGTGCATAGAGTAGAGCTTGACACACAGTAGGTGCTTAATAAATGTTTAGTGACTATCCAGCCATGTTAGGCATCCCAAATGATAGTGGTAAAATCCACTACAAAATTTCTCCATTTCATTTTAATGAAATTATTTAAAATTGATACAATTTTTATTATTATAGTTAAGCTTTCAACAATTAAAAAAAAAACAGAACACTTATTTTCTATAAGAAACTTTATTAACACACAAAGGTAGAAAAATAGTGTCCCTACCCTTATGCCCCCTCCTCCATTTCTCAAGTCTTATTTCCTTGAATTACACACATGCACAAACACATGTATGTACAAATATGTACATGTAAGTATAAATGTAAAATAAAACTATACTATTACTAGTCTGTAAGAAAACAGAAAGTATTATGAAACCAGGGTAACATGAGAACACTCCAGTCATGGAAGACTTCATGAAGGAAGTGATATTTGTTTTAGACCTTGAAGTACAAGTAAGATTTCTTCAAGTTGATATTAGACTTCATGTTGCATACCAGAAATATGTGGGAAACAATATGTGTAAAGTCTTGGAGGACCAAAGAACTTAGGGTGATTTTTGGAAATGTCAAGTAGTCCCTACCTTAAATGCAGTCATTGAGAATGCTTGCCTACATGAACAATATAGCTGGTCTACTGTCGCATAAAATTCTTCCATGTCTTAGGAAAGCAGAGGAAGGCACTTAGCCATCCCCACCTGAAAAAGCCTCTGACTTTGACTTCTGGGTCACTGCACTGTTTGCTTTCATCCATTGTGCAAAAGCATTTGTGCCCAAGTGTCAGGTACTCTCATTACTATATGCTCTAAGGGAGAGTGCCTAGGATCTTAGCCTGCTAGGAGCTAGTTTGGGAGTAATGGGGGTGGGAGCAGGAAGGAGTAATGGGGCACCTGTGCTGGAATTGTGAAAAGTAAAACAGGTAATTTAACTAGAAGCAAAGTAATTTAAAGACATGTTTACTTTTTACACTCCAGTCTATTCCTTGGTAAAGGGAGGTGGTTATGTTTTCCTTGTGTTAGGACAGCAAGAGATTCTGTGAAATTTTTGACTTTAAAAAAAAAACAAACTGAAAGATGTTTCACAGGGGTGACAAATAAGATGTGTATGCCTGTGCATGTGATTAGAAACCCCTCAAACTTTCTGGTGATCCTAGAGCTTGTTTTTAGAATTTGGGATGCACAAGCATCATTCACTTGGGAAGTTGGGACAGTGAGGGCTGAGGAGAGGCAGGACCCAGCTCCTGACATCAAGGACTTAAGTATATTGGATCCAAAAGTGGTCCCTAAAATATGAAGCCTGAGTTTGACTGCTGGGGAGTTAAGTTGGACTTGTATCCAACTCACGTGCAATGCTGAAGAATGCCCAAAAAGCAAACAGGATGAAGTGTGGAATGTACCCCATGATAGCAATGAATAAAGCGTACCAAATGGACTTTGAGCAAGTCGTTTTAAAAGTCAATGCGGTGTATCTCCCACATACTGATGGAAGATAGTGGGGTTCATTTGGTTTTCTGATTGGGTACTTCTCATACTTTAGTACCTGACTGCTTCTTCACTGACTTTTGATTCAGTCACTCTTAGCTTTATTGGTCTGAACCAATTCTTTGTTCCAAGGTTGCAGACTTGCTTATTGATCCAATAATCCTGTTTCATTTGAATGAAGGGAGTATGTCTTAAAATGTAATCCTTCTGGTTCTCACACTCTGCTCAGAGGTCCAAATGAATGTCTATCATTGTGTAACCTGATGTGTCAATCTCCCAGTAAGAGTAAATGTTGGGGTGTTCACTGGATTGGGAGGCTTCACCAGAACAGGCTTTTGCTTTGGACTCCACTGTTTATTTGCAGAAAAACCAAGTGTGAACAAACTTGCTCTCTTCCCATCAGTACCTTAGGGTTTTGCCATTATGTGATATTACAAGACCAGAAAAAATGGAATGTAAATTTACATATTTGAATATAGGGCTTATTGTTTCACATGATATATTTAGGGTACACATCTGCTTTTTTTGCAGTTTTTATTTTTACTATTTAAGTTTGGAAATGATGCCAAAATTTTGTATTTCTTTAATCAATGTGTTCTCTTTGCTGACATATATTGCATTATATATCGATGTGTGCATCAATATATACTGATATGCATTACTCTTACACATACACATAAGAGGGGGTGAAAATTGTAGCTTTCGCATTCTATACTGCCTCTGCAGAGAGATCCTAAGCAGTGAAATCTTGGTGTTGGAATGTACAGAAATGGAGAAGAGTATTAAATCATATTTAAGAATAAAAAAAATTCTCTGACTTACAGGTCTTCTCCTGGGTATGGATTAGGAACTTTTTTAATCAGGAAAACTGGTCTTGGAGAAAGTTATAACATGAGCTATGGATAAAATTTTTAGTACCTTATTCCCCCAAAGGACTTTAATTTTACTTATTATGTATTCTATATTTACTCATTTAGTTTTCTAAGCTATGGAATGTAAGATTCCTTGAGGTAAGATTAATTTTATTTATCTTTGCATCCACAATAAGTAGCACAGTGCCTAACAGAGGTGGGGAACCTTAGACCTTCAGGCCACATGTCCTCTAAGTCCTCAAGTGAGGCCTTTTGACTGACTTCACAGAACAAATCAAGATTTGTTCTGTGAAGTTTTGATTCAAAGGGCCACAAGCTCCCTAGCCTTTTCTAATCTGATTAATATATTCTTACTAAAATGAAACCGATTGAGTAATAACTGTTTGAGAATAGGTAAGGGAATGAAAATGAAGAAACTTTTCCTAGGTTGGGATAATTATAGCTTGAGGCAGGCCTAGTTTCTTTTCATGTATATGTCCTTTGAAGTTATTCTTTATTAAAGAGATAAAGACAATTTAGGGTCACAGTCTGAGGCTGTGAGAACTTACGTGGTACAGTGGATCTAATGTCAACCCAGGAATTATGAGGACCTGAGTTCAAATTGACCTTAGGAACTTACCAGCTGTGTGATCCTGGGCAAGTCAGTTAACTTTGCTTATCTATGTTTCTCCTCTGGAGAAGGAAATGGCAAATCACTCTGGCATTTCTTCCATGAACACCCTAAATATGGTCATGAAGTATTGGACATTACCACAACAATTTAATAAGAACAAATTGCACACTCTAAGACTAGTATTCTATCCATTGCCCTGCCTAGTTTCCACTTTACCTCTGTTACTTTTTATCTGTGTCACATTACTTGACATGTACCCTTTATTTACATATCTCCCTCCATTGGAATTTAAGGTACTCAAGGGCAGGTGCGTTTTAGGTCTCTCATAAATGTGTAGAGGTGGGAGAAAGGAATGATCTACATAAAATGTTCTATAAGATTTGTTTCCCCATCACTTAGCACTATACCTGGTGCATAATCATTGTCATTAGAGCTTATAACCCTAACCCTAACCCTAAATGCACTCATTGGAATGCAAAATGCTTTACTCTATAATCTTACTTGATCATAATATAAATGCTGAATATTTGCTTATTAATTGATGAAAACCAGGCAATAAGATCACATGGTTTTAGAAACCTGGAAAGGACCTCAGAAGGCATCTAATTTAATCCTCATCATTTTACATACGAGGAAAATGAGTTCCAGATATATTTAGTAACTAGCACAAGGACATACAGGTAATAAATGTTAATAATGGAATTTGAATCCACATCGTATGACTCGAAGGCCAGTTTTCATTTACTCGTATGTCTCTGCCATGCATTTGGGACTATAACATTCCTAACATTTCCTTGGAGATGCTATAGTCATTTTTTCAATTGAATATGCAATGACTTTTTTTTCTATTCCACTAACTCTAGGATATTCTTTCTGTGGTGCCATGGGCAAAATGTTAAATGCCTTCTGAATTTATCCCAAACAAATTGTATGCTTATCTCTTCCAGTTGCTTTTTGCTGGCCACGTTCTCATTGGCAGTGAACATGGGGGTTTAGAGATTAGCCTGAAGTTAAACCTAATCTAATTGCCACTACAAAGGCTCAGTGAATGCAGGGTAGTGTAAGCTTATGTCCCCTATTTTAAAGGGATTCAATCTGTATCAAGTTTTATTTCACAGACTGTTACTTAATAACACTTTATAGTCAAAATTTCATACTGTTATACACATTAGTGATATAAAGATAAAAATGATTGCTTTCCTTCTACCAAGAAATTAATATTCTAACAAGAGTGAATACTATATACACATATATATATGTGTATATATATATATATATATATATATATATATATATATATATATATATATATATATATATATATATACACACACACACACATAGAGAGGTGAGGGAAAAGAATGATCCGCATAAAATGTTCTATGACACTCTGAGAAGGAGAATACTGGAAGTTGCACAGGATCATGGATGACTGTGGAGCAAGCAGAGTCAAAGTTGAACCTTAGAGGAGGTAAAGATTTTGAAAAGCAGAGATGAAAAGGAAATGAATTCTGAGCACTGTGCAAATTCAGAGAGGATGAAGACAATATGCTTAGTTCGGGGAGCAGCTAATATTCCAATTTACCTGAAAAGTAAATTTTATGTAGAAGAGTAACATGAAACAGGTCAGGAGAGAGAGAATGGAATCAGATTTTGGAGGGCCTTAAATGCCAGGCCCATCATAATCTAGCTCTATCCAGAGTCCACAAGACTGTATTTTATCCTTAAAATAATAAAGAACCACAGAAGATTTCTGAACAGAGGATCATGGTCAGACTTACACCTTTGGAATATTAGTTTGGCTCATGGGTTTAATATGGGAAGCATAAAAGAAAATAAAACTTGTGAAAAGGATAAAATTAAGAAAGCTGTTACAAGGGTATAGGATAGAGATAGTGAGTGTCTGGATAAAGGCAGTACAAAGGAAATAAAGGGCCACATTCAAGGACTGTTTTAAGAGCAGCTCATTAGATATGGGGAGTGAAGCAAGAAGATAGTCAAAAGTGACTGAAATTTGTGTAGATTAAAAGGAGAAAATGACCAACTTCAGTTTTAGACATGGTGAATTAGCAATGCCTGACAAAAATAAAGATGGAATTGACTACCAGACAAAGATGTGGGCTTGAAATATTTCATAAAATCTATTAATATTAACACCTATATGTTCACATATACAGGTATGGATTCATAATATACATGTATATATGTATGTGTATACATACTATATATGTACACACATACACACATATATGTATATATGGGTAAAGCAATATTCACCCTATTTATTATAAACACAGAACATCTAGATTTCAATCAAGTAACTGATCTATCAAAAATATAAATCAGATGTGAACAGGTTTTTATTCAATCTGAGAGAACTATAGTGCTTTGACTACTGCATGACAACACATGGTACCACACAGAAAATTTTTTATTATTGGCTTAAAAGAATTATTCAGACCCTGTTCAACTATAGATGAAACAACAAGTCATTTACAGAGTTCATTTATTCAACTAGAAATCCAGTCTAGTGATGGATAAGATCTATTTTGGCACCTGAGAGGGAATCAGTTGGAGGGGACAGAGGGGAGAGGGGAGTATGTTCCATCTTTCAGGCAAGTGTATGATTCTAAATATCCATTAGAGCTTAATGACTCTAATGGGAGTCAGTAACCTTATTTACTAAAAAAGGGGGTTAGACTAGCTAATTTTTACAGTCTCTTCCATTAGTAAATCCTATGATAATCTTGTGAAATATTAAGTTGAGTAAAAGAAGGGAAATTTCTCTGGATTATGGTAGCTATTGGCATAGGGGAATGCCTAGACGTTAATGTTTATCTGAGGGGAAAACAGAAATAAACACTGCAAACACTGGAACGTATTAGACATATTGAAATTTAGTTTCACTCACTTTATTCTGAAGTTTTAATAATATTTTTGATAAGGGGATAAGAGATATGAATGAATGCATAAATACTATAGAAGTATATCTTACATTTCATAGTGGTTACAAATAGGGAGAAGTCTCCCATAATACTGAGAACTAAAAGGCAGTATTTAAAGTCAACTTGATCAGAAATATTTAGAATTTTCTTTTGTAAAATAAGATATATTCACTTAGGTCAGATTGGCATTGGTCTTTACAACAAGCTAGATATTACTTAAAATAAATTTCTAAATATTCACATATAAAATAGTATTTTGAACAGGGATAATGAAATAAAAGTACAGGGTTGAGAGAGCATTAAAAACAGTCAGATTTCCTTTGATCCATAGTAACAGATTGTGTTTCTACCCAAACGCATGCCTTTGGTTGCTTTGGAAATGAGATTAGAAAACATGGATAGATGGGGTAGATTTGCGCTGCTTCTGGGTAATGAAAGGAAAGAAAAAAGAAAGGAAAGAAACAATAACTCAGGCTATACATTTTGAAAACGGATCAGGGGATTTGCAGTTGTGTGTAAAACATAGGAACTTTTCATTTTTAGAATAACACTTTATATTTCTAAAATATTTGACATATCATATAGAATTTTCATTTATATTACTCCCTTTTACCTTCCTTATGAGGTGGGAAAGGCACGTATTTTCCTTGATCATTTTACTAGTGAGGAAACTGAAGTTTAGAAAGATTAAGTAATTTGACCTTAGGGTCCCACAGAACACAGAACTTATAAGTGCAAATTTCTTACTCTTCCAGTGGCGGTCTGCTCTTTTCTACTGTATTATGCTGTTCTATTAGTCTTACAATACGCATTTACCATATACCAGGCACTGTGCTAAGTGCCAGGGATACAAAAAAAGGTGAAAATGAGGACCCTCTCTCAAGAACCTCACCTTCTAAGAAAATCCATAAGGGCAACAGAAATGACATGGAACTGAGTGTAGGACTGAAATATTGTCCTATTGACGTGCAACACTCCTCATGTGAGGGAATACTGTTCAAGAGAATTGAGGACTAAAGAAAAAATAATTAAATAGCTCTTGGAATAGGCTACTTTAGCTAAATAGGCCAACATAAGCCCTAAGAGACAAATAGGTTTATAACAAGTAAGATATGCTGAAAATCCAGGGACTGTGACTGATAAAGAAATTGATAAAGTCACCAGACACCTTGGAATTGCTTCTAACTTTTTCTTCTATCCTTTGTACTTTGATTCTCCTACACCCTTCCTCTCCTACCCTCAAAACTTTAGTATATCAGATAATAGCTGATGGTTGCTAAAAGATTCAGATCCACCCATCACTACAATATCAGTTTTGCAAGTTGGTGGGGAAAGGTATCCCTATTATTAGACTTACATCATCAGTGTCAATCCCTTCTCAGTACCCCAGAGACCGGTACAGTACGGAGGAACTTTTAAAGTGTATGTATACAGGATTTGGGATGAGTGTCTTAGATCTTGTAGAATCAGAGATTAAAGTGGATTGGTGGTAACAATGTGTCCAAGACAAAAAGAAAACTGTGACTGGAGAGAATGAGATGCGAGGCATTTCAAAAATGAAGTTAAAAACCTGGGAAACAATTGGGCTCCCCTGGGGTGGCCAGAATCATCATCCATGGCTGTCAAATACCATTACAACAACCTTATTGGATGAAGTCTTGATCAACATTTTCTCCTGCAAGGCACAGAGGTTGAGAGGGTTCCTTGCTTTTTCCTCCTTCTCACCTGCTTCTTTCTCTCCTACCTCTCTACACTTTTGTTGAACTGCAAGGTTTATGTAAACACACACACACACACACATGTGTGTACAATTTTGTTTTCTTAACAACTACTGCTCATATTTTTAAGCTTATTTAAAAATTGTAAATAAGCTCATTCCTGTTGGTTGTGGTCATATCTGAGTACATGTATGAGAAGGTGGGTAATACTGAGAGCTTTTGTATTTTTAGACTATTGAAATCTAGAACTAGCCGTTCTTGCATGGAAGTTAAAAAGATTTCCCCAAAGACTATTTATTCTATTTAATTTTGAAAAATGATCCCACAATTCTCCAAAGAAAAACTTTGTGCAAATATGGGGTTTCCTTTGGTTAGCCCAGAAAATAATCTATTGAACCCATGATGCCAGTGATGTTGATAAAGTAATTCCTAAAAGATAAATTCTGAACTTTTTAGCTGAAAAAACAAAAGTTGAGTGGGGCAGTTAGGAGAGATTAAGGGAGAAAAGTTTATTTGCAAGGGATTATAGATGTTAATTTTGAATCTGCCTCATTCTAACTGAAAGAAGAAAGTGAGGAGACCATAGAGGGCTTGTTCTCCACAATGACAATGACACCTAATCTGACACAGATAAAGTCCTTTCTGAGATACTGGTATGTTTTATCGTTGCATCAGATGTTTGTCATACTCAGAGGTATGCTGGTAAATGCTTAATGATCCTCTCTGCAAGAAAAAATTGCACAGGACACATTTTAAAGTTCAATTTGCATTATTAGCATTTATCTATAATTTTCTTTTTTAAATTTTCTTTTTCTTTCTGGTTCCAAATTATCTCCCTCCCTCTACTTTCTTTCACACTCATTAAGAAGACAAGAATATAATATTGAGTATATATGCATATGCAATCATATAAAATTAAGTTTAGACAATAAACACAAATATTGAAGGAGGCCCTGATATGTATCATATGCCAATTTCTGAAGTGTAAATGTTCTCACTCCAAGTTTAACAATTGTCTCTCACACTCACTGCATCCACCATATATGTAGTGTTTGGTAGAGGTCAGGGATTCCACTTAAAGATAGTGTAATGGAAACAGTACTGCTCTTGAAGTCAGACACACAGGCTTGAGATCCTGTCTATGACAATTGCCAGCCACATAACCATTACTAATTTGCTATATATCAGTGTTATATGGGAGATAAATAAATTCCTTTCATTGCCCACTTTACAGGATTCTTGTGGGAAAAGTACTTTGTAAACAATAATATAAATATGAGCTATTGTTTTGTCAGTCAAGTCAGCTGGGCAGTCAGATTGGTATGTCCAAGGGACAATAGGAATTCCTTTCCCTATGCCATGTGAACTACAAAACAGCTTACTTTTTAATGTGGCCTTGCTGATACTGCTTACTGAAACAGTGATAAATCTATATGAAACAATGCCATTAAGTTGATTCTTAATTTTAAGTACTGCAGGCAGTCAAGGATCTGTATGTACAATATTGGCCTGGAGTGTTATTTGAATAAGCAGGATAAGAAAGGTTTATAAGATCCTTAGAGGTATTGGGTACCTTTAAGGAATAACTCAGATACCAGAATTTGGACATGTCCCAAAAAAGTTAAACTCTTTTACTGCCTCAGGAGTACTATAACTCACAGAGTGGTTCTTAGAAAAATTCTGCTCATTCATTGAACATTTGAAATCTTTAGAAAATGACAACATGCTTTTCCGAGAATCTAGATCAATAAGGTCATGAAAGGTCTAACATTCCCTGTGTTTCTACTAGTGGGGATCCCTTGTCTTATTATTCCTTCTGAATGTTTGGTCATGTCATTTAACTATTCTGTGTGTTTTAGTTTCATTTTCTATAAAACTGAAGGAAGTAAATGATTTTAATGTCCTTTCTAACTCTTCATCTATGATTCTATGAAAGTTTTCATATTTCTAGTCTTTCTTAAGTTAAGAAGTACTATCAGAGAATTGGAATGAGATGTAATATTCTCAAGATTACTATTGCAGAGTCACTATAGCAGCCTTTACAAATGATTGAGAATTCGAAAATTACTTTTAAAGAAAAAAGTTAAATATTTTAATGTTTAATGACTCCTAATTTTAGCAGATCACTTAGGCAAGTGCTCATTTCAAGAACTTGAACCAAAACCATAACTAGCCTGTAGTGACCAGCAGAAGACTGTTCCCATGTATGCTCCCTTATCCTCACCTAGTTCAGCTCTAGATTGTGTTCATATTGCCCCAACAAAGGCCCTCTCCTTGCACCCCACCACCCTTTTGTTTCCTATGGGAGATTTTACAATTGTTCCAGGATTTTGGACCAGATTCTGAAGAGTTTATTTCTGCCTCTTGAACCCACTTGTACCAGAACAGATTATCACCTGCCACTATCAACTCAACTGAATTTTCCATGAGCATAAGAATTGTTAGTTATAGTTTTGAACACACCTTATAAATTCTTGATAATTATGAATGTGTAAAGACTAGGGTGATGAAATTTGGGATTTTAAAAAATATCTAATTGTCATTTTGACTGAGTTAAGAAAATATCAGAAACCAGTTAGCAGTTTTGTATAGGATAAGCTCTGCTACCTGTTCAGATAGTTTGTTTACCTCAAAGAAGAATATTAGCTTTGGGGGAAAAACAAAATGCTATGTAGTTCTCTGTTTGACTCTATTGTTTTCAAAATTATATAGTCTTGATGGAGTGTCTAATTTATAATAAGCTTTTCTATTAGTTCCTGTGCAGAAGCTGTCATAAGCTATTGCCATTCCTAGGAAAGAACTGTAGACACAGAGATAAATTAAAATTCTCCGAGGTTTTGAGAAGTTCACAAGTTTGTGTTCCGGTCAAAGTGGGAGGATAAACACACTGATACAGAAAGAGGCAGAGAGAGTGAGAGATGGAGAGACAGAAAGAGAGAAGAAGGGAGTGATGAAAGGAGAGGGTAAAGGAAGAAAGGAGCTAGTCATTCAATAAATAAACATTTATTAAGTTCCTAATATGTACTAGGCAATTGTGCTAAGTACTAGGAATACAAAGATGTGGGAAAACAATCCCTTATTTCAAGGAGCCTACAGAATAATGGGAAAGACAACATGCAAACCATTATATGCAAACATGCTCTATATAGGACAAATTGGGGTTGATCAATTTAGAGAAGGCACTAGTATTAAAATAAATTCAGAAAGGCTTCTTGTAAAAGGAACGATTTTATCTTGGCCTTGAAGAATTCCATGGAAGTCAGAAGGCAACGATGATGAGAGAGAAAACTAGGTATGAGGGTCAGTGAGTGAACATGCATGGAGTTAAAAGATGGAATCTTATGTGAGGAACAGCAAGGCAAGCAGTGTCCTTGGATCCTTAATTATATAGAAGTAGTAATGTAAAGCATGGGATGATATGAAGGACTGAAGCTATGAGGATCTATTTTTTTTCATATCAGAGAATTTAACATTTCAGTCTTGAGTCAATGAGAACCCATGGAATTTATTGAATAGGGTATAGATATGTTCAGACTGTAAACTTTAGGAAGTTCACTTTGACAGTTGAGCAAAGCATGGATTAGAGTAGAGAGAGATTTGTGTCAGGGTGGCTGGCCAGGGGAGTATGGTGGTAGTCCAATTAAAAGGTGATGAGAACCTGCACAAGAGAGACTGCAGTGTCACAGGAAAGAAGGGAGTAGACACAGGAAATGTTACAAAGGTGAAATTGAGAGGACTTGGGAATATATTACTATGGAAGGATGGTGATGAAAGAATGAGTAATGAAGGTGAATACTTGGACTGTGAACAGAAATGATTCGGAAGCATATTGGTATTTTGTAGAGTGTTATAAAAGTTAGGAAGAGAGGAGAATTTGGGTGACATTTAATGAATTCAGATTTAGACATTTTGAGTTTAAGATGTCTCTAGGACATCTGATTTAAGATGTCTAATAAGCAAATTGAGATATGAGACAAAAAACCATGAGAGAGAGTCAGTCTGGATAAGCAGTTTTGAACCATCATCATAGACTGAATCCATATAAGCTGATGAGATTACTTAATGAAATACATGAAAAAAAGAAAAAGAAAAAACCCAGTACAGAGCATCTAGGGGACACTATAGTTATTGAGTAGTGAATATAAGCTGGATGAAGATCCATTAAATTATCCTGAGAATCAATGGCTAGATAAGTAGAAGAAGGTCCAGGATAATAGGAGAATAGATTAATCAAAAACAAAACTAACCTCAAGCTTAGAAAGGGAAGAGAGAAAAAAGACTAAAAGGAAAAAAAGGACAATATTTTTAAGTAAATAAGGAGAGAGGAGTATGAAGAATAACAAATATAAATGAGTAAACTGTCTGGATGTAATTAACAATCCCAAATAAATGTGAATGGGATAAATCTACCTACAAAACAGAGAAAAGGTTAGTAAAATGGATTAGAAAGCAAAATCCAGCAGTATATATTTTTAATAATGTTTTCCTTCCAATTGAGAAATGTTATTTACAAGAAAATACTCAACATAAAAGCTCACAAAGAGATAAAATAAGAAAGTGGAGAAAACTCTATTACACTTTAACTGTATACAAAAGAGGAAAGACATGAATAACATTCTAGACAGGTAAACAATGTAAATAGATTTAATTAAAAGAGGTGAAGAAGAAAACTGCAGTTTACTCAAAGGAAAAAATGAACCCATCTAATATTTACTATATATGCAATGATGTAACAAAAGGCATATACATGTATGTGTTTATGTAAGTATGTTTGCATGTGCATATGCATACGTACATACATATATCTATATATATATAAATGTACCTCAAATAAAAAAAATGAATTAGAACAAAAAATTGGCAATTAAAGTATAATGATGGGAACTTCAATTTATCCCATTAGTCCTACGTAAATCTACAGCAAAAAAAAAAGCAAAGAAATTAATGATCTAAGTAGAATTTTAGCAAAATTAGATATGATTAATCTTTAGTCCATACAATAAATGTTCGTGCATGATTCCATAGGATGAAGGATGAAAAACACTATCCAGTACAGAGATGTGAGAAATTAAGGACTATGAAAGAGAAATATGCATTTTTTTGTGTACAGCCATTGGGCGCATTTGTTTTGTTTGATCACGTATATTTGTAATAAAAAGTAGCTTTCTTCTCTCTCTTTTTTTAAATGTATAATGAGTTGGAAGGAGGAAACTTTAATATAAATAGATAATAGACAAATAGGGATTTAAAGAGTAATACAGAAGTGAAATACTACATGTACTTTTATATGAGGTCACAGGATAATTTCTTTCACTTATTATAAAATTTTTCACAAATTGGTAATGACTTTTAAATGTATAGATAGAAAACACATAATTTAAATATGAAGCTACAAAAGCTTTTGGGTTATCATATAAATTTATTCAATGGTCGGAGTAATTCACTGATCCCAAACTGAATAAGGATATTTTTACACTTAGCTTGTATCTTTAATTTATTGATTCAGTCAAGAAGTCTGGCTTCCTAATAACCACAGTAATTGTGGGTGGGATTGATTTACTGAACGATTTTTAAATATGTGATATTAAACCCCAATGAAACTGGATATATGTGGGCATTGGATTGATATAGAAAACCACAAATTTGCATTGTCTGTTTTGAATTTTATTTGGATTTATTTTCTTAAACATTTCCAAATTTTAGTATAATGTGGTTGAGTCCCTTTTGGGAGTTTCTCATGATGTTAGTTTGACATGTCTGTCTCAAATAAAGATGGAGTTTGAATCACGTGGGGATTTTATTTCCCACCTTTTATATATAGATACAATTTTTTCCATATGTGTATATTCAAGAATATGTAAATAAATTCATAAATTTGTATGTATTTGTTTATATAGTAATAAGTATGAATTTATCAACCTATATATAGGTTGATAAATTCATACTTATTACTATATAAACAAATACATACAAATTTATGAATTTATTTATATATATATACAATTTCTATGACTACAGATGTATATATATATATATATATATATATACAATTTATATGACTACAGATGTAATTATTAAACAAAATACATTTAATAACTTTGGATAACTAGTGTAGAATATATGAACAGAAAAGTGAATATTTAAAAACAATAATCAAAGGACTTATAGCGGAATGTACAAAAGTTTAGTTTAATTCATATGAAAAATGAAATTTTTACTAATCATAAATGTTATTTTTATTTCAAAGACTTTCTAGACCCCAAAGAGTCACACTTTTAAGGATGTATAAGTAGTAAAAAGGAGTATGAGATGAATGAAGACAATTTAGCACCAAGTTTGAAACTGATCAGTTGAGCTTTTGATTATATGTTTGATTTTGTTAGGAATTTATACCTGTCTAGACTTCAATTTTAGGGCATCGGGGAGTTGATTTTCACATACTTTCAAGGAGCTGGAAGCTGGGAGAAATATGACCACCATGTGCCCATTGAGATCATGCCGGCAAAATTTAGGGGAAAAAATACTCAACAAATAAAGCAATGCCCATTAGAGACAGTTTTTCCAGCAAGCATACAAAGTGATGATCCTGCAGCATCAGAGACTAATGTAATCCTTCCACACATCTATCCCCTACCATATGTATCACCCTCTGCACATGTACCCTGAACATATACACTCCCTACATGTTTCCTTCTTCGTCTGCTATAACTCCCGTCACTGTTCCTGTTGATGAAATACATATTTAGAAGATGGATTGTACTGGGTTTGGGAGATGGGGAATGTTTGATTGTTCTTATTTTTTTCAATTAAACTTTTTCAGTACATGCTTTTGCCTTGAAATATTTCTTTTAAGCTTTTAGTAGACATAGACCAATTTAGCATGTTGAACTCGAGATACACCTCTCAGAGGGATGAACCGTATAAATTAAAAAGTTTTTCCAGAAGTTAAGCAAGCATTACAGGAAAATTCATTTTAAATACTAAGGTTCTTGGTCCTTGCATCAAGCACTTTTTGCCCAACACCAAAATTTTATTGCTACTTTCCAATGGGAATATTGCCCCAGTCATAATATTCTTGTGTGTCAGAACTACTGTGATGAAATCCCCAGAGAAATACAGAAATAGTCAAAGGGATATGGAGAAATTTGCTCTTATCAGAGGAAGCAGAGTTTAATAAATCTTGAATCAGACAATCCAGATTAGAATTCTGTGTCTAC
Organism: Potorous gilbertii; assembly: GCA_028658325.1. Lineage (NCBI taxonomy): Eukaryota > Metazoa > Chordata > Mammalia > Diprotodontia > Potoroidae > Potorous > Potorous gilbertii. Next base: position 432,135,818 of record CM053771.1, read on the forward strand.
CAGTTACTACCTCAGACCTTTAATAATTTACTTAATTTCTGTGACTCAGTTTCTTTTGCTGATAAATGAAGGGGTTGAACCATATGGATTCTAAGGTCTATTCCCACGGTGAATCTATAATTTTATATCTTTCTAAGATTTTGTGCTCTTTCTGTGAAACAAAGTAAGCTTAATTCCTCATTCCCTCCTAATTCTTATTCCCTTGAAACTGTGTTACAGAATGTCAATAATTTATATCAAGAGTCTTTTACTGCTTGGTTCCCTCTTATATAGCTGCAAGTAGTTATCACCCTTCAGGGTAAAATTATTTAATGTTCATCCTAAGCAGTCTGGCCATCTGTATTGGTACTATACCCTCTATATTATGCCAACACATTTCTCTACTACTTGGGCTGCAAAATTTTTAATGTTAATATATTTGATAAAGATATTTTAATATATGCAAATTTTAGAAGAAAATAGGGAATGAAAAAATAGAGATTCTATTCTGATATCCTTTGCTATTTAATAAAACTAAACAAGATTAATTTTGAATCTTGCCCAGAAAAGATGCAACTTCTGATGAGAATATTCCCTAAGGCTATTATAGTTTAATTATAAATTTCCTTATGCCTTCTTGGATTTAGCCAATACTCATAAGGCAACTATTGTAAGCAATGTACTTTAATTAATAGTTTCCAAAAGGATTTCCATAAGCTACTCATTGGACTACAGAGTCCATTATAGAGCTATCAGTGAAGAATTAAATGCACAAGATAAATTTTGCTAGGTGGACAAAAACAGCTTTGTAAATTTTTATAATGAATTTAAGCTTCTTACAGTTCATTACATATTGTAACCTCTCCATGAAATATTGTCATGTTTATAAAAAGTTGTTTAGAAACTTATTCAAAATGATTAGTTTGCCTTTATTTTAATTTTTCTAAAATGTAAGCAAAGTTCATATAGTTAGATCTACTATGTTAATACTCAGACAGATATATAATCTTGATTTTTATGGTCAAAGTTTTGGGCTGCCTGCACATTAGGGCCATAAAGGAAATATTTTGAATTAATTAAATTAAATGTCATGCTTTGTGCCCTTGCTTTTCCTTGATTCTGTTCCACTTACTTACAGCACTGCTTCTAGTGTCTTGCCCCATAATGCTGCAAAGTTACTGCTCCCCACCAGCAATATTGCTTCATTTTCCTATGTTGGCATTCCTTTTCATATTTTAGTGACCAGAACTCCCATTCCTTAAATCTTTGCCTCTAGGTTCAAGAGAAAATCATAGTAATTAATTCCCAGAGTCCTGAATTCCTCAATGTATTAACACTTCAAGTAATGTTTTCTTTTCAAAAGAACTTGTTAACCTGTAGGAATGAACAGTCAAATGTTGTATTTGTAGCATTAGTTCTGCCAATAACTGCTTTAGTGACTTGTGAAGTGAATTGAAGTTTTCTAAGGTTGTTTCCATCCCTATACTTCTTTAACTCTAATACTCCCAGTAGTCACAAATGGGAGGAGATAATTGGGATGTTGGGGTTATACATCACTGGAGATGTGCCTGAAATGTCAGTCTAATTTGACAAGGGTAAAAAAATAATATCAGCCAAGATGGCAGAATGAAGAAGGAATCCTCTGAAGCCCTCCGAAATTCCCCTCCAAACAACTGCAAAATAGCCTAGGAATTTATCTAGGAACAGGGAAGCCGTTAGTAGCACACAGAAACAAAATCTGTCTCAGTGGGGTGGGAGGGGAGTGAGATCCAAGAAGAGAAGGAGAGGCAGCAGCAGCAGCAGCAGTACCTAGTCTCTGAGCCTAGGGCAGTCTACCAGGGAGGCCTCACCCTCCTGTACCAGCAGCCCCATAGGCAAGGGAGCAGTCTGTGAAACACAGAAAGGTCACACTCCAGTGACCTGACTTCCAGTGTAAGCCACTAGAGAGACTTTGACCCCCTTGCTAACAACTAGTAAAACCACATCTTGCTACCTTGGGGTTGCTCAACAACAAGACCATACCCCTAGGACCTGCCAGCAGAGAGACCCTGTTTCCATAGCAACCCAGCAGCAAGGCCTGCCCACCTGAGAAGATCAGCAGCTAAATCCTACACTGAGGGGAGGCCAACAGGGAAGACCTGCCTCTCTTCCCTGCAAGCCATAAGTGTAACTTATCCTCTAGTGAAAGCAAACAGGTAAGTCTTGAAGTCCAGTGAAAGCCAGCAGTAAGACGCTGAGCCTTAACACAAAAAACTTGGAACAGTGAAAGACCATTGCCAAACTCTTACATAAAAACACTAAGTCACAAAAAAAGGCAGAAAATGAGCTAGTGAAAACAAATAATTTACATAGAAAGTTACTATGGTAACAGGGAGGAGCAAGGTATAAATGAGGAAAAGGACACTAGTGTCAAAATGGTTAAATGTGAAGTCTCAAAGAAAAATGTAATTTGACCAGAGGTTCTAAAAGAAGTCCAAGAATCCTTTAAAAAGTAAAAAGAAAATTAGAGAAGTGGAAGTATAATTTGGAAAAAAAATGAGAATAATGAAAGAGAATCATGAAAAAAGAGTCATTAGCATTAGAAAAGATATTAAAAAATTTATCAAGGAAAATAATTAAGTAAAAATAGACTTGAAAAAATGGAAAATGAAAAGCAAAAGTTCACTCAAGGAAATAATTCCTTAAAAATTAGAATTGAGCAAATGGAAAATAATAACTATGAAACATCAAGACAAAATAAAACAAAATTTTTAAAAGTGAAAAAAGAAAAGAAAATATGAAATATCTCATTGGACAAACAACTGACATAGAAAATAAATTCAAGAGAAAATATAAGAATGGTTGTACTACTTGACAACCTTGATTCAAAAAACAGCCTGGACAATGTTTTTCAAGAAATTATCAAAGAATATTGCCTTGACCAACATGAGAACCAGAGGATGAAATAGAAATTGAAATAATACAATGATTTCCTGAAAGTGATCTCCCCCCTAAAACCAAAACAAAACAAAATAGAATAATCATGACCAAATTACAGAGTTCACAGATTAAGGAGAAAATACTATAAGCATCCAGAAAGAAACTATTTAAATAACATGGAGCTACAGTCAGAATTACACAGGATTTGGCAGCTTCCACCAAAAAGAACCAGGGGAATTGAAATATGAAGTGCTTGAAGCCAAAGGAGTTAGGATTAGAACCAGAAATCATATGCCCAGCAAAAGTTGAATATAATCCTTGAAGGGAAAATGAACGTTTAATGGAATAGAGGACTTTTAATCATTTCTAATTAATACACCAGCACTGAATAAAAAATTTTATCTCCAAACGCACAACTCAAGGGAAATATGAAAAGGTAAAAAAGAAAAAAGAAAGTGAAAATATAAGTAATTCAATAAAGCTAAACTGTTTATATTTCTATATGGATGAAAATATTTATAACTCTTAAAAATCTTGTTCGTATAAAAGAAATTAGGAGTATATATAGAGAGTGTGATATAAGGTGACTTTGATGGGATAAAACCCCAGAAAAACAAAATAAAGGGATAAGAAAGAAAATTGACCTAGAAGAAACAGTGGAGTAATGGGGTAAACTATACCTTATGAAAGAGTTATTACGGAAGGGAAAACTGGTGGGAGTGGGGTGACTGACAAAGTTTAAACCTTACTCTCATCAAAATTGACTCCAAGAGAGAATTGTTTTGGATATAAAAATCTATCTTACTCTGCAATGAAGTAAAAAGGGACTGTGGTAATAAAAGGGGAGGGGATCTGATAAAAGGATGGATAAACTGGGGAAAGCAGTGATCAGAAAGCAAATAATTGTGAGGAGGAAAAGTGTGGGGAATGAGAGCAAGAGGGGAAAACAAGGGAAAATAGCATAGAGGGAAATACACAATTACTTATCATAACTATAAATGTGCATAGGATAAACTTACCTATTAAATGGAAGTGGATAGCAGAATGGATTAAAAACCATAATCCAAAAACGTATTGTTTGCAAGAAACACATCTGAAACAGAGAGTTACACTCGGCAAGTTAGATAAGAATTTATTTTAGTTCAGCTGAAGCAAAGAAAGCAGGGTTTTCAAACTCAGATGAAACAAAAATTAAAATAGATCTAATTAAAAGAGATAAGGAAGGAAACTATAACTTGCTGAAACATACCGTGAACAATGAAGTCATATCATACTAAACATATATGCACCAAATGGCATAGCATCTAAATTTTTGAAGAAATTGGATGAGTTATAGGAGGAAATAGATAATAAAACTATACTAGAGGGACCTCAACTTTTCCCTCTCAGAATGAGATAAATCTGAGTAAAAAATAAGCAAGAAAAATATAAAAGGTCGATAAAATGGTGGATAAGTTAGATACGATAGAGTTTTGGAGAAAACTGTGTGGCAATAGAAAGGCATATACCTTTTCTCAATAGTGCATGGTCCATACCCACAAACTGACCATCAATGAGGAGGAAGTTAAGACAATTGTTAGAAGCTATTTTGCCCAATTATATATCAATCAATTTGACAATCAAAATGAAATGGATGAATGCCTACAAAATTATAAATTGTCCAGATTAAAAAAAGAAGAAGAAATAGAATACTTAACTCGCTTTTTGGAAAAAAAAATGTTTAAAAAGTCATTAATGAAATTCCAAAGAAAACATCATCAGCACCAGGTAGATTCATAAGAGAATTCTACCAAACATCTAAAGAACAACTAATTCCAATGTTATATGAATCATTTTGAAAAAAAATAGGTTAAATATGAGTCCTACCAAATTCCTTTTATGACACAGATATGGTGTTCATACCTAAACCAGTAGGAACCAAAATAGAGAAAGAATGTTATACACTGATTTCTTTAATAAAAATTGAGGTTAATATTTTAAATAAAGTAATAGCAAAGAGATTATAGCAATATATCAAGGATCATACATTACAATGAGGTGGGAGTTATACCAGGAATGTAGAGTTGGTTCAATATTAGGAAAACTACCAGCATAGTTAACCATATCAATAACAAAACCAACAGAAATCACCTGACTGCCTGAATAGATGCAGAAAAAGTTTTTGACAAAATGTAACACCCCTTCCTATCAGAAACATTAGAGAGTATAGGCTTATATAAGGTTTACTTTAAATTGATAAGTAGTATTTATCTAAAACAATTAGAAAGCATTATCTATAATGGAAATAAGTTAGAAGTCTTCCCAATACCATCAGAGTTGAAGCAAAGATGCACACTATGAGCACTGTCACTCAATATCATACCATAAATGCTAGCTTTAGCAATAAGAGAAGAAAAAGAAATTGAAGCAATTAGAATATGCTATGAGGAAACACATCTAGGAAATCCTAGAAGATCAACTGAAAACTATTTCAAATAATGTTAACAGATTTGCAGTATATAAAATAAGCCCACATAAATCATCAGTATTTCTATATATTACCAATAAAGTCTAGCAATAAGAGATAGAAAGAGAAATTCCATTTAAAATAACTTTAGACAACATAAAATACTTGGGAGTCTTCCTGCCAAAACAAACTTGAGAACCATATGAAGGCAACTATAAGTCACTTTTCACACAAATTAAGTCAGATATAGACAATTTGAAAAAAATAATTGCTCATGGAGTCAACATAATGCAAATGACAATTCTGCCTAACATAGTCTATTTATTCTGTGGCATATCAATAAAACTATCAAAAATTTATTTTCTAGAGCTAGAAAAATAATAACAAAATTCATCTGTAATAACAAATGCAGAAAGATATCAAGGGAATCAATGAAAAAAAGTTTGAAAGAAGGTGGTCTAACTGTAACAGACCTCAAATTGTACTATAAAAGAGGAATTTCGTATACAATTTGCTGCTGGGTAGGAAAGACATTGGTGGATCAGTGGAATAGATTAAGTATAAATTATAGTAAATAACCATAGTATATGATAAACCCCAAAACTCAATGTTTTGGAACAAAAACTCATTATTTCATGAAAACTTCTGAGAAAAGTGGAAAAAGTGTATGGCAGAAACTAGGTGTAGACCAACATCTCATATCATATACCAAGATAAGGTCAAATGGGTACATACTTTGCCCATGAAGGATGATATCATAAGCAAGTTAAGAGAGTATTAAATAGATTAATTGTCAGATTTATGGATAAGAATTTAGAACCAGAGAACATATAGAGAGCATTACAAATTCTAAAATAGATAATTTTCCTCATATAATTTTTTTAAATGTGTAAACAAAACCAATACAATCAAAAGTATGAGGAAAATAGAAAAGTGGGGGGATTTTTCTGCAACATATATCCCTTAGAAGGGCATCATTTTTCATAAATATGTAGAACTGAGTCAAATATATAAGAATGCAAGGCATTCCCCAACTTATAAACAGTCAAAGGATATGAACAGGCAGTTTTCAAAAAATCAAAGTTATCTATAATCATACAAGAATGCTCTAAATAACTATTTATTATACAACTGCAAATTAAAACAACTCTGTGGTACCACCTCACACATATGAGATTGGCTAATGTGACAAAAAAGGAAAATTATAAATGCTGGGGGGATATAGGAAAACTGGGACAAAATGCATTATTGGTGGAGTTGTGAACTCATCCAATCATTCTGGAGAGCAACTGAACTATGCCAAAGGCCTCTAAAAATATGCATACCGTTTGATCCAGTAATACCACTGCTAGGTCTATAGCCCAAACACATCCAACAAAAGGGAAAAGGACGTATTTGTACAAAAATATTCATAGCAGCTTTTTTTGTTGTGGCTAAGAATTGGAAAGTGAAGAGATATCCATCACTTGGGGAATGGTTAAACAAACTGTGGCATTTGATTGTAATGGAATATCATTTATTGCATTGTATTATTGTAGAAATGACAAGCAAGATGATTTCAGAAAAACCTGGGAAGACTTATATGAAATAAACTATAGTAAACAGAACCAGCACAATATTGTACATAATAGCAGAAAATTTTTTGATGAAGAATTGTGAATACCTTAGTTATTCTTAGCCCTACAATAATACAAGACAATCTCAAAGAACTAATGATAAAGCATACCATCTGCCTCCAAAGAAAGAACTTATATTGTTGCAATAAACATGCTATTTTTCATTTTCTTTCTTTTATTAGAGCTTTCTTGTACAAATGACTAATATGGAAATATACATAATTGCACATGTCTAGTCTATTGATTGCTTAACATTTCATGGAAGAGGAAATGGAGGAAGGGAGAGGGAGAGATAGAGTTTGGAACTCCAAATAAAAATGTTAAAAGAAATAATGTCAGTACATCACCTAGGACTGACAGTGCTATATCTAGCATATAGTCGTTTGAAATGCTTCCTAAGTATTTAGAGTGATTTAACTGGGTAAAAAATAAGCAGAGATCTTTTAAATACTGATCATTTATGATGTTATTTATTATGAAAGTGATGTTATCTGAGAAATACAACAATTAAAGAAATAGATATACAATATTAGAACAATTGCTATATTTGTAGTCATGTGAAAATATATAAATCCTGGTCCTACTACTACTAGCTGTTTGACTTTGGGTAAGTCATTTAATTCTCTGATCCTTTTTCCTCATTGCAAAAGGAGGAAGTTGAATCAAACAACACACATTTAATGCTGTTTTAGACCTTGTGGATATAAACCACAACAGCAAATGAAAGCACCCTTTCTTGGTGATTTCTAGGGTCTCTTACACCTCTAAATGCATTGATAACTTCAGACACAGGACATAGTGGATCTCCAAAGATAAAGTTTTTCTCTTAATGATTTTGGCATCATGAAGAAATGATGCCTGGAAGACATCTAAATTCCAGGTATGGGCAGAAAATTCTGAGGGTTTTTTTCTTCATTATTATAAAGTTTTATTTTAAATTTGTGGTATCAAACAAGCATTTCCATAAAATTGTACACTTAAAAAAATGATTGCTCATGAAACTGCAAATGTAATATGTACAACTCCTTATTCCTTTCAAACATAAAAGAAAATTTTTATATAAATTTCTTTTTTCCTTCCTTCCCTCCCCTGTCCAATAGATTGCTACCGTTAGCTTCATACATGCACACACTTACTTATACACAAATGTACACATACATACATATATATTTACACATATGCTCCCACACCTACATATATACATACACACACATATATGTATATATTATTCTATACATACTTCTGCTTATCAGTTCTTTCTCTGGGTGCAAAGAGTGATTTTCCTCAAATGTCCTTTAGTGTTAATTTGGTTTTAGTCAATAAATTGATGGGACAGTGTCAAGAAAAGAGACTCCTTTAATATAAAAAGTTATTTATTCTGGTGAAAAAGGATTAATTGCTTTTTTATTAATAAGAGGGAAGTTAATAAGCTTCATTTATAAGGGCCAAATTTATATTTTGATAAGTGTGGATAATAAAGATCTGAGATCAAAACCAGGAGGTAGGCAATAGGAATCTATATGACAAAGAAAAGAGTATCCCTGAAATTCACTAAACGTTATACATATAAGCCCAGAGTCTAGTATTTGACCTGCCACATAATAGATGTCTAATAAATATTTTTTGATTAATTAAATTAGATATAAGTAGAAAATGGTTTGTCCAGGTGATAAATAATAAGCTTACAAATATACTAGATAAATATAAAGCAGTTCTGGAGCAGAAGGCGCTAACAGCTGGGAAGGTTTCAGGAAAATCTTCTTATAGAAGATATATCTTGAGCTGTGTCTTTAAGAAAACAAATGGTTCCAAGACATAGAGCTGAAGAATGAGAGCATTCCAGATGTAGGAGCAGCTAATATAAAGATACAGAGATTAGTAATGGCATGTGCTGTGTGAGAAACCGCTAGGAGAGCCATAGAAATAGACTGCATAATGCAGGAAAAAGATCATAACAAAGTTAGAAAGATAGGTTGGACAAGATTAATAAGGGCTCTAGTAGTGAAACAATGGAGTTTATACTTATAAAGAGCAAGTAAAAATCATTGGAGGTTAGTGAAGAAGGGAGTGACATGATCAGATCTGTACTTTGGGAAATGATTCATCTCATTAGTAGCTATGTGAAGGAATGTTTGGAGAAGATAGAAAGTTGAGGGAGGAGAATGAAGCAGGAGACTTTTTCCATAGTCTGAAAGAGAGGTGGCCCTGACCTACGGTAGTTGTACAATGAGTAGAAAGAAGGGAAAATATGAATAATATCAAAGGACAGTCCACAAGATTTGACAGCTAAGTGGATTTATGAGGTGAGAAGACATGGGTAACATTAAGATTGTGAACTCAAGCAACTAGAGAGATACCTGTATCTTCCACAGATAGGAAAGTTCAGAACATTGGTGATTTTGAAGTGAAAGATGATAAATTTAGATTGGGACATGTTGTGTTTGAGATACTCATATGACACCTAGTTTGAAATATCTAGGAGTCAGAGTTACCTTATTGGAGCTCAGAAGAAATCTTAGATCAAGACATGTATATCTTAGAGTTATCTACATAGAAATGCTAATTAAATATAAGTCCGATTTGAGCTGATGAGGTCACCAAATAACAGTGTATACAGAGAAGAGGGCCCAGGACAGAATCTTGGGGTACATCTAACGTTAGCTGGTATGATATGGATGATGAAAATCAAATAAAATTTACAAAGAATGGTCAGAAAGACAAGAAGGAAATTCAGGTTCAGCAGGGTCATAAAAACACAGAAAGAAGACACTCAAGAAGACAGCAAATAACTGTGCCAAATGCTGCAGAGAAGTCAAGAAGGAGGCTTGAATAAAGGAATGAAACAATGAATAAGTATCATTAGTAGTAGTAGCAGTAGCAGCAGCAGCAGTAGCAGTAGCAGCAGCAGCAGCAGCAGCAGCAGTAGCAGTAGTAGCAGCAGTAGCAGCAGTAGCAGCAGTAGCAGTAGCAGCAGTAGCAGTAGTAGCAGTAGTAGTAGTAGTAGTAGTAGTAGTAGTAGTAGTATAGTAGTAGTAAGCATTGGCTATATCCCAAATAACGTGATAAACTTTGGGGCTATAAATACAAAAGTGAGACAGTTCTGCCCTCCAAGAGGTATATATTCCAATAGTATCAGGACTCAACTTACTAGGGTAATAGATAGAGAATTGGCACTTTGATCTAAAAGCTGCAGAGAACATGACTTGATTCATAGAGATCCTACCCTGAAATAATGAAAAAATTCATTTGGTTATATGATCAGAACCAGAGGGCTTGGAGGAAAGAAAGAATATGAAGGCAGCAGATGAGCTTTTGGATAATATAGGTGGGTAATAGTTAATAAACAAAGCATATCTAGAACCTTCATGAAATATTGTCCAAAATGAAGTTGTTCATATTGAGGGCAATGACTAGGTCCCAGGGCAAAAATTTCAGAGAAGAAAAGATTGAAATTTCAAGGTCAAAGACTAAGGAAAAGCCATCATTTACATTACATTAATTTTTTAAAGAATAAGAACCTTTTAAGACTTCTCATTTGCTTGTCTATACAACGGCAAATATCAATCATCTACATAGTGGCAATCAGCAAACAAATCAGTATTATCTTAATTAAGTCTATGATTTTCAATGCAACTTCAGACACATGAAAAACAAAGTAGGGATCAAAGCTTTTCTTTCATTTCCTGGTTACTTTAAATTTTTTCAGTGTATAAAGATCCCTTTGGCCTCAAAAAAACTCTGTGTTCAGATAATTCCACAGAGTAAAAAGCTAAGAAATTAGCCATATGGTGTTAGTTCATCAGATTCAATTAATTTAACTATATACTTAAGCCAACTGGTCACAGGCCATAGCTTTTCTGTTTTCTACTGTGTAAAATATACTGCTCCAATAAATACGCTTCAGGCTTTAGTTTCTTCCCTAGTGTCTAAATCACTCCCTTAGAGTAAGTGAGGATTTGGCCTACATTCCAAGAGTAAATACTAGATACTTGGAGTTTGATAAAAGGAAAAACCTGTAAAATAGTAAAGTGTGCTGTGACCCTATGCCACATTAGGAAAAGGAGACTGTTGACATTTTCACTCATGATTTAAAGAAGTCTGGATACAACGTACCTCTATGAGTAGATTATCTTGTCTAAAAACAGGGGAATCAACAAGATGAACTATTGAGGTTTTTTTCTCTATACATGTAGTTTTTTCAACTATTGTCCTAGAAATGGTAGGGCAGGAAGACCCTTCATTGTTAGGTGATACTTTCACATATTTGAAATTATATTAATCTTTGTTCTTTTGTTTATGTATTCACTACTATTTGCTCACTCTTCATAATGTGAGCTCTGTTACCATAGTGCCAGAACAACTGGTTAAGCATACTGTTGCTATGGGAACAATGACATCTTTCATGGGATATCTTTATCTCTTAATCTCTGTTCCAGTATTGTTGTTTGTTAACCTTCATATTAAAATAAAACATACTGTAAAATAATGCACAATTATTTAGATTTTTACCAGAATTCAAGTCATCTCCTTTGACACTTTTATTAACTCTTTGGGAGAACTTGAATACCACTTAGTAAATGGACATGATAGGATTTTTGAAAAATATTCTCTAGTGTTTTTCCTCAATAATTGCTATTTGTTTTCTTCACAGAGACTTTTTAGAATAAAATTCCTTTATGAATAGACTCCATTTCACTTGGTGTCAAAGTGGCCAAGAAACATGCTTGTTAGTGACAGAGTAAATTGTCACTATTTGTGTTTTCTTAGGAACCTTCATCTTCTATTTACTCTAGGAAAAAAATACATTTAACTGATAAGAATCTCATTTCTAATCCATACATATCTTTGAAAATATATGTATCTCTTTTTAAGATAATAGATTTAAAACTATGCCGAGCCCTAACTTACAAATTGTTATTTTATTATACATATGAATTTTATTATTGCATTCATTATCATTATATGTAATATATGTATGTTTATATATAGTATAAATATAAATAATAAATAAATAAAAATTACTAAGATAAATGAATACTTTCAAAACTCCATCCCTTTTTTGGCCCCAGAGGAAATCATCTCAGATTTAATATAACCTTATTTTCCCTCAAGAGAGTTAAATACCAACCTACCTGTATGTATGTGTGCATGTGTATATGTGCACTAATATGTTTGTGTGAATGAAAACCTTTGTAGATCATTGAACTGGGGGAAAATAAAGTAGCACATATATTTTAAAAAGACAATATCAAAAATAATGGGGGAGGAATGTTGAAACCAAACCAGGAAATCAACAAAATATTAAATGAAAAGAGTTACACTATATACGTAGTCACTAGTTTAACACATAATTATATCAAAAAATCCAAAATAAAATTGTAGATTCAATGAAATCAAGTGAAGGGCATGAGCATGCATTAAGCCTCTAATATATTCCATGTAATGTAGTCAATTTTTTCAATCATTATCTCATATGATCCTCACTATAACCCTGACATTATCACCTCCATTTTATAAATGAGGAAATTGACGCAGCCATAGTACAAAAGATTTTCACTGGGTCATATATGTACTAAGTGTCAGGAAGACTTAATTTGTAAAGAAATTCTCTTGATAGGATTATAGTCATCAAGTTACCAAAAATTGCTAAGTAAAGAAAGTTTTGGTCCTGCCTTTCTAAAGAGTATTAAAGAAAATATGTGCTACTTTTATTTCTTTTTTAAAATTGTTTTTACTCTAATGGGTTTTAGGTAATAACATGTTCCATCATGTTCCATTTAGTAACATTTTAGAGACAGTCTCCCTTTGATTTTTTTTTAACAATTGGACAGGAATTCCTTCAAATGAAGATACTGATAGTTTTTTTAAATTTTCATTTCTGATAAGTTTTCCAATAAGTTTCATCAAATTCTTCATTGCTAGTTGTTATTTTATCTTTTTCAAAGAGAGATTTCAGTATAGTGAGTATGATGAAAAATACATAAGAAGCTCAAGTATGCCAAATGGGATGAGTGACTACTAGGAACTATCCAGAAATGAAATAGATTGACCACATCAATTTCATCCAGCGCTGTGAGTACACAACCATGTGATGTCAAGATTGTCAAGATTGCTATCTGTGCCTGTCCCACACTATAGTTTTGAAGCTCTTGGAAATTTCAAAACAAATTAGTTTGTCAGAGTAAGATGGAAGTTGAAAAAAAAAACTTAAATGGATAGATGTTTTTTATTTTCACATCAGAAAATAAAATTATGAGTTACAGGTACTATTGAGAAGTATACTATTTTGAAGTCAAGTTGAGGAAGAAATAAAAAATAATACTATTCCAAATTTAGATAAGATAACCTGGAGACCTTCTGTAGTGCAGAGAAGAAAGCGTCTAGCAATAATAGTCTGAATGGGCCTTTATAACCATGTAGTTGCAATCATAAAGTCAGGCAAAGGTAACAGATCAAAGAATCTGGTGAATTAACCCCAGCACTACTTGCTTGGAATGAACTGTTCTGAGAGTAGTAACACTTAACATGAAGCCTAATCTAAAAGGGCTTTAAACAGCTACCCCAAGGTACACATCCTGGGAAGTTTGAAACTGAAATACTACTGACCAGAAACAGCAGACTGGAAAATTAGGCTTCACTAGAAAACAGGAAAGCCACTGTTCCCAGTGATTGTTTCTCAGACAGAACTGTTCTGAACCATAGTGACACAACTTCTGTATGAAGAGATGGGGTTTTCTTTCCAGTTATTCTCTTTCACCACTTGTGTGTGAGTAGAAGTGAGGAGGTGGAAGAACTTTGATTTACATTGGTTTGTTAATGATACAGTAAGACTTTATACCATTTGGTTTAGCTTATTTAATTAAATACTCTGTTGGATTTCTAATGATTTGTCTGGTATATAAGTAGTACCTAGTCTAGTTGGGGCTTGTTGTTTGTGCTACTACATCCTTCTTTTCCAAAGAGAGTTTTCTGGTCATTGGGAATATTGAAAAATGGTAAGAAGATAGAGTCTACCTAATGGAGTGAGTAAATGGCAAACATTTCAGAAGTAAATTATATTGATCACATCTGTTATGAGAGCATAATGATGTAATGACAAGAGTGGTATGATGTCCAACTTTTGGTTTATGCCTACTCAACTTCCTTATTTTGTGTTTTGAAGCCTTCTTGAGGCTCATGGAAATTTCAAGACAATTTTATATGTCAGGACATCATTGTAATTAAAAAGTGAAGCAAAACAACAGAAATGACATAGAAAGTTGTGTGTGCTTATTTCCAACTCAGAAAATCAAATTATGAGATTTAGGCATCATGGAGAAATAAATTACTTGTACTTAAAAACAAGAAGAATATGTATTTTTACTTTTATTTATATATGTGTGTCATATATATATATATACATATATGTGTATATATATGGAGATAAAAATATACTTTACATACACATACTATATATGGTATACATGCATGCATATACTTACATGTTGCATATGTTTTTATTCTTTTCTATTTTCTGTTGCTATGTAGCTAGTAGGCCATTAGAAGATGTGTAGCAGTTGATCAATATATTAACATCCAGAGTATAGACTAAATAAATTTCTTCTATTAATTAAAACAATTTAAAACTAGGGCATACTCAATTGTTATGATCTCATCAGTTTGTGGGCAAGAATTGAGTTTTTCATCATTTTAAACCATAAAGAGCTAACTCAGCAAAATCTCTTATCATAGGTGTCAATGAATTCTGGTTGGCAGTGAAAGAATAAAGAAAAAAATTAACTTTTCATGTAGCAGTAATAGTTAACCTTTTTTCATTTTTTTCCTATGCTTCACATGGAGAAACAAAACATTTGCTTCCATAAATTCTCCCTACTCCAATTCTGCTCAGATGTCAAAATAATCTTCCTAAACCACAGGTCTTACCATGTCATGGTCCTCACATACCCCAACAAACTCCAACAGCTTCCTATGGCCTTCTAGGATCAAATGTCATATAGTTTTCTGTTTTGCACTCAAATTCTTTCAATGAGAAGTTTTCTGCAATTCCCCTTAATATCAGTGTCTTTTCTTTGTTGATTATCACTATATCAATAATTGATTCCTTGGTATCTAATTGTTTGCATGTCATATCCCCCTTAACTGTGAGCTCCTTGAGAGTAAGGACTGTCTTTTTGTTTTTTTTTTGTGACCGCACAATGACTAAAACATGAGGCCTTTTATAAATGCCTATTTATGAAATGTCTTAATTCAAGGTCCCTACCCTGAGGGAATTTGTGTTTTAGCTTTTGATGGCTATATATTCTTGCACTTTTCTGTGCTTTGACATGCAGTAATTCATTTAATACCTTTTTTTCAAATCTAGGAAACATGTAAATATGCATATCATATGAACTCTAAATGTGAGTTTTATTATTACTGTATACTTGATATTAGGGGAGAAAATACATTTACATAAAGGGAGGTCACAGGCCATGGAGTGCTATGGTGTAGTAGGCAGACAAAATACATACACACGTGCACATATTACATATATTATATAAAATATATAAGTGTAAAGCCAACCATGGAAGCACACCTGAGGACTGTTGCTGTGAATGACTTTAAGCATATAATCACAATTATATATAATCCCATCTATTCAGCAATAAAGCTAACATTGTTCAATAAAGCAAAGCATAACTTTCATAGCAACATCCTTAAGCAAAACATATCATCTAATACGTATATGTATCTCACAACACTTAGTATGCCATAAGGCATATATATCAGCTCCTCTCCAAAGTCAGGGGGTCCCAGGCTAGGGTCTTCCCTAACATAATAATATCCTTAAGGGGTAGCAGAGAATGCCACACTATCCACCCCCAGGTCACTCTATGAACAATTTCCTTAATCAATACATAGTGCCCACGTAAAATCCTCTCTCATCTTCACTGGAGACTGACTTCCAAACCCCACAGCTCCTCCACAGCGGGCCAAGCACTCCCAGCTCTTGCCTGGGTTTACACACAGGTAATTCTCTGCTTCTGCTTCTTGTCTCACCTCATGGGGATTGTTTCACTGAAAATTCTTCCTAATTTTGCCTGACAACAGGCTCCAGGAGCTCCTGCCTGCAGCTTCTGTTTCTGAGAAAACAAAGCTTAAAAGGCTATAACAATATTTATACACATTACCAGCACCAACATGTCAATTCACTCGAAAAGACCAACAGACAGGACTTCTGTGTGAGGAATTAACACAGATCAACAGATAGGTATCCTGACATCACAAACATTTTTTTTCTGTTAGGTCTCCCCACAAGCAAGTTCCACGAGCCCACTCATTCTCCCTTCTCTCTCTCTCAACTCTGCTTCTGACTTATCTATTTGTCCAAGCAATTATATATATATATATATATATATATATATATATATATATATATATATATATATACTATTTCTAATCAAAGATTCCTGATTGATTCAATCAAAGGCAAGACTCAATCAAAGTCATTGATTAGCTAAAATGCAATCCAGAACAGTAGCAAAAAATCCTGTTTTGTTTGCATATATATATATATATGTATATATATATATATATATATGCAAACAAAACAGGATTTTTATATAATATATATATATATGTATGTATACATATATATGTATGTATACATACTCAAATATGTATTATACATATTCTCACATATTTACTTATATGTGTATATGTGTTTATGTGTCTTCTTGACAGTAATCTTCTGAAAGTGGGAACTTTAGTTTAAATAAATATTTTGTCTCTCCCAGTGTGTAGTACATAGCAATAATAAAGGCAATGTCCTGCTTCTCAGAGAGCTGCAGTCTAGTAGGTAGATAAGATATACACATGTTACGCAGTATTCCATGATATCTATATTAGACTAATTGAAAAGTAAAATAGCATATAAAGGAAATTTAAATGACAGAGAATTATAAAACAAATTAGAAAAGAAGCAAATTCTGTTTCAATATCAGGAAAAACTTCCTAACAATTAAAGCTATCTAAACCCACAAAGGTCTGTTTTTGTAATGTGGTGTTTTGCTAGTTGACCACTTGTCAGATACATTATAGAAGGAATCACTCTTCATTCGTGGTTTGGATATCTCTATCTATCTATCCATCCATCTATATATTTATCTATTATGAGGTCACTTTTGTCTCTGAAAAACTATGATTCTCTGCATGTTATTTTTTCAAAGTTTCATCTGATAAAAGATGCTTGTAGTGTGATGAAGAGAACACTCAGATTTGGGTTCAAAAAAGATTGGGTGGAATATTAACCTGAGTAGAAGACTTAGTGGATTGTGCCAAAATCTTGTCGACTTTGTCTCCACGTCTGTAAAATGAACAAACAATATCTTTAGTATCTTGCAATCATTACAAAAATTAAGTGAGAATGTGGCAAGTATACGGTAAATCTGTAACATACTCTGCAATAAGCTATTGCCAAGCTTAAAGAAAATAATGTTAATATTTTATGCTGATAATGTTTAGAGTTAATAATTTGATACATTCAACTTAGTGCATGAAAAATATTTTAAAATATTTATGAAAAATTCTCTAAAATGGAGACATATGCTCTCTTTTTCTAACCTCAAAAATAAGTGATTTAACTGTTTTCCACATTCTCTGTATCAAGAAATTATTATTGCTTATTATAAAATGATTTCTTTTAAAGAAAGGCCTCGATGATGTGGAGGTGGTTCCTGACTTTTTGAAAGATGTGTGTCCAGTAAATACAGATCATGTAACCCCATCTCATGCTTTCAGTAATCTCCAGTGACTCCCTATTACCAAGGGGATTAAATGTAAAACCCTGTGGTTTTTAAAGTTCTTTATAACCTAACCCTTTCCTATATTTTCTGTCTTATACTTTATTCTCTTCCAAATAAATTCTGATCCAGTGACTCTGTCTTCTTTGCTATCCTTCACCTGTGGCACTCCATCTCCTGGCAGTGCATTTTCAGTGGAAATTCCCCTACCCTCTACTTGAACTGCTCTTCCTCCTCATTTGTTCTCTTGGCTGCCCTATATTACTTTAGTTAAGGTCCCACCTTTTGAAAGAAGCCTTTCTTGACCCTCCTTAAACCTAGTGATTTCTCTCTGCGATTATCTCCAATTTATCTTGTAAATATATAATTTGCATCTTCCTTATCAGACTAAGGTATTTCTTGTTCACTTGTTTCAGGTACTTTGTGACCCCATTTGGGGTTTGCTTGGAAAAAGATACTGGAGTGGTTTGCCATTTCTTTCTCCAGATCATGTTACAGAGGAGAAACTGAGGCAAATAGTGTTAAGTGACTTGTTGAGGGTCACACAGCTGGTAAGTGTCTAAGCCAGATTTGAACTCAGGAAGATAAGTCTTCCTGATTCTAAGCCCAGGGCTCTATATACTGTAACACCCCCATTATCAATATGCTGAAAGAGGGCAAGCTTATAATTCTGGGTGACTTTAATGCCAGAGTATTAACCGATTATCAGACATGGCAGGGAACACTTGGGAGCACTGGAGTCAGAGACATCAACAGCAAGTCACTTGTTTCTAAAGACTTGTGCATCTCATGATCTCATCGTCACCACTCTCTTACCATTAACTAAATGAAATAAAATTTTATGGATGCACCCTCACAGCAAATATCCAATTTATTTGTCAATAAATCTAATGGCAAATATTGCCATTTAATAAACTGTGCCAATATAATGAGAAAAGAAAGACAAAGTGTGAGAATAACAAGGCAATGGGTGGTATAGAGGGCTGGGCAGATCATAAATTTCTCCTCTCCCAGTTAAACATTTCATTCAACAAAAGTAGTAGCCTGAAGGCAAGACAACTATGAATGGACTTAATATCAATAGATTAGAGCCATTCTCAGAGAGAACAATCCATAGTTGATTGGGAGGGGAAAACTGAGGCAACACATAGTTGGCAACATTGGAGAGAAAAGGAGTGGGCAGCTTTCAGAGATTTGGTGTACAACACTGCATTTACTCATCTGGGCCAGAACACTTGCAAATATAATGACTGTCTTGATAAAAATGATGGGGAAATTCAGAAGATGTTAAAGAAAAAAGTGAGAATTCCATAGAGTTTAAATAGCAGGTTATTTCATATGTCTCTAAGAAGGGAGCATGTAACTCCATCAAAAATAAAGTATAAGTAAAGCTTGGAAAGATGCAGAATTCTTGGTTCAGTAAGTAGGTAGAGGAAATTCAATTTTGCACCAATAGTAGTAATCCAAAGATTTTTCATGATCCCTTAAAGATTATTTATGGGCCAAAGACTTTCAGTGCATCTCAACTACTCAGTGTTGATGGAACCACATTTATTAGTGATAAGGACATGATCCTGGAGAGGTGGGTTGAATACATCCATAGTGTTCTCAACAGACTATCATCAATCAACGCTGAAGTTATAGGTTGGAATCAGTCCCTGTCTTGCTGAATTTCCAACAGAAGAAGAGGTTTTGAATGCCATTAAGCTGTATCTGTGTGTAAAATTCCTGGTGCTGATTCTATACCCCCTGAGATTTTCCAGTCGGGGGTCCATTCCTCTTACCAAAGCTGACTGAAAATTTCTAGGTTATATGCCAAGATGCTACTTTATAGGAATTCAAGGATGCTTCCATTGTCCATTTCTGTAAAGGAAAGGGAATTAGGTTGACCATGACCATCACAGACGGTAACTTTCTTGAACATTGCCTGCAAGATTTTTGTGCTTAATAGAATGATCCTTCATCTGGAATATGGTCATCTACCCAAGAGCCAGTGCGGCTTCAGAAAGGGTTGAGTAACTGTTAATATGATATTAGCTGATTGACAACAGCAGGAGAAATGCCAGGGGCAAGACAAAGGTCTGTATACAACATCCATTAATCCAGCAAAGGACTTTGATACTGTTATTCATGTGGGCTTGTGAAAAAATTATGGTGAAATTTGTTGTCTGTAGAAAAAAATCATTAGTTTTGCGCATTACATTCATGACACTATGCTTGTCTAGATTCTGGATAATGAACAATGTTCTTATGCTTTCCTAGTCACTAATAGTGTGAAGCAGGGCCATGTGCTTGCTCCCATGGTTTTTAGCATGATGCTTTCTATGATCTTGTTGGATGAGACCAAAAAAAGGCATCAGCTATTGCACTGATTGTTATTTGCTTTTTAACTTAAAAAGTTTACCATTAAAGACTAAAGTGGAAGGAGAGTAAGTGCATGACTTTTCGTTTCTGGATGAATGATCATTCAATGGAGGCTCTGAGGGTGAAGTGCAACAAATTATTGATTAAGTCTTTTCTGCTTGTTCCAATTTTGGTCTAAAATCAACACCACAAAAACAGAGGTTCTCTACCATTGAGCATCACACAATC
Source organism: Potorous gilbertii (assembly GCA_028658325.1). NCBI lineage: Eukaryota > Metazoa > Chordata > Mammalia > Diprotodontia > Potoroidae > Potorous > Potorous gilbertii. The sequence goes on from CM053771.1 coordinate 432,156,151, forward strand.
CAGATGTGGAGCTGTTGGTTTCAACAAATGAAGAATTTTTTATTTGTATAGATAAATTCATTTAGCTTGGCTGTATATTTTCAGGAATAGTTGATGTATGCATTGGCAGACCTAGCTCTGTGTTCCGAAGGCCCTGAAAGAAAGGGTGAGAGAGAAGAGGTATTAGACTGCCTACAAAACTGAAAGTCTACAGAGGTATTGCGCTGACCTTCTTGTATGCTTGTGAAATCTGAACAACACACCAGTGTCATTGCAGGAAAATAAATCTCTTTCATTTGAACTGTCTTAGGAAGTTTCTAAAGATCACCTAACAAGATAAAGTACTAGACTCTGAGGTCATTTTTCAAACTGAACTGCCAAGCATTCAAACTCTATTAGAGAGAGCATAACTCAGATGAGGTTGCAACATTGTTTAGCTGCCCAAAGTATATTTACCTAAAATATTTTTTATGAAGAACTCATGCAAGGTAAGCACTCACATTGAATTCAGAAGAATTGATACAAGTACACTCTCAAGGTCTCTCTGAAGAACTTTGGAACCAGCTGTGAGAAATGGGAGACACAGGCACAGGACTGTCCAGCATGGCATGCCTACATCAAAGAAGGTGCTATATTCTATGAGCAAAGTGGAAGACTAATAACTCAAAAGAATCATGAGAGTGGCAAAGCCAAGATGGCGGAGTAGAAAGACGCATATTTGCTAGCTCCAAATCCACAGCCCATAGATTTCCTGTAAAAAGAACTCCCGACAAATTCTGGAACAGTGGAAGCCACACAGAAACACAGTGAAGGAGATCTCCGTTGCAGAGAGCCCTGAAAAAACGACCACAAAAGTACCCCGGACGGGAGCAGAGCCCTCCCCTGTGGAGCGCTCCCCCTCCCGCCTCGGCTGTGCAGCACTGAGAGGAGCGAGCAGACCCAAGCAGGCTTCCGGGACCGTAATCTCTGGTGGCCGCGAAGGTCCCACCACCCACAGACTCACAGGTCAGTGAGAGAGACGGGCTGAGAGGGGAGAGGGGTATCTCGGGGACTCAGACCCCCTGGGAGGCGGCCGCTGCGGCAGAGGCAGAGGACGCTCGGCCAGAGGCCCACAGAGCAGGCAGGAGCTCCACCACAGCTCCATTACATAAGATCTCTGCATCAACCTTCTGAGGGAACTGAGCCTGGGAGGTGGCCCTGCCCCCACCTGAGAACCAGCAGATAAGCTCCCACTGAAGAGCAGTCAGGCCTGCCACCAAAAGCCCTGAGGCTGGGGAGCAGCATTTGAATCTCAGACCCCAAGCACTAGCTGGGCAGATCTAGGCCAGGGGTGGAGAGGACTCTCAGAAGTCAAGTAACTGGCTGGGAAAATGCCAAGAAAAGGGAAAAAAACTAAGACCATAGATGGTTATTTTCTTGAGAAGATGA
>CM053771.1:432158057-432184812 GCA_028658325.1 Potorous gilbertii
TGGGGTAAGGGAAGGGAGGGATGATAGAAGAGAGGGCAGATTGGTGATATGGGTAATTAGAATGTCCAGTGTACTGGGGAGGGGACAAATGGGGAGAAAATTTTGGAACCCAAAATCTTGTGAAAATGAATGTATAAAGTTAAAAAAAAAACAGTCACTACAATAAAGTAAATTAAAACACTGAAAAAAAAAAGAATCATGAGATGCACACATTCAGACATCTCAATCCCACATATTTATATGAACTATTTTTTTCTGATCTGTGATAAAGCCTTCTGTCCTCGTATTAGTCTGATTACCATGGTCAGATGCCTTCACTCCAACATAGCAATATCATTTTAGTCATCTTTGAGAATGAAGGACATCCACTAACCAACCATTCAATGAGCCCATGAGCTCCTAGAGAGCAAGGTCTTTTGCTTGTTTATTTTTGTTTTTGCCTTTCTCTATGAACTACGTGGTTAGAACAATACCCAACTCATAGTAGGTGCTTGATAAATGCTCATTGATGTATGAACTACTACTACTCCCTCTCTATTGCGGTATAGAGCTAGATTCAGAATATTGCACTTCATATATGAATTTTCCTGTATTGTAATGTTGAAAATTGTGTGTAATATTTTTTATAACAGACCATTGACCAAATGATAGCTCACTTAACCCAAATTAAGGTACTCATTCCCTATCTCCCTTTAAATTATGCATAAGCTAGCAGAGTACAAATGGGATGCCCCATGGTCCAAGATATACAGAAATCAACACACTTAATTTGGTCTAACAGCTGCTTCCATAGCCTAAGGGAAGGACATACAACTCAGAAAAATGGAAATGAAAAACTAAATCATCAGATACTGTAGTATCAACATCCTTCTGAGAGCTGCATCCTGTCACAGAATACTCTAAATTTCTGAACTTCAAGGTTCTGCTACAACCATCAGCATTGAGGAAATCTATAGTAAATATTTAACACACAGTTAATGACTCCAGGTTTCATGAGTTTTTTTTCAGATTTTTTAAAATAGCTACCACCTGTCTTGTTTCATTCATATACTTGAGACTATTGCCCTGCATCATCATCCCTCAGGGAAAACAGCTGTCCATAAGAATTTTCTTTTCCTGTGCTGAAACAGCACACAGGTATTGAATGGTATGGGCATACCCAGGGCATCACAATGGTCAATGATCTGATTCCTGTAATAGTGATAGACATATAGAAATGGCCTCTTTCCTCCTTCTATAGAAATTCTTATTAATCTCTTGTATAGGAAAAATTAGAGCATCATAGAATCTTGGATCAGGAAAAGATTTCAGATTTTGAATGCAATCTCTTTTTATAGGTGAGGAAACTGAAGTTTAGGGAAATCTACCGATTAACTCAATGATACATAGCTCACAATGGCAGTTCTAGTATTTGAAGTCAAATCGTCTCTAAATTTCTTTCCATCTTCAAAGACAAGTTCAAGCCCCATCAACCATGACCTGAAATCTCTAAAATTTTATAGCACTTATTAGATGTATAACACATTATGTAAATTAAGAATATACAACACCTGATACGGTATTGGTAGACAATAGATTTTAAAAGACCTTTTAGTTGATAGATAGTACTATTCATATCAATCTTATCTCAATTAGATGATAACTCTTTTAGGGCATATACTCTGTTTTATCAATAGGTACTAATGGTAGTAGCAATGAGCCCTGTCTTTATGTGCGTGTGCAGCATACAAAATTAATTCAATTCCATTGAAGCCTATGCAAATGGACTGTAATTATTTCTTGTCCACTGAGTATATGGTATGGAGGCTTTATGATTGACATTGACAAAGGATAATGTGGAGAAGAGTGTACCACAGATGTTAGGCAGAAATAAATTCTATTCTTCTGTTCTTTCTATAATTATGCACTAAATATCTCTTTGCAAAATCTGACTGATTTTAATTAATTAAATAGAATGCAGGCACTAATAACCTACAGTTAATGTGGGCACATCAACATGGGCTCAGATTCATAGCATTAGAATAGAGGCATCTACCCAAATCTCAATTAATATCCCCAGAATCCTGATATGGAAATGTAATCTGTCCTGCTCTAAGTGGTAGTCTCTTACACATAAATCTGTAGTTGTATTTATGTACATATACATATATATATATATATATAAAATATATGTAATTTTCCTATGTATGTATATACAGAGACAGAGAAAGAAATCTATATATCACGAGATGTAACTATTGATGTTATAGTTATCTTTTTGTTCAATTGTGTCACAACAGACTCTTTGGCAAAGATACTTGGAATGGTTTACCACTTCCTTCTTCAGCTCTCTTTTTACAGATGAGGAAACTGAGGCAAACAGTGTTAAATGACTTCCTGAGGGTCACACATCTAGTAAGACCAAATTTAAACTCAGGAAGATGAGTCTCTCTCTCTCTCTCTCTCTCTCTCTCTTTCTCTCTCTCTCTCTCTCTTTCTCTCTCTCTCTCAATCCTTCTCTCCCTCTTTCCATAACTAAGATGGATTTCTTCAGAGATCTTTTAGTTATTAATAACCTGTTATCTGTTTTGTCCTTTTCTCCAGACAAACTATTTACACACTGTTTACAAAATGTGTCTTGTGCTTTTCAGTATTTACCTTTTTGTTTCACTTTATGTGGTGTCCTCCATTGTATCTGGGACAATCTAAATCCTACCCATCCCTAAAATCCAGTTTAAAACCTACCTGCTCGATCAAATTTTTATGAATGAACTTTGGTTGAAGTGATCAATCACTGCTTCCTCTGAATTCCCATAGCAATTATTGCCTATAGCAATAATATACATATACACACATATCTATGCATACATATACACACATATTTACATATATGTATGTGTATATATGCGTATGTACACACAAATATACACTCATACATATGCTTTCATATTCTTTATACTCCTTAATTTGATTTTTAATTATGTAATATCTTTTAATACTCTTTCTCCTGTTCCCTTATCTTTTATTTAAAACTTTTTTTGGTTTTCTCTGATAAAATCCTACTTATATCTTTTGTTTGTTATGGATTGATCTTGGGCTATGACCATGGAACACAAGCTCCTCTAGCTTCCATCCAGCTAGAAAGTCTCCAAGCAGGACAAGATGACTGTTATCAGTATTTCAACCTAGCTAAGCTTATAGATACTTATCACAAAATGTTGATTCCTAAGTGAGGAAGTGCCACAGCAACTCACTCTATCATCCACTAACATATGGAGCATAGATTATATCCATCATTGTGGCTTAGATTGTTTGTAATGATGAAATGACTGAACTTGAATTTTTTTGCTTTTTCAGAGATTAGGTTCTGTCTTCCTAACTAGATTGTTAGCTCTATGATGAAAGGATTAGGATTTTATATTTCATTATATACTCATTCTATCACGGTGCTGTCCATATAAAACTATTTAATAAAAATGCATGGTTTTATTTTGATATAATTTTATCATCTACATTGCTGATAATTGATTTTTAATTCTCTACATTCATTTCCACAATATTTTGAGTTCCAAATTTTCTCTCCATCTCTCTCTTCCCCCCAACTCTGAGATGGCATGCATTCTGATTACCCCTTCCCCCGTTATGCCCTACTTTTTATCATCCCCCCTTCTTATATGCTTCCCCTTCACTTTCGTGAAGGGAGAGATAGATTTCCATAACATATTACCTATATACTTATTTCTCAGTTACATGAAAAAACAAATTTTAACATTTGTTTCTAAAACTGAGTTCTAAATTCTCTCCTTGCTTTGCTCCTCATCCACTCTCATTGAGAAGGCAAGCAATTCAATAGAAATTATACATATGTGGTTATGCAAAACATTTCCATAGTAATCATGCTGTGAAAGATATATTTCCCTCCATCCTATCCTGCCCCCCCACTTATTCTATTTTTTCTTTGACCCTGTCCCTTTTCAAAAGAGTTTGCTTCTGACTAACCCCTCCTCTAATCTGTCCTCCTTTCCATCATCCCCTTTCTTATCCTCCCTACTGACGTTATTCTCCCCTTAAGCCAAATACAATGAGAGTAAGGTTCACTCATTCCTTCTCAACTCCCTCCTCTTCCCTTCCATTCAAACCTTTTTCTTGCATCATATGAGATAATTTACAGCATTCTCTCTCTCTCTCTTTCTCCTCCAATATATTCCCCTCACCACTTAATTTTGTTTTTTAGATATCATCCCTTCATATTTAACTCACCGTGTCACATATCTATCTATCTATCTATCTTTCTATCTATCTATCTATTTATCACCTATTTCCTCCAACTACCCTAATACTGAGGATGGATGAGCTATAAATATTTTCTTTCCATATAGGAATGTAAACAGTTCAACTTTAATAAGTCTTTTATGATTTCTCTTTCCTATTTACCTTTTCATGCTTCTCTTGACTGTTGTATTTGAATGTGAAATTTCCTATTCAATTCTGGTCTTTTTAGCAAGAATGCTTGAAAGTCATCTATTTCGTTGAATGTCCATTCCCCACCCCCACCCCCTGAAGTATTATACTTAGTTTTGTTGGGTAGGATAACTTCTTGAAAGATGGTGTCTAGGTTCATTTTTTGATCATAGCTTTCAGGTAGTCCAATCATTTTAAAATTATCTATTTTCCAGGTCATTGGTTTTTCCAACGTGATATTTCACATTGTCTTCTTTTTTCATTCTTTTTGTTCTGTTTTATAATTTCTTGTTTTCTCATAAAGTCATTCAGTTCCATTTGCTCCTTTACAATTTTGAAGAAATCATTTTCCTCAGTGAACTTTTGGACTTCCTATTCCATTTGTTCAATTCTGTTTTCATAAAGCATTCTTCTCCTCATTGGCACTTTGAACTTCTTTTGCTATTTGGGTTAGTCTATTTTTAAGGAGTTATTTTTTTCAGTATTTTTGTGTCACCTTTAACAAGCTATTGATTTGATTTTCATGATTTTCTTGCATCACTCTCATTTCCCTTCCCAATTTTTCCTCTACTTTTCTTACTTGATTTTCAAAATTCTTTTTGAACTCTTCCATGGCCTATAATAAATTCATAATTTTCTTGGAGGTTTTTGATTTAGGGACTTGAACTTTCTTGTCTTTTTCTGGGTGTATGTTTTGATCTTCTTCATCACCAAGTAAGATTCTATAGTCTGAGTTCTTTTACAATGTTTCCCTCATCTTACTAGCCAAATACTTGACATTATTACTCTTTGTCAAGATAGGACTTTGCTTCCCTTGGGGTGGGTGTACTGTCCCAGGCTTCAGGGATTTTGTATTAGCCACGCCATACCCCACTATCTGTGGTCCCAGTGCTCTAAAAGCAGTATCTGCTACTGTTTCCAGTGGCCAGCACAGCCATTAACACCACTACCCTGGAGATGGGGCCTGACCCAACCAGACTGTATTCTTCTTTCATCCGGGTCTCACAGACTTTTCCCATTGACCTTTATGGCATTTGTGAGTTGAGAAGTCAAGAAACTGCCACAGCTGCCAACGATTCAGCCCCTTGAGGCCTGCTTTGGTCCATCTGGACCTGTGAGGCCTACATCGAATTGTGCTCCACTTCCTTCCTGGTGTGATAGACCATTCTTTAGACTTTCCAGCGTGTCTTGTGCTTGGGATTTGGTTTGTTCTGTCATTTTGTGTGTTCTGTAGCTCTAGATTTTTTTAATCATTTTTACAGGCATTTGGATGGCTTTGAGGGACAGCTCAGGAAAGTTTGTGCTTTTGCTCCAGCACCTTGAATGCACCCTATATTGCTGTAACATATGATATGATCCTCACAATTTTTTATCTTCACTCCAGTGTGTTAGATAACCATGAACATTTCCTTTTCTTGGCCTATCTTATAAGAGCTACATTGCCATGATCTGAAACTCTGATATACACTCTAATAACCAACCTCTGTGGGTGAATTATTCCTTACCTAGAATATTTGCTCTTTTTCTACCTCCACTTACCTTCTTATCTAGCTTGGCTCTAGAATAAACCATTAAAATTATTCTCTTGGTATTTCTCATTATTTCTCACATTTTTTGGAACTGTGCCAGCATAATCATTTTCTCCTTTTCTTGTATCTTCAATCTTTCCCTCTCTTTAGAATACTTCACCTCTACTAGAAACAAGGACATATCTCTTCTATTCTTTATAAAAATTCCCTTTTCTCTAATTCAGCCTTGAGCTATGATCCCAGACTCCCACTTTCTCCATTCTTTTACTAATTTTGCATAAACAACGAATATATATTTATTTCTTTACCAAGCATCCACTCAAATTCTTTCAGTATCTTTCAGTATGCTTACTGTTTCAGTGTTCTGCTGATGTTATCCTGTCAAAGGTCATTAGGGCCTTCTTGTTGGCGAAATACAATGGCCTTTTACTATGAAATAGTGTTTTTGAGTTTCCTGCATTAAATTACATTGCTGAACATTATCCATTATCAATATTATCTGCTCCATAGACAAGGCACTGGGTGACACTCTTATGGTTGTCTTTATGCCTCTCTACTCTCTCTTTTTTGTTTTACAAGCTTTTCTTCTCTTCAAGCTCCAGTTTCTTTTCTCATTAATCTTCTGTCCTTTTCCCTTTCCTTCTTCTACGCCCCCTTCCCCCACTCTTTGCATATTTCCTTGCACATAACATATTCCAGTCAAACAAAATTAATACAAATTTTTAAATATATTTTACAATTTCCTGCCTTTGTGCATTTGCACATTCCACTTTTGGGTTTGAAACTCTATTCTCTCTGTTTCACCCATCTTTTAAATCCTACCAAATTCTTAAGTCATAGTGCAAATTTCATCATCCTTGCAAAACTCTCTCTGACCTCTCCTTCACCAACAAAATATGTTTTCTCATTCCTGTACTTTCATTGCACTTTGGTTTGTACTTTCCTCACAGCAGCTACCACACTTACATTATTATGTGATATTGATTTGGGGATCTGGCTAATCCCTTCCACTAAATTATAATATCCTTTCTAACTAAATTGCACTATCCCTTTGAGTAAGGATTTTCTTCCTGATATTTGTAAACCTTATTGAACCTAAAACAGTCCTCTGTACTTATAGCTCACTGAATTCTGGTAGGTCATAGAAGAATGAAGCAGAAATACATTTCACCTATTGAAGCGACAATTTTATTTTGATATTTTTGTGTTTCTGTGCATTTTCTTTGACATGCATCAGCTCATTTGACTTGTTTTTAACCTATTTAGCATCAAAGTGTGTATAAAATATGAACACAAAAAGTTCCTGTAGGCATAAACTCATATGCCACTGGTCATAATCTAATACTTTTGACTTTAGTTATAACAGCCATCATGAAAATTGGCATAAAATTTGAGTACATGTCTGAAGACTCAAGCTTCAGATTAAATATTCAGTGATAAAGGTTTTAACTTAACTAGTGACACTAACACTAATGAGTTATAGGTGATAATATAACACCTAACAAGTTACAGGTGATAATTTTCCCTGTGAAAACACATTTGGTACTGTTCTTTTAAAGGTGGGGAAGAATCAGAAAATGATATTGAAAATTTAGAAGTCATTTTAAAAGATTGTCTTAGGAAAATTAGGGGAAACTGCTATGAGTTCTAGGTTTCTTTTTAGAACTTAATGATCGCATTTATGATTTCAATCACAATTATTTCATTTTAATCATGGATACACCTGAGTACATTGCTCCTGACTTTCCAGTCCTGTATTGTTTTGTTCCCACAACATTCATTTCTAATACATAGAATGCCAACTTCTCTCCCTTGCTCCCTCCCCACCCATCCCCACTGAGAAGGCAAGCAATTCAATACAAGCTGTATATGTGTAGTTTTGCAAAAGACTTCCATAATAGTCATGTTGTGTAAGACTAACTATATTTCTCTCCATCCTGTCCTGCACCCCATTTATTCTACTTTCTTTTGATCTTGTCCCTCCCCAAAAGTGTTTTCTTCTAATTATTCCCTTTACCCATTTTCTCTCCCTTTTATCATCCCCCTCACCCCACTTGTCCCCTTCTCACCTACTTTCCTGTAATGCAAGATAGATTTTCATACCAAATTGAGTGGGTATGTTATTCCCTTCTTAAGCCAAAGGTGAAGAGAACAAACTTTGCTTTTTTCCTCTTGCCTCCTCCCTTTTCTCTTCCATTGAAAAAGCTTTGTCTTGCCTCTTTCATGAGTGATAATTTACTCCATTCCATTTTTCCCTTTCTCTTCCTCTCTCACCCCTTAATTTTATTTTTTAGATATTATCCCTTCTTATTCATCTCACCATGTGCTATCTATCTATCCATCTGTCTATCTATCTATCTATACATATGTGTGTGTACGTGTGTGTGAGTGTGCATGCATGTGTGTGTGTGTGTGTGTGTGTGTAAAATCCTTGCAATTACCCAAATACTGAGAAAAGTCTCAATAGTTACAAATATTACCATTCCATGTAGGAATGTAAATAGTTCTACTTGACAAAGTCCTTCATGATTTCTCTGTCCTGTTTACCTTTTCATGCTTTGAATTGTATTCTTGTATTTGAATGTGAAATTCTCAACTTAGCTATGGTCTTTTCATCAAGAATGCTTGAAAGTCCTCTATATCGTTGAATGAGCATTTTTTCCCCTGAAGTACTATACTCAGATTTGTTGGGTAGGTAATTCTTGGTTTTAACCCCAGTTTCTTTGACTTCTGGAGTATCCTATTCAAAGTCCTTCAGTCCCTTAATGTAAAAGCTTCCAGATCCTGTGTTATCCTGAATTTATTTCCACAATACTCAAGTTATTTCTTTCTGAATGCTTGCAATATATTCTCCTTGATCTGAAATTTGACTGCAATATTATTAGAAGTTTCTCTTTTTGGGTCTCCTTCAGGAGGTGATCGGTGGATTATTGCAATATTTATTTTGTCCTCTGGTTCTAGAATATCAGGGCAGTGTTCCTTGATAATTTCTTGGAAGATGATGTCTAGGCCCTTTTTTGATCATGACTTTCAGGTAGTCCCATAATTTTTAAATTATCTCTCTTGGTTCTATTTCCCAGATCAGTTTATTTTCCAATAAGATATGTCACATTATCCTTCATTGTTTCATTCTTTTGATTTTGTTTTGTATTTTCTTGGTTTCTCATAAAGTTATTAACTTCCATCTGCTCCATTCTAATTTCTAAGGAAATATTTTCTTCAGTGAACTTTTGAACTTCCTTTTCCACTTGGCTAATTCTGCTTTTTAAAGCATTCTTCTCATTTGCTTTTTGCACCTCTTTTCCCAATTGAGTTAGCTTATTTCTAAAGGTGTTATTATCTTCAACATTTTTTTGGGGGGCGTCTCATTTAGCAAACTGTTGCCTTGATTTTCATGATTTCTTTGTATCACTCTCATTTCTCTTCCCAATTTTTCCACCACCTCTCTTACTTGACATTCAAAATAATTTTTGAGCTTTTCCATGGCCTGAGACCATCACATATTTATTTTTGGTGCCTCGGGTGGTAAACATTTTTCTTCCTCATCTGAAAAGACTGAAGAAAATATCTGTTCAAAAAGAAAGTAATTTTCTATATTCTTATTTTTTTTCTCTTTCTTGGGCATTTCCCAGTCAATTACTTGACTTTTGAGTCCTTTGTCAAGAGTGGGGTATACTCTGGGGACCTGTAAGTTCTAAGTTCCTTCAAGGTGGCTCAATCAAGGGAGAGAAGTTCCTCCTCTCCTGGCCTGTGCTCTGGTCTGGAAGCTACAAAAGTTTTTTCTGCACAGGATTTGCAAGTAGAATTCCCTTTCCAGAGACTCCACCTGCTCCACCAAGCCAGCCAGAACTCTTCCTCATGCCTGGACTGCCGCTCAGAACTGAGACTCAGATCAGTGGCTCATTTCCCCCTGGGACTTTAGGCTGAGGGCTCCACAAGTGGATGCTGCTACTGCTGCTGCTGCTGCCACCTGGGGCCTGGGGCTAGGGGAGGACTCTGTAACCTTCTCATCCAGGAGAGAAAACTTGATCACTGACCTTTGAAGTGTTTTTGGCATTTGTGGGTAGAGGTATCTGAAAGCCACCACTGTTGCTGAGGATATTGGCCCAGAGGCATGTTATGGTTGTATCTTTGCTACTCCCCATGGTCAAGACTTTGTTGGGCTCAGTGGGCTAAGCTCCTCTCTTATTCTGTATGATAAGTCTTTCCTGATGGCTTTTCAGGCTACCTTGGGCTGGAAATCTCTTTCACTCTGTCATTTTGTGGTTTTTTCTGTTTTAGAATTTGTTTTAGTCATTTCTTTCATAGTGATTTTATGGGCTATGTGAGAAGAGCTAGAATATATGTCTCTTTCTATTCTGCCATCGTGGCTCCATCCCCCATGCTATGACTTCTAATGGCTTATGATGTATACTTGTAATTATGGATAAATCATGAAACTAAGCTAAACAAAATGCAAAATACTGCTAAGTAAATTCAAAATTATCACTGAAATTTGTTATAATGTATTTAGTGACAATGACAGGTATTATTTAGTAAGGTCAAAAAAAGATAAATGTATAGGTGAATATGCGAAATACATTTTTTTCTTCAAGGTCAAAATATATGCAACACATTTTCCTTATGATTTTAATCCATATTAAAACTGGATTTTTCATTTTGCAGTGTTGCAGTGCAGGTACAAATCATTCCTGTCTGTTTGAATTGTTATGTCACACTTTCCCCTGACACCCATACTATGTACATAATCCTTTCCTGACTTCTATCTCTTTATCAAAAACCCTCTTTTCCTTTATGAGTTGGTTCAGGTGACAATTCTATGCAAGGTACACTGATTGTTTCAGCTAAAAGTAAACCCTCCCTATTTAACTTTTTCAACATGCTACTTGAACTCTCTTGTGCACTTAACAGTATTCTAACTTTTGAACTAGCTATTTGTTTGCATGTCTCCCTCTATCTGCTTATAAGCTCCCAAAGTCCAGGCCTATTTTGTTTGTCTTTGTCTGATGTGCCTAGGTGAACAACCTAACATATAGACTCCCAATGGTGGTTGTTGAATTGAACATATTTGAATATTCAAATCTTATTGGAAAAGGTACCCTTTCAGGTCATTATCAGTTTTTGTTTTTTTTTTTAATTCTTTGAGCAAGTAATTTTCACTGCCTTTCTCATGTATAGGTTTGGCTCATGAGGGGGCACTATGTCCTGTTACCAATGAGAAGGACAGAGATAATCACTGAGAACATTAGTTTGTATTTTATAAAATTGTCTTTGGTTCATGTTAGTTTGAATGAAATTTCAGATTGTTATATTTCTAATCAGACTTGCCCTTAAGGATTTTTTGTTTTGGCAATTCATTTCTCAAAAAATCCTCTTGAGTAATGCTTCTGAGTTGGCTGGTGCTTCAATATTATATATTGAACTCAATGGTGCCAAGTTGAAGGAATCCCATTTTAGTGGATGCAGCCATAAACCTTTCCATGATTTAATAAACTTTTGTCCATATGCTGTTTCTTACTCCTAACTTTGATATACCTGGGAATTTAATTGATGGAGTCTTCAACAGGTTGTACCTGATAAGGGAATTGAAAATGAAGTTAATAACAACCAAAAATATTTTTAAGACAAAGTTTACAATGCAACTGATGAACATGGAAGCAAGAAAATTTTATTATGAAAAAATAAATATATGAATGTTTGTTAGACACTTCACAACAGGCTTTGTCCTTACAACATTCCAACCCATAAAATATTCATTCTTCTATTACTTATGAAAATGTAAATTCTACTTAAAATAACTGTACACAATATTAACTATTTGGAAGTCTACCTGCCAAAACAAACCAAATAACTATAGGAAAACAATTGCAAAATATTTTTCATCCATAAGGCATTCACTTTCACATAAATAACTGGAAAAATATGTTACTCATGGTTAGGTTGAGCTAATATAATAAAAATGACAATTCTACCTAAATTAATTTGTTTTTTCAGTGCCATGCCAATTTAAACTACAGATTTAATAGAGTTAGAAAAAATAATAACAAAATTTATCTGTAAGAATCAAAGGTCAAGGATATGTAGGGAAATTAATAAAAGGAAACAGAAGAGAAGGTGGCCTAGCTGTACTAGATCTAAAATTATATTGTAAACTAGCAATGATCAAAACTGCTTGGTAGTGGCTAAAAATAATAAATTTATAGACTCCCATAAATCTGGGATAATAATGCACTATTTCACCAAAACTATTGGGAAAACTGGAAAATGGTATGGCAGAAACTAGACACAAGTCATTATCTTCAACCACATGGCAAGATAAGGCAAATAGGTGCAGATTTAGATGTAAAGGGAGATCCTATAAATGAAATAGGAAATAGTTTACCTGTCAGGTCTATGGAGAAGGGAAGAAGTTATGACCAAACAAGAGACAAAGAACATTATAATATACAAAATGGATAGTTTTGTTTATATTATATTTTTAAAAATGCACAAACAAAGCCAATGCAACCAAAATTAGAAGGAAAGCAGAAAGCTTGGGAACAATATTAACTGCCAGTGGTTCTGTTAAAGGCCTCATTTAAAAAATAGAGAATTGAGTCCAATTTATAAGCATATACAAGCATATACATAAGCATATACACCAATTGATAAATCATCAAAGGATATGAACAGGAAGTTTTCAGATGAAGTCATATGTCACATGAAAAGTCATACAAAAAATGATCTAAGTAATCTTTTATTAAAATATTAAAAAAATAAAAAAATTCTCAAGTATCACTTCATACCTGTCCAATAGTCTAATACGACAGAAAAGTAAAATGATAAATGTTGGAGATGTGAGAAAATTAGAATACTAATGAATTTTTATTAGTGTTGTGAACTGATCCAACCATTCTGGATAACAATTTTCAACTATGGCTAAAAGACAATCAAACTATGTATACCTTTCAGTCCAGAAAGGTCATTCAAAGGTCCACATCAAAAAGAGGTCATATAAAAAGGACTCACAAGTTGTAAAGTATTTATAGAAGCTCTTCTTATGGTGACAAAGAATTAGAAATTGAGGAGATGCCCATCAATGGAGGAGTGACTGAACAAGCTGTGGTATATGGATGTACTGGAATACTATGGTGCTATAAGAAATGCTGGGCCAGTCGCTTTCAAAAAAATAACCTGGAAAAACTTACATGAACTATTGAATCAGGTAAACATTGTATACAGTAACAGGAAGATTGTGTTATGACCAAGTTTGATAGATTTAGACCTTCTTTGCAATGCAATGATCTTAGTTTCAAAAGACTCATGATGGAAAAGGAAAGTGCTATGAAATCTGAACACATTTCAAAGCATAATAGATTCTCTCTTTTTCTTTCTTTCTTGTGTTGTGTTTTTTCTCCTTTGTTCTAATTCTTCTTTTGAAGTATGACTAATGTAGAAATATGTTCAATAGAATTGTACATGTATAGTCTATATAAAAATCTTGGGGAGGTGAAGGAGGGGAAAGAGAGTAAGAAAAAATAGAACTCAAAATCTTATAAAATGAACATTGGAAACTATCATTACATGTAATTGGAAGAAAAAAGACTGTTAAGAGTCAAAACAAAAACAAAAAAACAAAAATGACTTTAATGTCTGAGGCCAAATGCTCCATAATAAACCCACTCTTTTATTTGTGATTTAAATCTTTGTATAGGTTCTTCACATTATTTCATCAGGAGCAAATATTTGATATCTTTTTAATACTTACATTTCCAAAAAGTGACATGAAAAAATGAACAAATATTAGATTCCTTTAGCCACAGAATATAAAAAAATGTTAAGAATATCAGTTTTCTATATAATTAGGAACTCAATGAAAATGATGACATTTCAGGTTTTAACTTAATATATTTTCAAGTGTGCCAAACACAAAAAAAATCAGTTTGCATATGCAAACCTCCAGATTAATTAATTCCCTGTGAACTGGAAATTTTCCTGAGAAGGCAGCATTCCACTGCACAGAAGCCTTACAGTTATCAAATAACAAAACAGATGTCTTTGCAAAGAGAATAAGCATCAAAGATGAATAAAAACTTTTTAAAGCCTAGTGACTGAAATGAGAAGACTCATGTAATATTTACTATTTTTTCTGTAGAGACAATATTATATTTAAATAAGCATAGAAATTAATCATTTCAATCTGAGATGATATATTAAAATCATGTCACCCGAGAAAATGGACAAGGTGTCATATCAGGACAGATGATCAAATAGAAGTTGTAGAATTTCTCCAATGCTGCATATGGGAGGCAGAGCAAACAAATTCATCATCATTATGTTGTTCAACAGAGACTAATATTTGACTTCAGAAAAGGTCTTTTTTTTTTCACCAGCTTTTAAAACCTGACAACCATACAACTGCACTGCAACTTATGTGCAGTGTCCAAAGCAAATATTTTAATAGAGCTTCTTCTGTTCTTCCTCTACTCAGATTAAGTATATTTACCCATCCCCCATCCAAATAATATTGTTCACTCATTGAAACAACAGTAGTGGAAGCTTTCTCCTTGTTAAGGAAGACTAAATAAAAGAAAGTGTGAAAGCAGGATGTTTAATTTCAGGCAGAATTTCTGGTAACATTTGAAGAACATTTATTCTTTTCAGATTTTTTTTTTGAGAGGGAGTAGTCTTAAGTTTGTTTTCATCTCCACTTCTCTATTCCAGGCTTTACTTTTTTAATGCTTAATAGCAGAGGTGTTCATCAAGCAACACATCAGGAGGCAAGAAAAGCAATTTAATACATTTCAGATTCTTAAAGAATTATCAGAAACCTCCCATGAGCAAAGCCCTGGTAAATTGTGTATAATTTTGTCCTATGGTGATTTTTTAGAAGAAAAGAACTTAATACCTACACAGTTATATGTGAAAAAATATCTCTTATTTAAAGATTACTGTACAAAGATAATCTCATGCAGTTCTGTGTGGTAGCATAAGATGACTTTGGTTAGTGAACTTCATGCAAGTATGTAAGTATCCCTGAAATTAAATTTTATGCCCTATTTACCCTTGGTAGTGCTCAAAATTAAACAGGCCTTGTTCTCCAACTCTTTATAAGGACCACACTCACCACAAAACAAGATATCTTGGGGTCTAAGAATTGTTGGAGGAAGAAAGCATAGTTGAAGGGATATAAGCATCTAGAAATGAGGAGGCTGGGTGGCACTGTTCATGTCCCCATTATATTAATGGTTAAGGGGAGCAGGCTTTCAAAATTTCTTAGTAGATGATAAGATAACCTCACACTTAATATGAGCAATTCCTTAGTTGCAACTTTCCTTTCTGTTATGGAAAACAAGATGAAAATAGTGAGGGGAGAGGTGTTAGCAGTGTGATCAAAATTGTAAGTAATATGTACTCAAAAGTTGAACTTCTAGGAAGTCAGCAAAATCAGAAGCAAGAATCACGTAGAAGATTGGCAATGGCCCACAACTACCTGAAGGGAAGGAAGATTTATTGACTCACTTTTGTTTACAAGGAGCAGTCAATTATACATGAGAGTGTGCTCACATTCTGTTTCTTTTCCTGCTTAACATACTGGCTGAAAACTTGTGCCCTTTCAGCACCACACTTGCTTTAAAGATCTGCTATCACTAATGTGGTTGTTTCATCCAGGTCCCAATCGTTTTATGCATTAGACTTATGTGTTGGCTCATTGTTGTCCTTCATGCTTGAAGAGGACCCAAATGATACCATAATGTTAGGGTCAAGAACAGCATAACTGATGGTTGTGTAATAAAAATAATACGAGCTTAGAAGACTTTACCTCATGTTGGGCACAAATAGTGCATATGAACATACGGAGTGGAGATGTCCCTAAACTTTGGCATCTCATATTTTTTTGGTTGCCACAATTCTGATTTGCTCATAGAGCACAGTGCCTTCTTTGATGTCAGCAACCATGCTGGGTGGTCCTGTGCCAGTGTCTCCTGTGTCTCCCAATTGATTCCAATGTTCTTCAGAGAGGCCTTGTTAATATACTTGCCTCACTTATTCTGACTTCTTTGTGAACATTTGATTTGTGTGAGTTCTCTCTAAAATACCCTTGGACAAATGTACCTTTGACATTTGAACAACATGACCAGCCCATCAAAGTTGCACTGTCTTCAGTAGAGTTTGAATGCCTGGTAATTCAACTCAAGAAAGGACATCAGTGTTCAATAACTTACCTTGCAAGAAAAATCACAGAGTCAGGAGAAATGGTGTTAAAGCCTTGCCTCTGACACTTATGTAGCGGTGTAGCCACAGGCAAGCTAATGGACCTTAGTGCTTTCTAGGAAATGTTCTAAGACTATAAATTGCAGTGAGAATACCGACTTGCATTGGTAGAGGGAGTCTCCTCATGCAGAATTTCTTTATACCAGTAGAAGCTCAGTTCAAGTCTCTGTCTCAGTCAATCTGGTTATGAATTGTCTAAACTTGGAAAACAGACATAATCTGTTTCCAAGTAATTCCTTAAACTTTAGCACTTTGGTAGAAACTGCAAAATATGGCCATTGTTAGCTTAGCCTTCCAGAGCATACAATGCCATGGTCAACTATTAGAATAGGATTTCAAAGGAGTTTTATCCTACCTAATAATGGTTACTCTGAGGTAACAGGAGTTAGATAGGTGATTTCAAAGCCTGGAAAATCTAGATTCTAGTTCTGTCTCTCACATATACTGGCATTGTGATCCTGGGCAAGTAACTCATTCAGTGAAACAGACAACACTCTAAAATTGTAAACTATAGAATAGGCACCAACCTACCGACTGAAGGAACTTCCTCACTAGGAGTATACTACATCAACATTGTCAAACTTAAGTTGAAATGGGGACTATTAATCCATACTTAAGAATATATGTAGAATACATGCTTTCATAGTTTTAAAATGTAATCTTATCTATATTTTATTAAATTTTCTTTTATTGTACAAATATTTTCCAATTACAATTTGATCTGTTTTAGGCTGCACTCCAGAGTATTTCTGAGCTCCATTCTATCTTTAGGCCACATTTTTGACACCTCTACCTTATGCCAATGACATCATATGTCTGGTTAAAAAGTAGAGAAAGTGGACCTGGGTTTATAAGTCACTCAGAAGTCTGGGTCACTCTGGAGTTAACACTTATGGGACCATTTTTCAATAAATAATGTAGTGCACATTTAGGAAGTACTTCATATACTAATCAATGTAGATACAAATATCAAAAAGAAAGATAATCATTGACCTTAAGGAGCTTGCATTCTAATGGGGAAGATCATATACAAAAGGAAACTGAAAATGGTGGTTAGCATCTGGTGCTATCTGACTCAAGTTGTGATATTCTGTGGAGGAGAATCCAACAGGGTTGCTGATGGAAAATGGAGAGTTGTCTGGAAAATTCTAAAAGTACAGCAAGAAAGGCTTTAGGAGAATTTTATTGCATCAATTTAATAGAATTTCAGTTAGACAACTGAAATGTAGACAAGGGTTTTAAGAAGATGTTACCCATCAAAAACAGTATTGTGATATCATCTCAGGTGATCATCTTATCCAGGGGAGCCTTAATATTGTTGAGAGAGACAATCAAGCAGAACTGCTAATGGAAAATGGAGTTGTCTTGGGTAATATATTGATAAGTAAATATATTGATGACCCAGAACTGTTCATGTTTCATCTGGTCTGATGTGTCCTGACTTATCTACAACTACCAGCTGTCAAATTTATCTTCCTAAAGTACAGGTCTGTCAGGTCACCACAACCCCTTCATTCAATGAACTTTAGTGGCTCCCTCTTGCTTTTAGGATCAGATCTAGAATCTTTCATACAACATTTAAGTCTCTTCACAACCTATTACCCTCCTATCTTTCTAGTATTCTTATACTTTACTCAATCCAAGATACATTTTAATTCAGTGATACTAGCTTCCTTTCTTTTCCTTTTATGATACATCCCATTTCCCAAATTCCATATTTTTCACTGGTTGTCCCCTTATGCCTGGAAGGCTATCCCACTTCATCTCTGCCTCCTGGCTCCCTGGATTTCTTCAAATCCCAAATAAACTCCCACCTTCCATAAGAAGCTTTTCTAGATACCCCTAAATCCTACTGTACCAACGCTCTGTGGATTATCTCCAATTTCCCGTCTTAGAACATAGTTATTTTCCCTTTGTCTTCTCAATTTGACTGTGAGTTTCCTAAAAGTGAGGACTACCTTTTTGGTTTTCTTTGTATCCCCAATACTTAGCTCAATATCTGACATATAATAGATACTTAATAAGTGATTTTCCACTGACTTGCTATTTCTCACAGTTGACCAGATATACATGTCCCAACAAGCATACACTCAGATATTTTGAAATATTTGATCCTCTGATGTATTAATATAATAATTCTGTTTTTTTAAATGAAATGCATCTGTCACAACCCTCGTGATAACCTTCATCTCCTAAAAATTCTTTCCTTTCTTACTTTTCAAGACTTTTCTGATCTTTCTTATGTATGTTTCTGTGCCTGAGCACTATTCATTCATCTTCACTAGGGCAGTTTCCATAATCTGATCATAAGTTTTTATTTAGTATTAGAAACAACACTGTATCTCTATATTCTCTTTCTTGGTGAACCCATAAGCTCCCAGGAGTTCAGTTACCACATATATGCAAATGGTTGAAAGAGGGTTTGGATCTACCCTCCTCCCATCCCATTAAATTTTATTTTGATTTGATCAAATGACTTTTTCATATTTCAATAAGGTATGACAATACATATATACCCCTTTGTACTGTCTTAAAAAGGCAATATTTTTGTTATATTACCCTTATTTTGTATAATTTAATAAACTGTTGCATGTATGAGAGGGAGAAGTGGTAACCAAAACTTAATTTAAAAATACAGCTCTAATTTCTCCCCTGAGTCCTTACCTCTTCAGCCACTCTACATAAAATATTAATGGGTATCTTATACAAATTTGAAATTCAGCATGTTTAAAAGAGAACCTATTCTCTTTTCCCATGAAATCTATCTTCTTCCAAATTACCCTATTTCTCTTGAAGGAACCACCATCTTTCTTTGTCCCCAATACTCAAATGCTTGCATATACCTATAGCATTTGTTTAGTTGTCAAGTCGTTTCAGTTTTTTCTCTGACATTTCTCAGAATACTCATTAATTTCTCTACTCAAAAATTGACCATATTAGTTCTTTTACTTTTGTAATAAGCTCTTAATTTGCTTCTCAGGTCTTAGTTTCTTTTGACTTCAAAATTCTAGATACCAAAGTGAATTCCTAAAGCACAGATCTGACCACAGTCTTCCTCTGCTCTAAAAACTCCTTTGCCTCCCTTTTCTTCTGTAAAGGACAAATTCAAGCTCAAATATTTGGCATTGAAAGACATTTCTGATATGAACCTCCCCACCACTCTTTCATAGTTTGATATCTATCAAGTCTCTCCTAGTTAAGAGAAACTGGTCTTCTTGCTTTCCATCTCACACAACTTTCCATTTTCTATATTTTTTTCCTTTGTACAGTATATTCCCTATATCTTTAAGATTCTCACTTCTTACCTTTGCTTCACAGGATAGTTTTCTACAAGTGTCACTTCAAATGTCACCTTCTAAAGAATCTTGACCCACTCGGATATTACAATAACCTTTTAAGAACTCTGTGTGAACTTAGGTGTATAAATGTTTTTTTCATGATATAAGCATCATGAAGGTAAGAATTTTTTTTAAATCTGTAGCTTTATACACAGTGACTGACATGATAGGTCATGTATATATACATAAACACTATGTAATTATATGTATACATGTATGTGCATATATGTATAACATTTCAAAATTAATTGATTGGTCGGCTGCCAAGGTGATCCATTCCAATTATGGATAGCTCTAATTATTAGCTAAGTGTTTGTTTGTTTTCTGACATTGAATCAAAATTTTTCTCTCTGAAACTTTTATAGCTATATTCCTGATTTTGCCCTCCAGGGACAAACAGAATGAGTCCAATGCATCTTTCTGGAGAGAACTTTCAAATTCTTGAAGACAAATACAACAACTTCCTGCCCAACTCTTATATTCTTTAACTAACAATAACCATTTCCCTCACTTACACTATATGGCATAGTCAAGACTTTCTTTTTTTCATATTTACTAATTTATTTGTTTTCAGTTTTCAACATTCACTTCCATAAGTTTAAAATAATCTCCTCCTCCTTCCCAAGAGGGCATGAAATCTAATGTGGACTCTACACAATATTTCTATTCAATACCTTTACACACCAGTCATGTTACATAGAAGAATTATAACAAGTGGAAGAAACCATTAGAGACAAAAACAAAACAAAACACAATGAAACACAACAAAAAATAAAACAGTCTGTTTTATTTTATGTTCCAATTCCCTAGTTATTTCTCTGGGTGGGTGGCATTTTGCTTCATGAGTCTTTGGGAAATGTTTTAGGTCCTTGCATTGAGAATGGCCAAGTCTATCAAACTGTGTCTATTACTGTACAGTAATACAGTAATTACAGTGTACAATATCCTCTTGATTCTGCTCACTTCACTCAGCATCAATTCATATAAGTCTTTCTAGATTTTCTCAAAGTCTACATGCTCATCATTTTTTGTAGTTCAATAGTATTCCATTATATTAATATACTACAACTTGTTCAGTCATTTTCCAGTTGATGGGGTTCCTCTCAATTTCCAGGTCTTGGCCACTACAAAACAGCATCTATATATATTTTTGTACACATGAGTCATTTTTCCATCTTTGTGTTCTCTTCATGATGCAGCCTTAAGAACAACATTGCTGGGTCAAAGATAATGTACATTTTCATAGCCTTTTGGGCAAAGATCCAAATTATTTTCTCAAAGTTTGGACCAGCTCACAGGTCCATTAAAAATAAATTAATGTTCCACCTTCATACATCTCCAACATTTATCATTTTCCTTTTTTTATCATGTTAGTCAATCTGATTGGTGTGATATGGCATGTTTTGAATTGCATCTCTCTAATCAATAGTGATTTAAAATGTTTTGTCTGACTTTAGATAGCTTTAGTGTTTTCCTCTAAAAACTACCTGTTCATATCCTTTGACCATTTATCAACTGGGGACTGACTTGGATTGTTGTAAATTTTAATTAATTCTTTATATTTCTTTTTTTTTTTTTATAAATGAGGCCTCTCTCATGGATACTAGTTGAGAAAATTCTTTCCCAGTTTTCTGCTTCCCTCCTAATCTTGGTTGCATTGACTTTGTTTGTACAAAATCTTTTCAGTATAATATAATCAAAATGATCTATTTTGCATTTCATAATGTTCTCTATCTCTGCTTTGGTCACAAATTCCTCCATTCTCCATAAATATGACAGATTAACTCTTCTTAGATCTCTAATGTGTTTATAATATCAGTCTTTAAACATAGGTTGTATATCCATTTGGACTTTATACTGCTATATCGAATGTTAGTCTATGCTCAGTTTCTCTCACACTATTTTCAGTTTTCTCAGCAGTTTTTGTCAAACACTGAAGACTTATCCCAGAAGCTGGGGTTCTTGGGTTTATCAAACAGTAGTATGCTATGATCATTGAATACTGTGTCTTGTGTACCTAACCTATTCCACTGATCAACTGCTTTATTTCTTATCCAGTACCAAATGAGTTTTGATATGTTCTCTCATTATTGTCATTCTCTTGAATGAAGTTATTGATTGTTCCTATGACTTGTTGTTTGACCCACTCCTTCTTTAAGATTAGATTATATGGTTTCCAATTATTTGTTAACCTATCTTTCTATGGCTCTTTATTACATATAACTTTCATCACATAATAATTTCATCTGAAAAGGATGCATTTAATATTTTTGTCTTTTTGCATTGGGCTGTGAGGTTTTTATGCCTTAGAACACAGGCAATTTTCGTGTATGTGCCATGTACCACTGAGATAAAAGGTGTATTTCTTTCTATTCCCATTCTTCTTTCTCCAGTATCTCTCACATCTACCTTAACCAGAGTTTTATTCACCTCCTTAACTTCTTTTTGGTTATTTTGAGGTTAGATTTGTCAGGTTCAGAGATGGGGAAGTTGAGGTCTCCCTCTGGTATAGTTTTACTGTTTATTTCTTCCTGTACCTCCCTCAACTTCTCCTCTAAGAATTTGAATTTTGTACCACTTGGTGCATATATGTTTAGCAATGATATAGCTTTCCTGTCTATGGTGTTTTCTAGAAGGATATTTTTCCTTCCTTTCTTTTAATTAAATCTATTTTTGAATCGTCTCTGTCTGAGATTGGGATTGCTACATCTGCTTTTTTAAAATTTTTACTTCAGCAGAAACACATATTCTATACCAATCTTTTATCTTTACCTTATGTGTATACTTCTGTTTAAAATATTTTTCCTTTTAAACAACATATTGTAGGATTGTGTTTGCAGTTTATTCTCTCATCTGCCTGTTTTATGAGAGTGTTCAACCGATTCGCATTCACAGTTGTGATTACTATCTGTCTTTCTCTCTGTCCTATCCCCTCCATCCCCACCTTATTTATACTTTTATTTCTCCCTTCCCTTCCTCAAAAGGGGTTTGCTTTTGACCACCACCTCCCTTAATTTTCCCTCCCTTCCATCATCCTTTCTTTTCTTTCCCTTTTCCCTTACTACTTCTTCACTCCCTACTAACTACTCCCTCCCTTTCCTTTCCCTTTCTCCTCTTACTACCTGGAGGGCAAGTTGCATTTATATGCTTAACAGAGTATGTTGTTCCCACCTTGGACCAAATCCAATGAAAGTAAAGCTTAAACAATTCTCAACTCCTTCACTATTTTCCTCTTCTATAACATGTTTTTCTGCCTCTTCATGTGGTGTAATTTACTCTTCTCTGCCTTCTATTTTCCTCTTCTTAATTAGATTTTTTTATCATCACATCTGTTAATTTACACCCACATCCTCTGTCTAAGTATATTCATTTTAAATGTCATAATAAATATACCATTCTCAAGCTTAACAGGTTTCATTGTCCCACATAGAGATGGAAAAAATTTGCCTTTCTTGAATAACAAGGATATTTCCTGGGTTTTTTTTCCTGTTTATCTTTTTATGCCTCTCTTGAGACTTTATTTGAAGATGAAATTTTCTATTGAACTTGGACCTTTTCATCAGGAAGGTCTGGAAGTCCTTTATTTCATTGAATATCCATCTCCTGGCCTGAAAAAGCATGCTCAGTTTTGATGGATAATTGATCTTTGCTTTTCATTGAAGTTCCTCTGCCTTATGGAATATCATATTCCAGTCACATCTGATCTTTTAATGTAGAAAATGCAAATTGTTATGTGATTCTGACTGTATTTCCTTAATATCTGAATTGTTTCTTTCCTTCCGCTTGCAATATTTTTCCTTGACCTAATACTTCTGGTACCTGGCTACAATATTCCCTGGAGTTTTCAATTTGAAATCTCTTTCAGGAGGTGATTAGTCCATTCTTTTGATGACTGTTTTACCCTCTGGGTCTAGGACCTTGGGGCATTTTTCCTTGATGATTTCTTTGAAGACGCCATCCAAGATCTTATCTTTTTTATTTGTTTGTTTCTCATGGCTTTTTGACAGACCAGTAACCATTAGATTATCTCTCCTGGATATGTTTTAAAGGTCAGTTGTTTATCCAGTGAGATATTTCACATTTTCTTCTGTTTTTTCATTCTTTATATTATGTCTGACTCATTATTGAAGCCTCATAGAACCATTAGATTCTACCTATTCAATTCTGTTTTTTATTTTTTTTTAATTTTTTCACTTTCAACATTCATTTCCACAAGATTTGAGTTTCAAATTTTCTCCACATATCTCCTTCACCCACCCCAAAACACAAAGCATTCTGATTCTGTCTCCCTTCTAATACACCCCTCCTTTCCCTTGTCTCCATCTTCTCTCTTTTCTTGTAGGGCAGAGTAGATTTCTACACCCTTATATCTATATTTCTTATTTCCCAGGAAAAACAATTTTCAACATTCATTCCTTAAACTTTGAGTTCCAACTTCTCTCTCTTCCTCCTTCTCCACCCACCCCCACTGAGAAAGCAAGCAATTCAATATATGCTATACATGTGTAGTTTTGCCAAGGGTTTCCATAATAATCATGTTGCAAAAGACTCACTCTATTTCCCTCCATCCCATCCTGCCCCCTTGTTTTCTTCTATTCTCTCTTTAGACTTTTTCTATCACCTGAAGTGTTTACTTCTAATAATTCCCTTCTCCCATTTGCCCTCCCTTCTATCATCCCCAACCCCATTTATCCCCTTCTCCCCTACTTTCCTGTAGTGTAAGATAAATTTTCACACCAAATTCAATATGCATACTCTTCCCTCCTTAAGCCAAATGTGATGAGAATAAGGTTCACTTTTTGCCCTCTTACCACTCACCTCTCAGTTTTCTCCTTTTCCTCTCTATTGAAAAATATCTCGGGGGGCAGAGTCAAGATGGCGGAGTAGAAAGACTCACATATGCTAGCTCTGAACCCACAGCCCATGGATTTCCTCTAAAAAGAACTCCCAACAAATTCTGGAACAGTGGAAGCTGAACAGCAACATAGTGAAGGTGATTTCCGTTCCAGAGAGCCCTGAAAAACCAACTGCAAAGGTCCATCACACACCAGACGGGAGTGGAGTCCTGCCCTGTCCTGGCCACGTGGCACAGAGAGGAGCGAGCAGATCTGAGCAGGCTACAGGGACAGAATCTCCAGCGGCTGCAAAGGTCTCTCCACCCACAGACTCAAAGGTCAGTGAGAGAGATGGGCTGAGAGGGGAGCAGGGTGTCTCCAGAACTCAGGCCCACTTGGGAGGCAGCAGCAGAGTCAGTGGCAGAGGCAGCAGGTGGCCAGAGGCTCCCAGAGCAGGCAGGAGTTTGGCAGCAGCTCCATCACAAAAGGTCTCTGCATAAACCCCTGAGGGAACTGAGCCTGGGAGGTGGCCCTGCCCCACCTGAGAACCTGACTTAATTTTACTCTGAGTAGCCATGCCACCTAAAGCCCTGAGGCTGGGGAGCAGCATTTGAATCTCAGACCTCAAGCACTAGCTGGGTAGACCTAGGCCAGGAGTGGAGAGGACTCTCAGAAGTCAAGTAACTGGCTGGGAAAATGCCCAGAAAAAAGAAAAATACTAAGACCATAGAAAGTTATTTTCTTGCTGAAAAGATATTAGCTCCTTTCCTTTCTGAGGAGGATGAACAATGCTTACCATCAGGAAAAGATATAGGAGTGAAGGCCTCTGTATCCCAAACATCTGAAATAGACATCCCATGGACTCAGGCCATGGAAGAGCTCAAAAACGATTTTGAAAATCAAGTTAGACAGGTGGAGGAAAAACTGGGAAGAGAAATGAGAGAGATGCAAGAAAAGCATGAAAAACACTTAATAAAGGAGACCCAAAAAAATGCTGAAGAAAATAACACCTTGAAAAATAGGCTAACTCAATTGGCAAAAGAGGTTCAAAAAGCCAATGAGGAGAAGAATGCTTTCAAAGCAGAATTAGCCAAGTGGAAAAAGAGGTGCAAAAGCTCACTGAAGAAAATAGTTCTCTCAAAATTAGAATGGAACAGATGGAGGCTAATGACTTTCTGAGAAACCAAGAAATCACAAAACAAAACCAAAAGAATGAAAAAATGGAAGAGAATGTGAAATATCTCATTGGATAAACAACTGACCTAGAAAACAAATCCAGGAGAGACAATCTAAAAATTATGGGACTACCTGAAAGCCATGATCACAAAAAAGCCTAGAAATCATCCTTTATGAAATGATCAAGGAAAACTTCCCTGATGTTCTAGAACCAGAGGGCAAAATAAGTATTCAAGGAATCCACCGATCACTGAAAGAGATCCAAAATCTCCTAGGAACATTGTGGCCAAATTCCAGAGTTCCCATGTCAAGGAGAAAATATTGCAAGCAGCTAAAATGAAACAATTCCAGTATTGTGGAAACACAATCAGGATAACACAAGATCTAGCAGCTTCTACATTAAGGGATCAAAGAGCCTGGAATTGGATACTCCAGAAGTCAAAGGAACTAGGTCTAAAACCAAGAATCACCTACCCAGAAAAATTGAGTATAATACTTCAGGGGAATATATGGTCTTTTAATGAAATTGAGCACTTTCAAGCATTCTTGATAAAAAGACCAAAGCTGAAAAGAAAATTTGACTTTCAAACACAAGAATGAGAAGAAACATGAAAAAGTAAACAGCAAGGAGAAGTCACAAGGGACTTACCAAAGTTGAACTGTTTACATGCCGATATGGAAAGACAATATTTGTTACTCCTGAAAATTTTCAGTATCTGGGTGGTTGGTGAGACTACACACACACATACACACACACATGTACACGCACACACACACATACACACACATGTATAGGTGTGCATGCAAACACACACACATACGCACATGCACCCACACACAGAGACAGAGAGCACAGAGTGAATTGAATAGGATGGGATCATATCTTTAAAGAAATCAAGGTAAACAGTAAGAGAGAAATGTAGTGGCAGAAAAGAGGGTGGAATGGAATGGGGTAAATTATCTCTCATAGAAGAGGCAAGCAGGAGACTTCTTAGTGGAGGGAAAAAGAGGAGAGCTGAGAAAGAAAAACATGAAACTTACTCTCATCACATTCGACTAAAGGAAGGAATAAAATCCACAATCATTTTGGTATGAAAACCTATCTTACACTCCCGCTATGTGGGGGAGACGGATTTACGCTGGTTGGGGGGGGGGATGATGGAAGGGAGGGTAACGGGAAGAG
>CM053771.1:432185312-432221458 GCA_028658325.1 Potorous gilbertii
GCTAACAGTTTTCCAAATATTGAACCATCCTGCATTCTTGGTAAAAATTCCACCTGATCATAATGTATTATTTTCATGGTATATTGCTCTATTCTTTTTGCTGAAATCTTATTCAAAATTTCTGCATCTATATTCATTAGAGACATTGGTCTATAATTTTCTTTCTCTGTTTTGGCTCTTCCTGCTTTAGGTATCAAAACCATATTTGTATCACAAAATGAATTTGCTAGGATTCCTTTTCCAATTTTCCCATATGGTCTATGTAGTATTGGAATTAACTCTTCTCTAAATGTTAGATAGAATTCACATGTAAATCCATCTGACCGTGGATATTTTTTCCTATGCAGTTCATTGAGTGCTTGCTCAATTTCGTTTTCTGAGATGGGGTTATTTAAGTATTCAACTTCCTCTTCTGTTAATCTGGGCATTTTATTTTACTTTTTTTAAATAATTATTCTTCTTATTTAGATTGTCGAATTTATGGGCATGCAGTTGGAAAAGTAATTTCTAATTATTGTGTTAATTCCCTCCTCACTGGAGGTGAGTTCACCCCTTTTCATTTTTGCTATTGGGAGTTTGGTTTTCTTCTTTCTTTTTTTTTTTAATCAAGTTGACCAAAAGTTTCTCAATTTTGTTGTTTTTTTATAAAACCAACTATTAGTTTTATTTACTAGTTGAAGAGTTTTCATAATTTCAATTTTATTCATCTCTCCTTTCATTTTCAGTATTTGCTTGGGGATTTTCAGTTTGTTCTTTTTTTAAGCTTTTTCATCTGTATGGCCAATTTATTGATCTCCTCTCTTCTTTTTTTATTCATGTAGGCATGCAAAGATATAAAACTTCCCCTAAGAACTTATTGCAATATCCCACAAGGTTCGACAGTTTATCTCATTATTGTTACTCTCTTAAATGATGTTGTTGATTATTTCTGTGATTTTCTGTTTAACTCACTCTTTCTTTAGGATTAGATTATGTAGTTTCCAATTAGTTTTTGGTCTACCTTTCCATGGCCTTTGGTAACACATGTTTTTTGTTGTATAATGATCTGAGAAGGATGCATTGACTATCTATTCCTTTCTTCACTGGATTGTGACATTTTTATGTCCTAGTACATGGTCAATTTTTGTATATGTGCCATGTTCCACTGGTAAAAATGTACATTCCTTTCTCTTCCTATTCAATTTTCTCCAGAGATGATCAAATTTTGGAGGTATAAAATCCAGTAGGATATATACTGTGGCAAGTTCATAGAGCAGGAGAGACTGGGAGGTCGACCAGAAAGTTCTTTTCATAGAGGTGGAGGAGCATAACAGCACACGCCCATGTGCAGCACATTCCCACTGTGGTAGTGCTGAACAAGAAAGTCTGGGGCAGTCTGAGGCAGCAGGAGCATGCAAAGTGGTGAGAGTCCAAGGTGGGAGTCCAGCAGAGCTCTGCACTTTGAAAATTTGTTCAGATTCTCTTTTTAGAAGTATCTGAAGGAGCTGGTCTAAGACCTTAGGTGAGTAGTTTCTCTTGCTCTGCCATCTTGGCTCTTTCCTCCTCGCCATTCTAATTTTTAATTACTTTTTAAAAGTATTGTTTACTTCAGTGGTCTTTTGAACCTCCTTTTCATTTGACTAATTCTGCTTTTTAAAGCATTCTTTTCCTCATTCATTTTTTCAACCTCTTTTGACATTTGAGTTAGCCTATTTTAAAGGTATTATTTTCTTCAGTATTTCTTTTTGGGTCTTGTTTAACCCATTGTTTACTTGCTTTTCATGATTTTTTTGAATCACTCTCATTTCTCTTCCCAATTTTTTTCTCTACCTCTCTTATTTGATTTTCCAAATTCTTTTTGAGCTCTTCCATGGCCTGAGAGCATTGCATATTTATTTTGGAGGCCTCTAATGGTCTGCACTCGTTTGTGATGATTTCTCAAGTTTTGTGCAGGGGTCATAGTGTTGGTGTTTGTGGGCTCCACTCTCTAATGGCTCAGAATCTTCTGGTCTGCTGAGGTAAGTCTTAGTGGGGTGATTCTGGTCCTGCACTGGTCCTCTTTAGCCAGAGGAGGAGGGATTCTTCCTGGAAGTCTTTCTAGTCTCCCCATCTAGAAGACCACTGTACCTCTTTTGTTGGCTCCACTATTCCATGATTTTTCCCGGGGTATTATTTTCTGGGTATTTCAATGTCAAAAAGGAGACTGAGCACACGTATGATTTACCCCTCTTCTTGACTCCCAGAAATTCGAGTAGGTGACTTTCAAACACAGTCTTTGGGCTGATAGCTCCAGGAGTAGCTGCTGTAGCTGCCACTGGTCCTGTCATTCAGCTCTGCCAGAATCTAGTACTGTACTGAGAGGTTTGGGAATCATCACTGCACTGGTCATTCACTCTAACAAACTTGACTCCCTCTGTGTGGTGGTTGAGAATATACCTGCATGCTTTTGAGGTCTCCCAGCCCAGTGCCAAAGATCCTTCCTATTGATCATTCAGATTCTTTTGGGCTGGAAATCTGCCACATTCTATCTCCTAGTAGATTCTGCCATTGCCAAATTGTTTAGATTCACTTTTTAGAGATATCTGGAGGAATTTGTGAGAGAGTTCAAGTGAGTCTCTGTCGTCATGGCTCTGACCCCATAAAGGCTTTCTAAACCATTCTGATTAGGTAAGTTTCTTTGAAACTTCTCCAGATGAAAATTTATTTTCAAAGGGGTCAAAAACATAATTTGAAATGTCATTTGATGAAAGCAAAGTATAGTAGACCTATAGCCATTATTCTGTATACTCTAAGCTTTCTTGGCATCATATCATAATATATTCTCATTTTGACTCGGTAAGAATAATGTGCAATAACTTTTGAAGTACAATTGTGTACCATGTAAGAAAATACAGCCTTTTCTTAGGTGATGGTGGTCACAACTGAATAAGCTATATTTTTGAAACAAACAGTTTAATATATATTTAAAATTGTTTTGGAAATATTAACAAAACTAGGTTTGGTGCTATTATAAAAGATTTTGAAGAATTCTTTTATTTGCATCAGGCAATATCTTTTGGATTTCTCAGATGACATTGGAGTAAGTTCCTTTCTATTTAATTAAAATGGAAAATATCAACAAGGGATATTGGTTCTGCTAATTGGGTCTTAAATAATATTTATTAAGTTTATAGCTAGCAACCAAAGAGTAAGTCTGTTACTATGGAATTCAGAATACCTATCCTAAAGCTGTGGAAAATACTAATATTGTTACTTTTAGCTGAGAACACAGAAATATGAAAATCAGGAATTTGGTGTTCCCAGTTTGAATATATGCACAAAGGGAAAGTCATTGCTGACAGCAAGAACTATGAACAGACTATCTGAGTAATATGCAAACCATAGCAAGAAAAATACGTACTGGTATTTCCATATTTCCCTTAACTTGGTTAAGGGAGACAAAGAAAGAAAAAAGAAAGGAGAAAAAATGGACCAGAAAACAAAGGAAATGGGGAAAAAAACCCAAATAAAGCAAGAAGGCAAAATTATAATTAAGTTCATTATGTAATAATGACATTATGTAACATACATACCAAAGCAATTAACAAAAGCAAAGCAAAATACTTTCCTTGTAATTTCACAATTATCCCTAGGGGCAAGATCAGAGTATACTTACCAACAAATATTCTTAGTCAAGTGCTTTCTAAACAAGAACAAGGTTAATCACAACACCTTTCAAAGTAGTAGAATTTGGATTTAAGAAACAATAAAAAAAACCCACATCATTTTATACTAACATTCTTTGTAATGCTAGAGTTGGAAGCTACCTCAGAGTTCATATATCCCTCCCCCCTCATTTTACATCTTCAAAAATTGAGGCTCAGAGAAGCCAAAGGATTTACCCTCTAATTAGCAGTTAATTAGTAGGGAATTTAAGATTCCAGCCTAACCTATCCTATTCAAATACACCTCACCACCTGTGTTAACTTAATATTCTTATTTGAAAAAGTGCCTGCACTCAGTATTCAAACATTATTCCAACAGTCAATCAATCAACAAGCATATGTTAAGCACCTACTCTAAGTCTGGTGTTAAATAAAACCCAATTCAATAACAATCTAATTCAACACATATTTGCAAGTGCTATGTACAAAGAATTTGTAGACAGAATTTAGATAAGGCATTGTCTTTATATAGTTAGTAGGAAGATATAAGATACAAAACTACAAGGTTAGAATATAATACATTAGTGAGTTAAGGAAGTACAAAACCAAATTCTATGTGAGGATAATTGAGGAAAAATAAAGTATAAATAGAGGAGATGGTGACTGAGTTGAGTTTTGACTTAAGAACTGAATTCAGTAGGTAAAAGGGTAAGTAACAGGAACCATTCTAGACACAGAGAATGGTATGATCAAAAGCATGGAAACAGTGGAGTATTGGGTATACTTTGGAGACAGTGAGTAGAAAATTAGTGTGAGAAAGTTAGGAAAGGAGGGAGATTATTAATTGTGGAGAGCATTAAATATAATAGTTTACCTTTTATGATTGACACCAAATACTTTGGAAGTAACCACAAAGAATTAGTATGTCATAATGAAATCCACATTGGATTTGGACTCAAAAAACTCAAGTTCTAATCCTCATTATACTTCTTGCTAAGTAATAAACAATGTTCATAATTAGTTATACTATTATATTAATTTATATATGTTAATATCATACATAATAATATACAATATTATTTATATTATTACACTATTATTTATATAGTATCAGTTATGTGCCAGGCACTGTGCTAAGCACTTTGCAAATATTATCACATTTGATACTCATAACAACTCTGGTAGGTAGCTTTACCATCCAAATTTTATAGTTCAGGAAATTGGGACAAATACATTTTAAATGACTTACTGAGAATCATACAGCTTATAATGCAGAATGTGATGCAGAATTTGAACTTAAGTCTTCCTGATTCCAGACCAGAACTCTATCCAGTGCACCCCTAGCTGCTTTAGTTTCATCATCTTTAAAGTGA
Organism: Potorous gilbertii; assembly: GCA_028658325.1. Classification (NCBI taxonomy): domain Eukaryota; kingdom Metazoa; phylum Chordata; class Mammalia; order Diprotodontia; family Potoroidae; genus Potorous; species Potorous gilbertii. The sequence goes on from CM053771.1 coordinate 432,190,309, forward strand.
TGGAATTGGAATTGGATTCTTTTAAAATATGTTCCACCTCTAAATCTATGATCCCATAGCTAGATCCAGGGATAAGGAAGTTAAGTGGGTTAGTGGTATAAGAAGTAATTAAAAGAAAAGGCACAAAAATCTATTAGAGAGTTAGTGCAACTGATATTGCACAAATGAGAACTTTTGCAAGGGTAGGTATATTTCAGGAGTGGTTCGAGAATTTTGAGGGTGTGAGTTTATCCCTTGCTCATTAAATTCCAATAACTTATTTTTAGCTCTGGAATCAGATTCAGGTTTTTCTATTTATCACCCATCTTTACTTCTCTGTGGTCTGTAATACTACTGTTAATCACCCTTCTTATTTTTTTTTCTTTCAAGGAAGTTTTATTTATAGCACTTCTCTCTCAGTTTTCCTCCCACCTATCTAATATTTTCTTCTCTGTAACTTTTGGTGAATCTTCATCCATATTTCACCTACTAACCATGGTTCTATCTTGAGTTTTCTTCTCCTTCTATTATATTTCACATGATGATGTCATCAGTTACCATGATTGCCAAATTAATCTCCATTAAAATGATCTTTAGATCGACTTCTCTATCTCATTCTTGACCTCTCATTTCAAAATGTTTATTAGGTATCTTGAAATGGAGCTCCAGAGATACATTAAGCTAAATATTTTAAAATTGAACTCATATTTTCTCTCTGAAATGCCTCTCTTGTTCCTAACACTGTCATTATTGTTGAGGGCAGGACCACCTTCTCAGTCACCAATGCTCAAAATGCAATGTCACACTCAACTTTTCTCTCTCTCTCAGCCACTGTATTCAATCACCTGCCAAAATTAAAATCTCTCTCCATTTCAGTGTGTCCTCTACTCTGCTATCAAGCTGATTTTTCTAAAGCATAAGTCTGGGGCAGAGCCAAGATGGCAGAGTGAGAGCAATGATTCACCTAATCTCTTAGACAAACTCCTTCAGATACCTCTAAAAAGAGAATCTGACCAAATTTTGGAGGTACAGAATCTGATAGGAGACAGACTGTGGCATATTCAAAGCCCAGGACAGACTGGAAGGACCGTGGGAAGTATCGGTTCCATGGGGGTGAGCCCAAAGTCCACAGCTCAGCATGTCCAGTGCAGCAGAGAGGGAGGGCCCCAGGAAACCTGAAACAGCAGCAGGCAGAATCAGAAGAGCCTCAGGTGAGGTTGAGAGACCAGCAGAGCCCAGCCAGTGACAGCCACCAAGTGTCAGATATCAGCACAGCAGCTCCTGAGACTTTCAGCTCATATATTAAACATCTATAAGTCACCTACTTAAACTTCCAGGAACCAGGATGGTGCAGAGATCAGTAAATGCTCTCTCCCCTCCCCTTGATGACCTTGAAAGAACCATAAAATATTTCCCCAGAAAAATCTTCGATCAGCGGAAACAGCAGAGGGGGCAAATAGTCTCAAAATGCCTGAGGCTAAGGAACAAAGCTAAGGGGGATTCCTCCTACTGTGGCAGAGGCAAACTGGAAGAAAAGGGGGCCCATGGCAGAGGAAACTCGCACTAGGACCCAGGAAAGCCTCAGTACCAGGAGAAGAATCCCAGGAGGGGTGGAAACTCTCATCAAAAGAATCCACCATTCACCTGCCAAAATGGATCCCAAACTCAAAACCCCAAGAAATATCATTGCCAAATTCCAGAACTATCAAGGAAAGGAAAAAATACTACAGGCTGTCAGAAAGAAACCATTGAAATATCAAGGAGCTACAGTCAGGATCATACACGACCTTGCAGCTTCTACATTAAAAGGTAGAAAGAATCCCCATGAGATGATAAAAGTGGGAAAGGGACCCACATGTACAAAAATATTTAGAGCAGCCCTCCTTGTGGTGGCCAAGAACTGGAAGTCAAGGGGATGCCCATCACTTGGGGAATGACTGAACAAATTATGGTACATGGATGTAATGGAGTACTATTGCGCCATAAGAAATGATGAACAGGAAGACTTCAGGGAAGCCTGGAAGGACTTATATGATCTGATGCTGAGCGAAAGGAGCAGAACCAGGAGAACTCTGTGCACAGCAAGGACCACAGTGTGAGAGATTTTTCTGGTAGACTTGGACCTTCTTAATAATGCCAGAACTTTAAAAATATATTTCCAATGGTTTTCCAAGGCAAAATGCCTTCCACACTCAGAGAAAGAACTATGGAATTCATTCGCAGAATGTAGCAGATCATGTGTGTGTGTGTGTGTGTGTGTGTGTGCACACGTGCGTGTGTGTATTATGTTCAGGGAAGTATGTGTAGATCCTACATAGAATTGTATGCTGCCTTGGGGAGAGAGGGGGGTTGGGGGGTAGGCGGGATGGTAAAAGTCTAAGATTTATGGCGGCAATTGTAGAACATTAAAAAAATTGCTTAAATAAATAAATAAAAAGTAAAAAGATTCTATTAATATCTTAAAAAAAATAAAAATATCGAAAGAATTGGAATCCAATATTCTGTAATGCAAAGGAGTTGGGACTACAACAGAGGATTAACCAGCAAAGTTCAGCATAACATTTTGGGCAAGGAGATGGTCATTCAACAAAATAAGGGATTTCCAGACTGTCCTAACAAAAACGAAAGAATTTAATAGAAAATTTGATCTTCAAATGCAGGTCTCAAGAGAGGCATAAAAAGGCAAATGGGGGAAAAACAAACAAGCACACACAAAAAAAACTTGTTACTCAATTTGGGCAAACTGTTTACCTCCCTATAAGGGAAGATTATACCTGTTAATCCTGAGAACTGTGCATCTACTATGAAATATAAAAGGGATAGATATGGAGAGAATGGGTATAAATTAAATGATATCATGTTAAAAATATGATTTAATATGTGAAGGGATTGTAACAGGAAGTGTGTAAAGGAGGAAGCAGAAAATGGTAAATTATATCACAGGAAGAAGTACAAAATTATAGTAGAGGGAAAGAGGGGAGGGAGATGACCATTGTTTGAGAGGTACTCTCATCTGATTTGGTTCAAGGAGGGAGCAAAAAACTGAAGTATATAATCCCAACTAGCTCTATAGGCAGTAGGAGGACAAGGGGGAAGAAAGGGGAGAAAAGCTAAAAGGGAGGGCAGAAGCAGTCAAGGTAAAGGGGAGTAAAAGGGAGGGAAGCTAAAAAAAGGAAAGGAAGACTGCAGGAAGTGGTGGTGAAAAGTGAAAGCTATTGAGGAAGGGAAGGGAGACAGTAGAGCAGAAAGCACAAATGGGAGGAAAGAAGATGGAGGGAAATACACAGATTGCAATCATAACTGGGAGTGTGGATGGAATGAACTCTCCCATAAAACAGAGACAGATAGCAGAATGGATTAAAAGCCATAATCCAACAATATGTTGTTTATAAGAAACACATTTGAAACAGGGGGATACACACAGGATAAAAGTGAAAGGTTGGAGCAGAATATATTGTGCTTCAGTTGATGTAAGAAAAGCAGGATTAATATTCCTAATCTCAGACAAAGAAAAAGCAGAAATAGATCTAATCAAAAGAGATAGAAATGGGAACTATATTCTACTAAAAAGCACCACAGATACTGAAGCAATATCATTTCTAAACACATATGCTTCAAGTGGTATAGCATCCAAATTCTTAGAAGAGAGGTTGGGGGAGTTAAAGGAAGAAATTCATAGCAAAACTATACTAGTGAGGGATCTCAACCTCCCTTTCTCTGAACTTGATTATTCTAACCTCGAAATAAACAAGAAAGAGGTTAAGGAGGTAAATAAAACTCTGGATGAGGTAGATATGACAGATCTCTGGAAAAAATTGAATGAGAATGGAAAGGAATCTACCTTTTCCTCAGTGGTACATGGAACATTTACAAAAATTGACCATGTACTAGGACATAAAAACCTCACAATCCAGTGTAGAAAGGCAAAGATAATCAATGCATCCTTCTCAGATCATAATACAGTAAAAATTATATGTAATAAAAGGCCCGGTTCCATTCTTAACAGTGCTTTGGTCTCCACTTCCAAGTCCTGAGAGGTGCTTGGGCAACAAAGCCATCAGGATGGAGTCCTTGCAGGTACATGGCACTTCCTCCCACCCACCAGAAGCAACTCTACCCCCTGGGTCCTAATCTGTCCCAGGAGAACACTGTAAAATAGCACACTCAGTGCCTTTCTGTGCAGTCCCCATCTTGCTCCAGTGTTGAACTCTGAGTTACTGGGCTCCTCCTCCTCCAACAGGAGCCATCCACTCCCAGCTCCTGCCTGGTCTGCATTCAGGTAGCTCTTTGCTTCTGTCCAGGGCTTACTTCTCCAAGATTGGTACACTGGCAGTTCTCTGCTTCTGTTGGGTCATTGGGCAAGTGGTTTTCCACTCCTCTTTCATGGTTCTTCATACAATACACTGTCAGGGCATTCACCTCTCCAGCATATTTCTGAGTTGGGATAATCTACTCAAGTCCTGACTCTGGCCATCCCCACATCCCAGGGCTCCGCAGAGCTATAGTCACTGCAAGTGAGAAACAACAATTGACCCAGCCCCCACAACTTCCCCCATTTTGCAGATCCTACTGATGGTACCATAAATCTAACAATGACCCTGGCATACACAGAAGAGGAGTCTGTTGTACAGGATTTTAGATCTGCTTCTGTAAAAGGAAAACAACTTTTGAGGGGTCAACAATCACTTTAATCAAACACATATACCAACAGAGAAAATACAAGCAGACAAAAACCAACAGACAAGGTGTCTAACTGTTTTGACCATCAGCAATATATACATCACAGATGAACAGACAGAACCAACTGTCTGACCATTGCATACATGCATAGTTACCAGAGAGAGAAGCACCAACATTTGGATTTATACACATATATACACACAAATATGTATGCATACATGTACACACACACACACATATGTGTGTGTGTATGTGTATTTCCCTTTCATTTATGTCATAATTTAGCCATAATGGACATTTCCTATTCCTTACATGTGAAATTCCAAGTACTTCTCTTTAATGCCATTTATCATATCCCTCCTAAACTGAAAGGCACTGTGATCTATATTCTGCTTCTTGGAATTCCTAGTTCCCTTCAAGGGATGCCCCTAAAATATACCACATACCTGATATCTTGTCTTTTCACTCTAAGGAGGAGTTTCAAGGCTAATTATATTTGGTTTAATTTTTATAGGTTTTGTGTATTCTTATATGTGTATTTGTAAAGTCTGTATACAATCCCCCAAACACTGAGATGTGAAATCAACAACAAAAGTGACAATAAAAACCACAGACCTTGCAGGTGAAATGGAGTTAGGACCCAGCACTGAAAACTTTGATAGAAACACATAAAAAAGAGATAGGAACTTAATAAAAACTGTAATGTAGTTTTAGACATTCTAAAGGGGTAAGAAAAACATAAATAAATACTACAGTAAATTGTGCCTTCAACCATGGCTTTGGGCTTCATGATGTAGGAGGGTTGGGTAGGTTATAACACAGATCCTTAGGAGGAGGCTATGGAAGAAGGGAATAGAATTGGAGTGGTTTAGACAAGCCCCTTTTAGCTCATATACCCTATTTTCCCAGATGATTTACAATAAATAAAATATTTTTTCCTTAACAGAGACCTAAAATTTACTTAAGTGAGTGTTAAAGGGTTGCAGTTTGTGAGTTATTCTGAAGTGGTGTAGTTTTCTGGATTCTTTGTGCATGGAAGCAAACAAAATTTGAGTTATGTTCAAAATCTTCACTAATATATCAATTAAGTTGGAACAAATTCTCATTTTTAAAAAATTTCTTATAGTAAAACTGACTGTACTTGGCCCCAGCAGTTAGAATGTTAGATCTCTGAGGACAAATTATTTCATTTTTTTATTCATAATATAATTTTATATTATTAGTTTATATCCATTATATTAGGTATATATGCACTATATGAAGAATATCCTTAATAGAATGCACAGTGTGGCATATTAAGCACATTGTAGCTTAACAAATTCTTGTTGACTGACAAAAATTTGCTTATGGATTGCCTAATACAGATAATCCTTTCAGGAATTTTGGCATTGAATGGAAAGTAAAGGAAGACCTTATAGGTGAATTACAGGGGTCAACAGACAGTATGTGCTGTTTCTTCTTTAGGATAGCAGTCATCTGCTCATGTTTCAAAACAAAGAGAAAAGAACAAAGGGAGAATAAGACATTAGAGAGGTAAGAAGAGTGTATGACACAGAATGAATAAGTGCTTGAATAAGTTCCTGAAAGAGGTGGGGGGTGTTTGGGTATGGAGGTTGGTTTTAGTGAGTTGGGATGATACTTCCTTTGTGCCTAAACAGAAGAAGAAAGTTGGTGGTAATACTAAGAAGTTTTATAGCAACATTTGGGGAATGAGGTAACTTTCCTGAGATTGTCTTCATTGAGAAAAATAGGCTAAATTATCTCCTATAAAATGTTGTAAAGAAAAAGGATTGTGACCCAGTTCAGTACATATTTGAGAAGAGACAAATTTGCTGCAATTGATTTTTTATATTATTTCATTGTGTATGGCAGTTTTTAGCAAAATGTAAATGCCTTGATTTTCTCTTTTTATTAGGTCTATTTTTGCTTTTGATTTTTCAGGGATCATAATTGTTTCTGCCACCTTTTTACTTAATTAAATGAAGCAACTAAAGGAGTTTTCATTTTAATTTCATGCGTGTCTTTATGTTTCAAGTATCTCTCTTCAAAACCACATATTGTTGGATTTTGATTTTTAATTCACTGTTCTGTACATTTCCATTTTATGGGTGATTTCATCCCCTTCACATTCACAGCTATGAATAATAATTGTGTGTTTGCCTCCATATATTTTCTTCTATTTGTGCTTATCTGTCTCTTTTTTATCCTATCCCTTCTCAAAAGTCTATTTTGCTTCTACTATCTCCCTTAATTTCTTCCCCTTTTAATAGTCCCCTACCATTTCTCCTCATATCACTTGCCTCTTTCCTTCCTGTTTGTATATTGTGGAAGATATATTTCTATACTCAACTGATTTTATACATATATATATATAGTATGTATATATATATATATATATATATATATATATATTTATGTGTATGTGTGTGTGCACATAAAAATATTTTCTTTTTTTGAACCAATTCCAATGAGAGTGAGATTTGATTATTGCCCACCACTGCCCTATTTTTATGTCCCTTATAAAAGCTATTCTTAGAGTGTTACATTTATATTTGATAATTTTGCCCATTCTATCTTTCTCATCAGTTCACCCCCCTTTTTTTAATGGAGATTATTTCAACATAACTCTCAGTGCTAGCAAAGAGTTCCATATATTCTCTTTCTGATCAGTTCCCCACTCCCTCCACTTTCTCTGGACTGAGAGATCCCAAAACTCCTACTGCTTTCAAAAATAACTCCAACACCTACCACTGGTGCTGCCATAGTGCTCTGAGCTGGCTCCTCTCCCTGAGTCACATAACTCTCCTACTGACCTCCTAAATTGTATTAGGCTAGAAAAATACCTTACTCTGACTATTTGTTGACTGTATAGATCCAAAATTTGACTTAACATGTCATTTCAAAGTTGTTTAGAGGGTAGTGTTGAGAGAGTTCAGCTGGATTGCTGCCTGCACTTCACCATCTTGGCTCTTGTAAGTGAATTTCTAATGAAAACTAGGTTTGTGTTGGAGTGAGGAAGTGAATGGCATGTTGTAGTTAGCGGACCCAGATGAGTTTGTGAGTATTAAAGAGGGAATTCTGAAAAGCACAATGGAGTGAATGAAAGCACAAATGAATCTATTTAGAGTGGTCATGGGCAAGAATCAGTATAATCTGAATACAGATGAGAATTCAGGAGAATAGCATAAAAATGTAGCTTTTATTTAAAGCATTGAGGCGAAGACATTTAAGTCAGATTGGGTGAGGTGGATTAGAATCTATCACCCACATATTCATTAATCACATCTCTTTTTCATTTACCATGTGTATATCTTTTGGCCATTATAAAATTTGGCTGCAGACCTATATGGACACCCAGAGGATGCCAGTGCCACAAAGTCCCTCACCATCTCTTCTACTGAATTGGCAACTACATACTATAGCACAAAACTGCAGAAAAATTTTTGAAAGAACTCCAGACAAGTGCAGCTGAGCCAATGTAACATATTTCCAAGTCTTGTCTGCTCATTCATTCTCATATTTTTCCATATTCTGCATGTTAAATACCAACAAAGGTCAAGCAGTCTGATGTTTTGGAAAAAGCTCTGTTTCCACTCTCTGACTCCCATGAGTCAGTGGAAGTCCTGACCAAAGTAATGACACAATAAGCCTTCAACTCAAAACAGCTGTCTTCTGAGTCTCTGGAATGTCTCTGGCATTTCTGTCATAGTCTACAGAGTCCCTCACCTTGCTTCCTATTCTTTTTCCTTGACATTAAGGGCCTTTTGTCTTAAAAGTTTTGCAGAATGTTAAAAATTTGCCTACATCTGGGGATTGCTATAGATCAGAAGAAAATAACTTATTTTCTCACCAAGTCTTTTCTGAGCTTCTGTACTATTCTCTCCACCTAAATACCTAAGAATGACTTTTTAAGTAAATTATTTCCAAAAGAACTTGAGTTAAATTATATCTTCCCCAAATGAGGATGAATTTGAATCCCATCTACTTAGTTCCATAGATATTCACAGAAATGTAGAGATGTTCTCAAGATGTCTAGTCTGCTTGGATAGACACAGAGCCATAGCAAACCCTTTCAAAGAAAGTATAGGACTCAAATTTGGAAGCAGGAAACTTTCGTCTTTTCCTCAGTGCTATAGCAGTCCTATATGAGTCTTGCTTCTGCTTGCAGTATTCCTGGGGTCTAGGAGAGTGAGTATCCTAGGGAATCATTAAGTAAATTGAATGAGATTGGAGAGCAAATATTATAACTTCTAATATATTTTTATCAAAAATAAAGCAATCTTAATTAATATATAATTAATGGTTTTACCCTGACACCATTATTGAGTTTGTATTTCAGGCACATGCCATTATACAATTCAATGAAGAATTTTGGTGAAAGAGTGCAGGTTTCACAATGTGGAAAGGTTGATTCCAATGGTACTTTCAATCACTCATTTAACTCTTTCTGTATTTATAGATTAAATTGTGTAATTTACCTAAAATAACTTTCTGTAACAGAAAGCATATTAGCATACACAGGATGGCCTGCTAGCACAGGTTCTTGGATCTCCTTTAGTAGGAAAGATAGCAGTTTAAGGGTCAACAATCTTTTTTAAATTACACTCAGTTCAGGGGAAAAGTCAGAACCCTGAATTTCAGAGAAAATACAAACAGAGAAAATATTAGCCGAGAAATAAAAACCAATATACAGGGCTCTACTGCTTGAATCAAGCAATATTGTTATACACTTTACATACATTCATGGATAAAGAGAGTCTTTACATCTGAGCAATTGGAAAGCTCTGAACATATGATCACTTAAGAGTCTTGACCAGGGAATCACAAGATCCTTCTCATAAGCAAGCCCCCAAAGTAAAATATCAATTTAGGGTATATATACACTTCTCAGAGCCACTAGGCATCACAATTAGCAAAAGGTGTGAAAGCCTTTCTACAAGCAAACCTCCTCTAAGCAAGCTTTCATTAATGGGATCCCCATGAGGCCTATTAATGGGTTGGAAAGGGCTTAAATGCCATTAACATTGCACCTTCAAAAAATAGATGTGTCATTAAAAGTGTTTTGTAAAGAAATGGTGAGGTGAAGAGAATACTAATAACGTAAACACAAAGAAAGGAGAATGGGAATGCTTATGCTTCCCATACTTCTAACATGAGTAGCTAGATGGTATAGTGGATAGAAAACTGATTATAAAGTCAGGAGGATGTGAGTTCAAATCTGACCTCAGATACTTACTAGTTATGTGACCCTGGGACCCTTTGCTTCAGTCCCTCAACCGTAAAAAGAGCTGAAGAAGGAAATGATAAGCCAATCTAGTATCTTTGCTAAGGGAACAACAATTGGTGTCTCAAAGAGTTAGACACAATTCAAATGGCACAACTGCCATTCCTAATGTGAATTTTCATCCTTAGCCATGCTTTGAGTTAAGAAACAAGTAAGCAAAAATCAACAACTATCTATTGAGATCTCAAAAGTTAATGGCCAATATATCAAAATTACCAGTATTACTTTAAATACAAGTTTATATCCATGTTCATTAGTAATGGACCTTTCCGTTATATAATTGAAATGTTAGCTCAAGAATGCAGGAATTAATCATGATCAATAAGTTATTTAAAATCTAAGCTTTTCTTTCTAAAAAACTATATGTATGTCACCTAATAAAATTTAAATTGTGAACTTTTTGAGGTCAAGGACTGTGTTTTGTGTCTTTTTGTAACCTTTACACTGGGAACAGTTCCGGGTACATAATAGTATGTATACTGTGTGTGCGTGTGTGTGTGTGTGTGTGTGTGTATGTGTGTGTGTGTGTGTATACACACACACACACACACACATACTAAATACTATCTAGTATGTGCTGACTCTGAGTCAATCAGATAGCATATTAAGTGCCTACTGTGGTTGGAATTAGGTATATAAAGACAAAGATGAAAACAATCCTGCTCTCGGATAGTTCTTCTTCCAGTAGGGAAGACAATTTGTGTTTAATTAGGCAAACATAAAATACAAAGTTATGGGCAAGAGAAGATGGGAGGCCACTATCTAAATAAGAGAGTAAGTATAAAAGATTTCCAGTGGAAGGAAGATTTAAGAAAAAGATGAGGGACTGCCTATTCAAAGGCAAAGAAATGATGAAGTTATGCCACGTGTAGAAAATACTGAAATGATGGATTGTAGAGTAGATGAGGAGGAATGATGTGAAATGAAGCAAGAAATGTAGTTTGAGCCCAGGTTGTACTGGATTCTATAAGACAGATTGAAGAATTTTCTATTTCCTTCAGTAAGTAGTGGGGAGCCATTAGAGCTAATTGAAAAAGGAGGTGACATTATCCCTTAGAAAAATCCCTTAGAAAAATCATTTGGAGATACGATGACCTCCTGTTTGGATACATAAGAAGGGAAGAAATTTGAGACAGTTGAGCAATTAATGATGCTATTATAACAGTCCAGATAGGTAATGATAAGGGCCTATAAAATGGTGGTAGAGAGAAGTGAAAAAAAGTATTAAGAGGTTTTGTGGAAGGGTGGCAAAATTTGGTAAGGGATTGGATAAGTGGAGTAGGTGAAAATGAAGGTCAGGATAGAGATATATAGAAAACTGAAGAAAAAGATGATTAGACTATGGAGAGAGAGATAGTGTAAATGAAGGGACCAGGACAGAACCTTGGGATATACCCACTCTTAAAGGGTATGATATGGATAAGCGATCCAGTAAAGGAGACTAAAAGGAAGCAGTCAAAATCTTTATCTTTGTATCTTTTTGAGAAGTACCTAGAGAAAACAGCATACTAAAGATTTAGAAAATCATGGAACCACAGATTTGGAGGTAGAAGTATTCTCAAAGGACATCTAATCCAACTGCCGGAATTCATACATAAGGACACTGAGGTCCATGGAGGTTAAATGACTTTTTCACCATTAAACAGCTAGTAAGTCTCTGAGGAGAGATTTCGATTATGGTTTCCTGACTCCAAAAACAGCATTCTATCCATTATGTTATGCTGGAAGGAGTGTCTACTCCTTAAAACATGACACATATATGATATTGCCACCACTATCTAATATAATGATAATGAAGATGATGATGATAACTGATTTTTTGATAGCATTTCATATTTCTTATCACTTCATCCTTATAACACTACAAATCTTATCATTTCTTTTTTTCATAAAGAATAAAACTCAAGCTGAGCAATGTTAATGAATTTGACTGAGGCCACACAGTTAATCAGTATCTGAGGCAGTATTTGAATGGAAATCTTTCTGGAGTCAAGTTCCATACCCTATACCCTCATAACTGTCTCTTTTCTTTGTAACCCTACCATTTATAACAAATTCATATGTGTGTGTGTGTGTGTGTGTGTGTGTGTGTTTGTGTGTGTGGTGTGTGTGTGTGTATGCTGTGTGCGAGTTTGTTGAATGAATAACTCACCCCAAAACAAAATCCATTATATTAAAATAAGGCTCTTCACCATCCCCTGAATAGTTCATACTCATTCCTTACTCTATTACCTTCAGTCATGCTATTTCTTCAATAAAGAATGCTACTTTTCCTTCTCCTCTATCTGAGTTGAATCTAGTTTTCAAGATCCACCAATCAGAGTGATAAGGAACACATCCTACTGACTTTTACTCAGCTTTGTATGTCACTCTTAGATGCAATGCACTGATAAAACAATCGCAGCCTAATATTGAGTATGGAAATGCATCTTCTTATGAAGCAACTAATAAGACAAGTCCTGGTTTCATATCAATCATGTTAAAAGATACAGAAAGTTTTACAAAGAAAATAAGACAACTCTGAATAAAAAAGCAAAGAGTATAATAAAGCTCTTATTGTTGGATGAAGGAATGGAGTCATTTGGAAGATGCTTTTATTCTTTTTCAAAGAGTGAGAAAATGACGTTTTTTTCCCACAAGTTAATTTGGCATCTTTATCTTTGAATTTTATCTATAAATTAAAAAAATAATTTCATATGGAAACCCAACGGCTACAAAATCAAATGATTTAAGCTAGAGGCAATGATTTAGGAATATTAATATATACTCTTTCTTTTCTAGTTTACAAAGAGGGTGGGTGGAAATGGTTTGTGGCATTGTAAAATCTTCATCATAATTTTCTTTTCTTGTGAGTTGAAATGAAAAGTCTGGGTTGATGCTCACAAGACATGGCTGTAGTAACCTGTATCAATCCAAAGATTTCCAGTCATGAATTATACGGACTGTACTTATCACATCTCTTCCCTTTTACCATGCAGGGGAAGATCGTGCTTCTCAGCCATAACATGATCAATCTTATTTTCAGGTGAAAATCTCATGAGTGTTTAGTCTTAATATTATTGGTTTTATTTTTGAGAACACATTTAATTACTTAGAAAACTCATGTCAATTTTCACCTGACATTTAATGATGCCATTATTTGTTATCCACAAGAATCTTCTAGATGAGGGGAATAATACTTTCTTATGCACAGATATCACAACATGACTCTGATTGCCTATGCCTTTTTAATTGTACCTATTGAAAAATAAATCTGCGAAGTCACTTTCACAGAAATGGGATTGTCAAAACTGAAATAGGATTCTAAGGGAAACATGAACTGAGGATTTGTATCCAAGAGTCTCTAAAATAGGAGTACCTAACTTTTGTGTGTTCATCAGTGATTCTTTGGTTATCTAGTGAAGTCTATGGATACCTTCCCAGAAAAGAAAAACATGTAAAACATGCTTTTAAGCATTTGAAGGAATGCCTTGGGAAACCAAAGAGACCAAAACATTTCTTAGCCTTCTTTCTATACTAGTGTTCTAAATGTGTAGTCAGCAAGCCCTGAATTCAAATGAGATCAAAACACAGACTAACTGTGTGACCCTGTAACCGTCATGACTTCTATCTCCCTTACCTTACTTTTCTATAAAATGTGAATAATAATAGCCCTTACCTCAAAGGCTGTTTTAAGGACAAAATTAATTTTTTCTTGCAAAGTACTTTGCAAAATTTTACCTGCTTTATAAATACTAGATATTGTTCTTACACAAAGACACTATAGTAAGACTCCAGATAATCAGAAATGCCAAATTGTACATTTAATATTATTTGCACTTCTTTCTCTGCTGTATCAACATTATTTTTCTTAGGAATATAGAATCATTCAATAATTTTATAGCTACATCTTTATGTTCATTGATATTAAGTTGTAAACCCAAAGGGAGGTGAACAATTCAAGTATCGGGCTCAGAAGATCATTTAGCCATGAACTATTTTTTGAAAAATAAAATGATTTTTAGTGGTAGTAGTACTAAAAAGTTACAAAGTCCAGCAAAGCAGTAGACTTATCTTTTGTAGGAGATTTCTGGGGGAAACAGCAAAAAATTCAAATGTTTACAATCAGCACTGGTGGATAATTTCCCAATTTGATGAGATTCATAGAAGCATTGGTATTAATTAATGAACTTTTATATTTTATCTAACGGTGGGTTAAATCTTTACTATGTATCCCTAATTGTCTAATATTGTAAGATGAGCTCTATGCACACACATTAAATTCCTTGACCAGTCATTACATTTCATTCTTCTTTTTCTTTTTCCCTCTTCATTCTCCTCCATGACTCTATTTCTGCTTGTAAGAATAATGCAAGAGCAGCAAAACTCCTGTAAGTTTAATTTTAAAAAATATTCATTTATTTTTAGTTTTCAACATTCACTTCCACAAGATTTGGAGTTCCAAATTTTCTCCCCATCTCTCCCCTCTACCCATCCGAAGAGAACATGCACTCTGATTACCCCTTTCCCCAATCCCTACTATCACAATCCTTCCTTCTCTTATCTCTATCCCCTCTATTGTCTTGTAGGGCAAGATAAATTTCTATATCCCATTGCCTGTATATCTGATTTCCTAGATGCATGTAAAAACAAATTTTTACATTCATTTTTGAAATTTTGACTTGTAACTTGTCCCTTTCTCCCTTCTCAACCATCCCCATTGAGAAGGCAAGAAATTTGATACAGGTTATATATGTGTAGTTATGCAAAACACTTTCATAGCAGTAATGCTATTAAAGACTAACTATATTTCTCCCCATCCTACACTGCCCCCAATTTATTGTATTCTCTCATTTGATCCTGTCACTCCTCAAAAAGTGTTTACTTCTAATTACCCCCTTCCCATTTACCTTCCCTTCTATCATGTCCTCCACACCCTGCTTATTCCCTTTCCCCCTACTTTACTGTAGTGTAAGATAGATTTTCATACCAAATTGACTATGCATGTGGGATTTCCTACTTAAGGTAAATGCAATGAAAGTAAGGTTCACTCTTTCCCTCTTACCTTCCCCATGTTCTCCTCCATTGAAAAAATTTTTATTTGCCTCTTTTATGTGAGGGATAATTTGCCCCATTCTATTTCTCCCTTTCTCCTTTCAATATATTCCTCTCTTTCCCCTTGATTATATTTTTTAGATACCATTCTTTCCTATTCAGCTTACCCTGTGCCCTCTCTCTCTATGTACACAATCCCTTGATCTACCCTAATACTGAGAAAACTTCCAAGAATTGCAAATATGTTCTGTCCATGTAGGTATGTAAACAGCTCAACTTCAGTAAATCCCTTATGATTTCTCTTTCTTATTTACTTTTCTTTGCTTCTCTTGATTCTTGTGTTTGACAGTCAAATTTCCTATTCAACTCTGATCTTTCCATCAAGAATGCTTGAAAGTCCTCGATTTCACTGAATGACCATTTCTCCCCTGAAATATTATACTCAGTTTTGCCAGGTAGTTGATTCATGACTTTAATTCTAGCTCCTTTGACTTTTGTAATATCATATTCCAGGCCCTCTAATTCCTAAATGTATAAGCTGCTAGATCATGTGTTATCTTGATTGTTTTTCCCCAATACTGAAATTGTTTCTTTCTTGCTCCTTGCACTATTTTCTCCTTGACCTGGGAGCTCTGGGTAGCCAAAGTGGCAGAGTGAGAACAACTACTCACTTAAGCCTTAGACAAACTCCTTCAGATTCCTCTAAAAAAAATTTGACCAGATTTTGGAGGGACAGAATACAATAGAATACAGACTATGGTGGAACCACAGCCCAGGACAGACAGGAAGAACAATGTGAAGAATCTGTTGCACAAGGCTGGAGGAGCACATAGTACACAGTTCACAGGCTGTACCAGTATGTCCTTGCCACAGCAGAGCCAAGCAGGAAGCCCCAGGAAGTCTAAGGCAGCAGTAGCACTATGAAATCTTGGGCATATCAGCCTAGGATGGGAGAAGAGCATAACTGAGAGATTGAGAGTTGCTGAGTCCCAGGTATTTGCAGCAGCTGCTCCTGAGACTGTCAGCCCACAGATTAAATGTCTGTAAATCACCTACTTGAATTTCCAGGAGTCAAAATGACTGAGTGATTGCTAAATACTCTCTCCACCTGTTGACCATGAAAGGACCATAAAATGTTTCCCCAGAAAAATCCTGAAACAGTGAGATTAGCAGAAGGGGCAAACAGTCTCTTAGCTAGTGAGGATAGGAAAATCACTAAGTAGGGTTACTCTAGCTATAAATGAAGGAGATCAGTGAAAGACAGGAGCTGTCCCAGATGGCCCCACCTCAGCAAACTGGGAAGAAATTCAGAGCCCTAGTGGTGTGGAGCCCCGCAACCACCAGCACCAGGACCCCAGGAGTTCCTCAGCACCCCAAGGGAACTTGGAGGACACTAGGGCAGTCAGGTTGGCCAACCACTGAGCTTTCTCATGTTTTAGTTACACAGAGCACACCTCCTGCAGCCAGACCAATCTTCAATTGCAGGTCTCAGGAGAAGCATAAAAAGCTAAACAGGGGAAAAAAAAACCAACTTGTTACTCAAAATGGGCAAACTACTTAAATCCCTATAAAGAAAGATGATATTTGTTAATCTTGAGAATTGTTTATTTATTATGAAATATAAAAGGGATAGGTAGATAGAGAGATAGATAGATGGGAGGAAGTGGGTATAAATCAATTGATGTGATGATAAAAATGAAATTAAAGGGTATGAAGAGATTGTAACAGGAGATGTGAAAATTGCATCACAGGAAGAAGCATAAAACTATATTACAGAAAAGGGTAAAAGGGGAGGGAGATGGGCATTGTTTGATATTTACTCTCATCTGATTTGATTCAAGGTGAGAACAACAAACGTAATTAAGAATATAAATCTAAGTAGTTCTACAGGCAGTAGGAGGGGAAGGAGGAAAGAAAAGGGAAGGGAAGACTAAAAGAGGGAAGAAGTATAAGGGTAAAGGGGAGCAAAAGCAAGGGAGCTGAAAGAAGAAAGGGAAGACTGTGGGAGAGGGTGGTCAAAAATTATAACTCTATTGTGAAGGGGAAGACAGAAGGGAGAAGTAAAAGCCCAAACAGGGGGAAGGAGGATGGAGGGAAAGACACAAGAAGTAATCTTAATTGTGAATGTGAATGGGATAAATTCTCCCATAAAATGGAGATACATAGTAGAATGGATTAAAAACCATTATCCAACAGTATATTGTTTACAAGAAACACATTTGAATTGGGGGGATACACTCAGGGTAAAGGTAAAATGTACTTTGCTTCCACTGATGCAAAAAAAGCAGGGGTACCTAATCTAACGTCAGACAAAGCAAAAGCAGAAACAGATACAATCCAAAGAGATAAGAAAGGAAGCTATATCCTGCTAAAAGGCACCATAGACAACGAAGCAACTTCATTAGTAAACACATATGCCCGAAGTGGTATAGCATTCAAACTCTCATAGAAGTTAAGGGAGTAAAGGAAGAAATAGCCAGCAAAACTATACAAGTGGGAGACCTCAACTACCCCCTCTCTGAACTTGATGAATCTAACCTCAAAATAAACAAGAAAGAAGTTAAGGAAGTGAATAAAACTCTAGATAAGGTAGATACGATAGAT
This sequence comes from Potorous gilbertii, assembly GCA_028658325.1. Lineage (NCBI taxonomy): Eukaryota > Metazoa > Chordata > Mammalia > Diprotodontia > Potoroidae > Potorous > Potorous gilbertii. The sequence goes on from CM053771.1 coordinate 432,207,890, forward strand.
CTCTGGAGAAAATTAAATGGGGATAGAAAGGAATATATCTTTTTATCAGGAGTATATGGCACATATCCAAAAATTGATCATGTACTAGGGCATACAAACCTCACAATTCAGTGCAGAAAGATAGAATAGCAAATGCATTTTTCTCATGTTGTAATGCAATAAATAATTTCTGTAATAAAAGTTTATGAGAAGACAGACCAAAAATTAACTGGAAATAAATAATCTGACCCTAAAGAATTTGTGGCATAAACAAGAAATCACCGAAACAATGAACAACTTCTTTCAAAGCAATTATAATAATGAGACCACCTATCAAATCTTATGATATACTGCAAAAACAGTTCTTAAGGGAAGTTTTATATCTTTGAATGCCTACATGAATAAAATAGAAAAGAGGAGACTGATGACTTGGGCATGCAGCTGAAAAAGATAGAAACAGAACAAATTGAAAATCCCCAAGTAATCATCAAATTAGAAATACTGAAAAGCAAAGGAGATGTTATTAGCTAAACATTAAGGATACTATTTAACTAATAAATAAAACTAAGTTGGGTTTATGGAAAAAACAATAAGATTGAAAAATCTTTGGTCAATTTGATTAAAAAAAAGAAAGAAGAAAATCAAATTACTAATATCAAAAACAGAAAGGGTGAACTCACCTCTAATGAGGAGGAAATTAAAATAGTAATTAGAAATTATTTTGCCCAAATCTATGCCCATACATTTGAAAATGAAAATGGTATGGATGATTATTTTTTAAAAATATGAATTACCCAGATTAACAGAAGGGGAAGTTGAATACTTAAATAACCCCATCTCAGAAAAGGAAATTGAAAAAGTTATCAATGAACTTCCTAGGTCAAAATCTCCAGGGCTCGATGGATTTCCATGTGAATTCTATCAAACATTTAAAGAACAGTTGATTACAATAATATAGACAATTTGGGAAAATTAGGGAAGGAGGAGGCCTCTGAAATTCTTTTTATGTTACAAATATAGTTTTGATACCTAAAACAGAGAAAGAAAATTATACACCAATTCCTCTAATGAATATAGATGCAAAAAAATTAAATAATATTTTAGCAAAAAGAATACAGAAATTTCTCTCAAGAATTATATATTATGATCAGGTGGTATTCATACCAGGAACGCAGAGCTGGTTCAATATTAGGAAAACTATTGGCATTATTGATCATATCAACAACAAACCAAAGAGAAACCACATGATTATGTCAATAGATGCAGAAAAAAGCTTTAGATAAAATAAAACACCCATTCCTACTGAAAACACTGGAGAGAATAGGAATAAATGGAACTTTCCATAAAATAATAAGCAGTATTGACCTGGTAACTCTGGAAATTGGCTGAAATATTGCTAGGAGTTTTCATTTTGGGATTTCTTTCAGGAAGTGATTTGTAGATTGTTTCAATATCTATTTTACCCTCTGATTCTAGAATATCAGGGCAGTTTTCTTTGATAATTTCTTGAAAGATGATATCTAAGCCCTTTTTTAATCATGGCTTTGAAGTACTCCAATAATTTTTAAATTGTCTCTCCTTTATCTATTTTTCAGGTCAGTTGTTTTACCAATGTGATATTTCACATTGTCTGCTAGTTTTAAAATGCCCTTTGCTTTGCTTTATAATTTATTGATTTTTCTTAAAGTCATTAGCTTCCTTCTGCTCCATGCTAATCTTCAATGAATTATTTTCTTTAGTGAGCTTTAGGACCTCCTTTTCCATCTGCCAATCCTGCTTTATCAAGGCATTCTTTTTCTTGTTGGCTTTTGGGCTTTCTTTTGTCATTTGCATTAGTCTCTTTTTTAGAATGCAATTTTCTTCAGAATGTTTTGACTCTCCTTTAGCAAGTTGTTGGCTCATTTTTCATGATTTTCTTGCATCACTCTCATTTGTCTTCTGAATTTTTCCTCTCCTTTTCTGACTTGATTTTCAAAATCCTTTTCTGAGCTTTTCCATGGCCTGAGACCAATTCATATTTTTCTTAGAGACTTTGGATATGGAGCTTTGACTTTGTTGTCTTCTCTTTGTATATTTTGGTCTTCCTCGACACCAAAGTTAGATTCTATTACCTAATTCTCTTCCCAGTTTTTATTCATTTCCCCAGTCATTTACATGACTTTTGAGCTCTTTGTCAAGGTGGCTCTCTGCTTTCAATAGGGGTGGAAGGGGGTGTACTATCAACCTCTCAATCCTCACGCAATCTATGTTCCAAGAGCTCCAGAAACAGCTTCTTTTGCTGCGTAGACTGATGCTGTGACTGTGGCATTTTTCCACTGACCTTACAATTTGTCCTTGGTGTTTTAGTGTCATGAAGTCTGGAAACTGCCACAGGAGTCAGAGATTTAGACCCCTGAGGCCTGCTCAGATTCTGTCTGTGCTGTACTGGGCCATACTGGACTGAGTTCTGCCCCAGTGCAGCATGAGAGATGCTTCCTGTTGACCTTCCAGGCTGTCTTGTGCTGGAGATTTGATTCACTCCATCATTCTGCAGCTCCTGTATTTGTTGAGAGACATTTTTACAGGTATTTGGCTGAGCTATGGGGGAGAGCTTTAGCAAGTGCATGCTTTTACCCTGCTATCTTGGCTCTGCTCCTCATAAATTTAATATTGTCAAAGTAAAATTAGAAAGTATTTTGTTATGCTTAACTTTTTCTAACTTTTCCTTGAATTTTCATTAACTGATGAAAAATAAAATAAAATTTGTCCAAGTTCTCTTAACCCCATAAGTGTACTAAAGCAAAATGTCTTGTGCACCAACCAGTCATCACTCTTAATAGCAGAAAGTAGTAATAGCCATACTTTAGAACTGTATATTGTTAAAATAAATTAATCTATCCCTATGTCGAAGAGAAAGGTAAACAATTCTTACAAGAGCTATCAAGATATATTTAGTTAGCAATCAAGCCAATGGCTTTTCCTTTTAAGCATAAATTTAGTTTTGGCATTAGAAGAAAGTAGAACATATTCTTAAGTTAATTCAAGGGGTTTTTGTTTGTTTGCTTCACTATTTTAATCTTTAGGGTCTTGAATCAGTACTTACCCAAATAGTGTCCTGCAGTCTTGAATTATTTACATGAAGCTTTACAAAAGTGCTTATTTGAAGCACTTGTAGAATTCAGGTACATGTTTGCTGAGAATCAATTATGTAGCCATTAAGTAACTCTCTAACCTTGGGCAAGTCATTTAATCTCTCTCAACTACAATTTCCCCTTTTTTAAAATGTGCCATGTGCACTAATCTTACTGCTTGGGGACAACAATGGAGTACTAACAGATGTTGGAGAGCATGAAGAACAACTGAAATGCTCTTTTCTTCCTATATTCTCTACTAAAGGATAAGTCTTTAGAATGGAGAAAGAAGGATAGTATCATAAACAAATAAAGCTTCTGATAAAAGAGTATATATTAGTTTTAAATGAGTTCAGGTCTCCAGGCCCATCTCAGTTTCATACTAAAATACTGAAAGAATTTTCAGGAGTGATTCCTTGAGAAATCATGGATAAGAAGAGAAGTGAAAACACACCAGATATAACCAAAATTTCCCTAGCTACCAAAGAAGGGGAAACAATGAATTACAAAAAAAAGCAAACTGGCAAATTTGATGTTAATCTCTGACAATTTATGAAGTATTTAATAAACTTCTGGTTTCTGAGTATTTATGATGTTTATTAGGATCATTGTAGGTTAAGTGAGAACTTCAAATTAATCTCATTCCCTTAAGTGATAGAGACACCAGATTGCCTAATTGTACTGAGAGATCAATATTTCTTATCTTGATAATAGCAAAATATTTGGCAGTCTAACACTATAACAGTATAGGTAGAATGGAGACATGAAAGATTGTAGATTACTATTAAAGAACATTTGGGTTGGTTAACTGAGGTTACTATAGATGTCCCTAAAGGAATTGAATAATTCAAAGAAGAAAGTGAAGAAGGCTGTTACAAATTTCTTTCCTTTCTCCTGACCTGTCCTATGATAAATTATATTTGTATTAGACTTTTAAATTTTACACTGCTTTATGTACATTTTGATCCTCATAATGACTGAATAGTACAAGTACTATTAACCTTTTTTTTTTTTACAGATGAAGAAATTTAGTCCTAGGGAAATTAAATTAATCCATTAAAAAGATCATGCAGCTAGTAAGTTAGAGAAAGAGAAATAGATCCCTTCTTTTCTTATTCCAAGTCAAATACTCTTGGGATATGCTGTAGAAATTAAGGTTACTAAATTCATTGATAAAAAAGAAAATCCAAGGAGGAAGAGGTAATAAGGAAGATGTCAGAATCAAGTTTCAACATAGACTAGAATATTGGGCCAAAACTAATATGAAGAATTTTAATAATAACATTGATCACTGCATTTAAGTTCAGAAAAGGAATTGCAGGAATAGAAGTTGGGTAAGAACTGATATGATATCACTCATGAAGAGAATATCCAATATTGATGAACGAAGTATTTATTCTAATAACTAGAATATAGAAACATCTAAGGAGGAGTAATTTAACCACACAGGTCCATATCAATCAATTTACAAACATTCTTTTAAACCACTTACTGTACAGCAAGCTATAGAAATACAAAAACAGAAATGAGACAGTCCTTTTCTTCAAAGAGTTTGTGTCAATGAGATTGTCAAAATTTCTGGACAGATGAGGTATTGATCCTGAGCAAGGAACCTCTCTGGGACCACTGAAGAGATAATTGGAGCAGCACAGTGTGTACGCTGAAACATTGATGGCAGACATCCTCATGATGCCATTGATGACATCATTGGTGGTGCTGTAGAATAAACAGCAAGTTAAAAGCTACAAAGGAGGCTGTTGAATAAATTAGCATTTAATAACAACAACAAAAATAAAGTACTTTGAAAACTCCTAACAGAGAGATAAATATACGTGCCACATGTGAGTTCAACTAATTATTAGGTAGTAATGGTTATGGTTTTAATGAACCTTATATATCACACCTGGGACAAGCACAATTTAAAATGTTATCAAATACTTCATCAGAGATGTATTTCTTCATCAAACTCTGATCATAGCTTGCCATAGCTTATTGTTCATTCATGCACTTACTTCATTCAAGCATGCATTAAGAAACTTTGGTATTCCAGGGTACTGTCATTACCAATATATCCTCTATTCAATCAACTATCCATATCACTTTTGAAAAGAATCGCATAATATAAACCTGATTTGTGATGTGTTCAAAAATCTCCGGTATCTTTTGCCAATAGAACAGACATTCTTAATCTGAGTTCCCTGAACTTACTTTTTGTAAATATTTTAATAGTTATATTTCCATATGATTGTTTTAATTTGAATTTTATGTGATTGTTGTAATCAAAATATTTCAAGAATGATCCATGGGCACCACCAGTGACCTAAATGTTGTTTATAGAGTCCATTTTAGTCGTTGTCATCTCTTCATGAAACCATGTGGGGTTTGGTTTTGTTGGAAAAAAAATGGAGTCATTTGTCATTTTCTTCTTCAATTCATTTTACAGATGAGAAAACTGAGGGAAATGGGGTTACATGACTTCCCCAGGATTACACAGCTGGTAAGTGTTATTAGTTGCCAAAGTAGACAATGATATCTCACAAAAAACTTTCTATGTCAAAATGTTAACTTCTGTGCCTGCAGACTCTATCCATTTTTTGGTTTTATTTGACATTAATTTCCATTCATGTCTTCAATGTATGATTCAAATTGAATTAATTCTGGTTTCAGCACTTGACTTTGTCTTTAAGACAGTTGTGACTTAAGTAAAACCATCCTCCATGCCAAGAATGCACTCCTTCCTTATGCCAACCACTTGGAATCCTTTTCTTTAAGGCTTCACCACTTTCTCCATGAAATTATCATTCGTTCTTCCCATTCCTGTTATTGCTACTTTTACTTTTCTCAAATAATTTTGTATTTACTTATCACTATATGTATTCTACATCTCCCTTCTCTCCGCAGGCTGCAAGCTTGAATCCTCAATGGTTCACACTTTTTCTCCAATATTTATCACCCTAATAAATATTTTCTGGGATATTAAAAATATCTCCATCTCACAAACATTTCTTATACTTTTGTAGTGACACTAGAAAAAAGATCAGAAAAGGAAGCTTACGTTACCCTGAATCGTATAACTTTTAAAAACATCATTCAATGTAAGAGGTTTTTTCCCCAATGACCATCAAGTTGACATTTCACAAGGAGAACTGAATCACATCAATGTGGAAATTGTCACTAAAAATGAAAGAAAAAAAATAAGTCATTTAAAAATGATTTATGGTTTCCTCATGAGAAGGCAAAAGACCTGCTGACCCTGGTTTCACTCTTAGCCCACAGAAACTAAAACAACACATTCATAAGAGTGAGTCATTTAACTGTAATTTTACACAATCCTCACGTTAAAAAAAAGACAAGACAAATTTGGAGCAAATTCTAGATACTTTAGGGAATGAATCAAAAAAAATATAATGAATTTGACAAAACTAGTAAATATTTTGATTATTTGTAACTTTGTTCAAAATTAGGTATAGGTGGGAATGCAGAAAAGGCAGGTATTCCCTGAACTCTCTGAAATTCCCCTAAAAACAGTTTTCAAAAACTCCACAAAACTAATTTTGGATCAGTAGAATAGATTAAAGAATAGGGCGAAACAATTTTCTGGCTCAAGACAAATTAGAAGGTCAGCAGAAAAGGTCTTTCTCACTAAGGTGAGAGTCGAACACACTCCAGCCCAGACTGTATCAGTGTATTCAGGGCCCCATCAAACCAGCCACAGGCCTTGCGGTTAACTGAATCAGCAGAGACAGCAGCAGGTTCTGAAGCTTTCAGTCCACAGATGGTAAGAGGGTCAGACAACTGGTCAGAAGGAAATTACAGATGTCCTTTTTCTGGTCTTGGATATAGGATCCTGTTCCATTCCTGATGTGGACCTGGGTTACATTCCCAAGGTAAGGAAGAGTAGTAGCACATCAGAGCTTGAGATCTTAGTGGAGGGGCCTCAGGATGAGACCTACAATATTAATTCTTAGAACAGAAGTAAGAAAGGCTTGAAGCTTAGGTGGTCTCTACACTCCAAGAGTAGGTCTTTATTATAACATCGAATTAAACTTATTAATTAAACTCAAGAAATAGACTGGGGAAATGAGCAAACAATAAAAAAGAATGCTAAAATAGAAAGTTACTATGGTGACAGGGAAGATGAAAACACAAAATCAGAAGAAGATAACAAAGTCAAAACTGCTACCTTCAAAGCCTCAAAGAAATGTGAATCGAAGTCATGTCCCAAAAGAATTCCTGTAAATGATGAAAAAAATTAAAATAAAACAATAGAGGTGGAAGAAAAATGGAAAAATAAATAAGAGTTATTCAAGCAAATCATGAAAACAGATGGGCAAAGCAGGCACAAAATTATTAAAGAAAATAACACCTTAAAAACAGAATAGCTCAAATGCTGTAAAAAGAAAAGCACTAACATGATAAAACAGGAAGATGATAAATTTTGGAGAAGATGTGGGTGAATTGGAACACATTCATTATTGATGGAGCTGTGAGCTGATCCACATATTCTAGAGAACAGTTTGGAACTATACCCAGAAGGCTACAAAAATATGCATACCATTTGACCCAGCGATAGCTCTTCTAGGATTGTATGCCAGGGAGTTCCTAAAAATGGGGAAGGGGTCCACATGTACAATAATATTTATAGCAGCTCTCTTGTGGTCAAGAACTGGAAATCAAGGAGATGTCCATCAATCTGGAAATGATTGAACAAGTTGTTAAATATGAATGTAATAGAATATTACTATGCTATAAGAAATGATGAACAGAAAGACTTCAGAGAAGCCTGGAAGGACTTATATGGATTAATGCTGAGTGAAAGCAGCAGAACCAGGAGGGTTTTGTACACAGCAACAATCACAGTGTGTGAGAAATTTTTCCATAAGACTTAGTCCTTCACAACAATGCAAGGACCTAAAAAAATTCCCAACGGAATGATGAGGCAAAATTCCTTCCCCATTCAGAGAAAGAACTATGGAATTTGGTTGCAGAATGAAGAGGACCATTTTCTCTTGTGTTATATTTTGTTTTATGGTTTCTTCCTTTCATTTTAATTCTTCTATGCAACGAACAAGAGGGATATGTATTTTATGGGAGGGAGGGAAGAAAACGTAACATATTGGATGTGATTGTAGAAAACTGAAAACAAACAAAATCATTTCAAAGAAAAAGAAAGGCACAAAATTCACTGAGGAAAAGAATACCTTATAAAACAGAGTTGGCCAAATGGGGAAAACCAGTATAAAAATTCAATGATGAAAACTTCCCAAAAAGTAGAATTGGACAGTTCAAAATTAATGGATATATGAGACATCAAGAACCAATGAAACAAAATAAAAAAGAATGAAAAATATGAGGAAAATATGAAATGTCGTATTGGAAAAAAAATCTACTTACCTGGAAAACAGACTCAGGAGATATGACAGAAGAATTTCACACTACCTGAAAGCCAAGATAAGAATTTAAAAAATAAAATAAAATAAAGTTTCTACATCATCTTTCAAGAAATTATCCAGGAAAATTGCTTGATATTCTGGAATCAGAATGTAAAACAAAAATTGAAACAACACACCAATCACTCAGTGAAAGATATTACAAAAAGAAAAGTCTCAGGAATATTATAGATAAATTCCAGAGCTCCTAGATCAAAGAGAAAATAGCGTAAACATCTAGAAAGAAACAATTCAAATATCACTAAAATAAGAAAAGATATAGCAACTTCTGCTTTAAAGTATTGGAGAGCTAGGAAAATGTTTTCTGGAGGGCAAAGGAACTAGGATTACTGCAAAGCAAAGCTTAGTATAATCCGTCAAGGGGCAAAATTGACATTTGATAAAATAGAGAGCATTCAAAGATTACTGATGAGAAGACCAAATGTGAATAGGAAAAAAATGACTTTCACATGCAAGACTGAAGAAAAGCATAAAATTGTGAATAGGAAAAAGAAATATTAGGGCAATCAATAAGTTTAAAATATTTACATTCCTATCTGAAAAGATGATACTTATAACTCCTAAGGATTCATTATTAGGGAAGTATGAGTAGAGAAAGGACAGAGATGTGATTTGTATATCATAGAATTATATGTAAAATAATCCAATTAAGGGAAGAGAAGAGGAATGCCCTGAAAGATGGGGAAAGGGGGAGGTAGCATTGTGTACATTATCTCATCTAAAAGAGGCACAAAGGAGCTTTCACAATGGAGGGAAAATGAGAGAAGTGAGCAGGGAATACTTAAGCCTTATTCTCATTGGACTTGACTCAAAGAGGGAATAACATAAACCCTCATCTGGGTATAGAAATCTGTATTAGCCTATAAAAAGAGGAGGGGCAGGGGATTTGTGTGTTTGTCCTTTGTTGCCAAAGCAGACCATGCCACCAGAGAAATAATAACATGATTTGCACTTGACTTTGTTTTGAGTGAAGGATAGCTGTGCAGGTCACCAGTCTCATTTTTTCTCCAGAGCCACCTGAATCCAATGACAAGATATTCATCAGGATGACTGGAGATGATCCAAGATGAGGCAATGGGGTTAAGTGACTTGCCTAATGTCACACAAACAGTGAGTGTCAAGTGTCAGAGGTGAGATATGAACTCAAGTCCTCCTGATTCCTGCACTGGTGCTCTGTCCACTGGGGATATGAAAAGGGAGATTGAGTGATAGCGTGGAGGGCAAACTAGGGGAGATAATAGTCAGAACCAAAATATTTTAAGAATGCTTTGGATAAAAGCATCTTAAAACGTAAGTCCAAAACTAAAATTCTATGATGTAATAATTTTATCAATACGCATGAAGCAAATGACTGAGAAAGGACCCATGATGTAATTTCTTATCCAAATATAAAATTAGCCTAAAACTAAACAGTCCTAAAATGGTCTACAAGAATAACTGGAGGATAGTCATATTAATAAATTTAAGCTAGTTAAGCTTCTAAACTCCCCCTTTTCACCTCAGTTTCCAACTTCAGCACTAAGAAATTAAAAAAAAAACATGATTCATCTCTTGTCAATTCAAGTCTTTAGATTCTCTTTTGGCTTAGTATTCTCCAAGTTCTCTCGCGTATCATGAAAGAAAAGATGTTAGCTAGTGTTGGGATCCTTTTCAACTTTCACTGCTTATTAATTTAAGAATGAGTTGGCTCTCATGCTGCATTTTCTGAAGATTCACTTATAGAAATGTAATATTTGAGGAAGACAATCTAGTAGGCATGGCAACTATTGTATTCTGTATCCTCTAAGTTCTAGCCTTATAGATTTTGAGAAAATGAAGAACTTGGTTCCTATTATCTCTGTTCTCCATAGAAATATATTAAATGAGATATCCATACCAACTGATGAGTTTTATGAAATTTTAGACAGTTTCTTTCTGTATTTATTTTGAAAATTGAATTGAACAGCATCCATGATTTCACAAATTGTCCTCTATGGAAGTATCTATCTGGCAAATTCTTGCTCATATTTTGTTACATTGGAAAAATAAAAGAAAGTAGTTTTCTCTGCAGATGAATTTCTTACTAGAACATCCTAATCCTTTTTGAATTTATGTCCTACTCTGTTTAACATGTGTTACCTAACTTTAATCATTAGAAGATCATTCAATAATATTCAATGAACATTTCTTAAGTAAATAGTAAATGCAATACACTGTGTTAAATGCTGGATCTCCAATGACAATTTCCCTCCTATCCTCAAGGTGCTCATATTCTAATGGAAAAATTCCTTAGATGTTAACATTTGTCAGGGAATCTTTGATCATACCATGCACAACATACACGTTATTGTGGAGAAACCTTTAAACCTATGCTTTCCATTATCATTTCAATTATTTTTGTAATTAACAACAAACAAACATTCAGAAATAACCTTTCTATGCATTTCAGCCAATTATAAGACTGGAAAATTTTGGCCTGTTGTAGACAGTTTTCTATGAAAGCTTATTTTTGGGCCCATATGCTTCAACAGTTGCATGGTAGCTCTTAGGTTATGGAGATGGATCATACTAATACTTCTTTCTTTCTTTTTTATCTTCCTTCCTTTTCTCTCTTTTTTTTCTCTTTCCTTCCTTCCTTCCTTTATTTTACAAGTCTCTGACCTTTGAAATAAATTTAAAATTGAACAATGAATGCCTCCAAGAATATTTGACCTGAAATTTAGATTTTATTTTCTATGTACTTGGTTATATCCATTCACTTTTTCTTATTTTATCTTCTTTAATTCCATTTCCCTCTCTACTAATAGCAATATTGCCTACTGAATAGTTAGCACTCACACAACTGTTGGTTACATTGTCAGGGAATGCAATATTAGCCCTTTATTGGAATTCTAACGTCCCCATTCCAGTTTGCATCTTTTAAAAATCCTTCTTCCAATAACACGTGTACATATTTTGGGACTGATTAAGGCAGGTTGAGTCTTCTGTCAAAATTTTTTCTGACTTAGTTTTTCCTTTAATTAATTTTTGCTCTTGTGCAAACCAATATTTTCTTCCACCTTGTTTTCTACAATATGTTGCAAATAATTTTGTACATTAAGCTGGAAATTTTTTATACTTACTATTTTATGTCAGATCAACTTTGCTAAGAAAGTTACTATCAGAATTAATATTTTTCCTTTTATCGAGCTCTCATTTTTTTCAGAACCACAATCATTATGAAGTGTTTTCTTCTCATCTCTAGTATTTTTTCAACTTTTTATTTTCTATCTCATCTGAATAGACATATACATGTATAACTAACTTACAATGACTGACTCCGCCGTAGCGATAGTTTATAGTGCTAATGCATAGTTAATTCATTTTGTGTTCTCGTTCAGTGTTGGCTATGGATAATATTATCTTTTGTCTTCATAAACACAAAATATATAGACAAGAAGTTTTTGAATAGTTTACAAGTCTTTGGTCCTTTTCATTTCTTAAGCCATTATACTTCCCACAACGCCATTTCTGTCCTTTTCTGTGTCATCTTTCTTTACAGATATCTCTGAAAAATAGGATATGAAAACTCTCTGAACTCCAGTTGACTCATTTACAAATTGAAAGGATTTGACTGGATATCTTCAAATTTCAGGGCTACCTCTCTATGAGCTTTGCTTTAAACTGCATGAGTGTGGTGTCTTTTGGTGCCAAAAGCAACCAATCTACACCTTGTCATTCTGTGGGAAACCAGGGATATCAAAGCTTTAAGGGGATTTATTCTGTGAAGTTTGGATTCAGTCTTAGGGCTGCACTTGAGCACCTGGAAGGTCACATATGACCTCAAGGCTGCAGGTCACCACTCCTGTTGTACTTGACAAAAAAATAGTGTTGTGTAAGAACGTGATTTTTCCTGACTAGTTTTGTACATTGCAAAATGAAGAAACTTAATCTTGTTCCAATGTCTTTAGATAATAAATTTATGCTGCCAAGAAGATTTAAGTCCACAGTCACTGGACAGTATTATGAGGAAAGCTGCTTTTTCTGTGAATAAGATACTATATGCAGGCAGAACTCTGGAGTCTCAGTACTTGGTAAAAAAAGAAATATTGGGCAGTTCTCACTTTTTCAGTTCACCTTTAGCTGTTTTACTCCCTTAGCTCTCCTTTTGGTGACTAAATGTTTTACTGTATTTTTAGGAGACCATGCTAGAGAGAAGCTGTTCTTCAATACTGAAAACAATCAAAACAATTCTTCTCCACTGATCTTGCCATCTGTCTTCATGCTTTGGAATGATTCTACTACAAGTGGGCTTTGTAGAACAGGTCTCATACAGTTCTATAGGCCATTCCAGATGGGTGTAAACTTGATAATCCAAACCACAGCTGTGGCTAAACAGTCCATGACACTCTCTGTTGACAAACGCCTTCCCTTATGGATTTCATGGAAATTTGATGACATAGAATAGAACAGCTGTTTATTGGCTCAATAAGCTGCACATTCACAAAAGACAGATGAGTCAAATATTGATGAAGTTGTTTATTTATCATAGTCTGAGCCCTAACTTGAGACTCTATTATAATGATATTAGCATTAACTTCTATATCTCTGTATTCCTAAACATAAACGTAATATCACAAATTTAGCACTGAAAAAAATCCCTAGAGGTCATCTAGTCTAACTTCCTCATTGTACCGGTTTGGAAATTGAAGTACAGAGAGATTAAGCAATTTTTCTTAGTTCACACTCATAACAAATGGTAGAGATTGAATTCAAACTCAGGGATTCTGATTACCAATTCAGCGATGTTTCTATCTTACTTTGCTATGTATGCTTCTCATTATTTTTATAGCTTGAAGTTTTTTATGGCACAGTGGATAGAAAAATAATTAGGAAGCAAGAAAGATATCAGTTCAATTTCTGACTTTGGCACATAACTGACTCTGTGATCATTTCAATTCCCTAGGCAACTCTGTAAGAAAAGGTCTATAGAAGATGCTGACACATATTGTACCAGTGAGTTTCCACACATGTAAGTGCCCAATACTAGTAAAATCACAGACCCAGTATCT
>CM053771.1:432237774-432288752 GCA_028658325.1 Potorous gilbertii
TCCTGGAGATCCCCCACTCCCCTCTCAGCCCGTCTCTCTCACTGACCTGTGCGTCTGTGTGTGGAGGGACCTTCACGGCCGCCTGGAGATTCAGGTCCCTGACGCCTGCTTGGGTCTGCTCGCTCCTCTCAGTGCCCGTGTGGCCAGGGTGGGGGAGGGGAGCGCTCTGCCCGGGCAGGACTCCTCTCCCGTGTCTGGGGTACCTTTGCGGTTGGTTTTTCAGGGCTCTCTGCAGTAGAAATCTCCTTCACTGTGTTTCTGCGCAGCTTCCACTGTTCTAGAATTTGTCAGGAGTTCTTTTTACAGGAAATCTATGGGCTGTGGGTTCAGACCTACCATAGGTGAGTCTTTCTACTCCGCCATCTTCTCCTTTCTCTTTCCAATTTCTCCTCCAGCTCTGTTACTTGATTTTCAAAATCCTTTTTGAACTTTTCCATGGCCTGGGACCATTACATATCTTTTTGGAGACTTTGCCTATAGAAGCCCTGACTTTGATTTCTTCCTCTGATGGCCTGCTGTGTTCTTCCTCATCCAAAAGGATAGAAAAACTTCCTTTTCACCCAGAAAATAACCATCTATGGTCTTATTTTTTCCCCTTTTTTTTGGCATTTTCCAAGTCAGTTACTTTTGATTCCCTTGATTCCTAGAGTGGTTGGTACACTCTAGGTACCTGTTAGTTCTTAGTTCCTCCAAGGTGGCACAATCAAGATGGAGGAGTTTACTCCTCTCCTTGCCAGCACTGTGTTCAGTGAGCATCCACAAGCATTCTTTTCTTTCTTGGAACTGTGAGTAGGATACCCTCTCCACAACCACAACTAGCTCCACTCTGCAGTGCTTCTCTTCAACTCAGGGCTGCCATTCAGAACTGAGACATAGATCAGTTCCTCAGTTCCCTCAGGGTCTTTATGGCAGAACTGCAAAAGTGGACACTGCTGCTGCCCTGGGACTGGGGCCAGACCAAACTCCCCTCTTGTCCAAGTGAAAGAACTTTCTTACTCACTTTTGAAGCTGTCTTTTACATTTGTGGGTTGAGAAATCGTGAACCTCAGCTGTTATCTGAGAATCTTGTCCCTGAAGCCTGCTCCAGTCCTGTCCTTACAGTATGGTCTAGGCTGGTCTGAGTTTTGCTCTGAGCCCAGTGCTGTAGACCTTTCCTATCAGTCTTCCAGGCTGTTTTAGTGTGGAAATCTTTTTCACTCTGTCATTTTGTGGCATCTGCTGCTCTAGAATTTGTTTAGTGTCTTTTTTACAGGTATTCCATGGGTTTTGTGGGTAGAGGTAGAGCAAGTCATTTCTTCTACTCCACCATCATGACTGCATCCCCAAAGTTTTGAAATACTAATACAAACTCAATTGAGTCTAGGTTATCAGTTCCTACTCTTCAGTTAATAACTTTTATTTTCCTTCTCCAATTTCCTTTTTACTAAAATATCACCTTTAAAGGCCACCCATGCTTTTGACAAGTCACTAAATTATTTTATTTCTTTATTCTTTTCAAATTTTTGGTAATATTTGACACTGATGACAAGTGTTTCCATCAAAGTATCTCTTTTTATATCTTTTATAACACTGATCTTTCCTGGTTCTCTTCTTACATCCTTGATTGTTCATATTTTATTAATTATTATTTCTATTCCCATTAACACCATTTAAAATTTCTCCTCTGCATTTTGTATATTTTCAAAGACTTCACTAGTTTCCATCACAACTCCGCTGCAGATGTCTCTGACTCCAATCTGAACTCATTGCTGCCAACATGTATCTTCAAATTTATATTCATCTCTGTTAACTAGATTTACGCTTATCTTGAAAATCAACTTAGTCAAAGCCAAGCTCGGTGTTTTCTACCAGCTCCCTATACTTGTATGTTAATTCATTTTAAAATAGTATTTTATTTTTCCCCAGCTCCATGTCAATCAACATAATTGATTTTTATAAGATTTTGAGTTCCAAAAGTTTTCTCCTTCCTCTTCTCTTCCCTGTTCTTAAAATGGTAGGCAGTTTAATATGTATAATGTGCTATAATGTAAAAATATTTACCTGCAAGTCATAGTTATAAAAAACGAAAAACAAACTAGAAAAGGAAAAAAAATGAAAAAGAATAAAGTAAGTGAAAAAATATTCCTTCATCTGCATTCAGAGTGAATCTGTTCTTCATCAGGCTATGGATAGAATTTCCCTTAGTAAATCCTATGTACTTGTCTTGGATTATTGTGCTCCTGGCAAGCCCTGAGATATTTATTGTTGATTATTATACAATATTGATGATAGAGTGTACAAAATTTTCCTGGTTCTGCATATTTCATTTTGTATCGGTTCATACAAGTCTTTCTTTGTTTTTATGAAATCTTCTCATTCATTTTTTATTGCACAATCGTATAGTATTATATTTGTATACCACAGAATATTCAGTTATGCCTTAATTAATATCAATTCCATCAATTTCCATTATTTTGCTACCATAAAAGAACTGTTAAAATATTTCTTTGCATGTATGCCCTTCTCCCTTTTTTATAATCTCTTTGATAGTGGTATTCGTATATCAAAGGGTGACCTTTGACAATAGTTCCAAATTACTCTCCAGAATTGCTGGATAGATTCCCAGCTGAACCTATTCTCCAGCATATGTTATTTTCCTTTCATATCACGTTATCCAATCTAATAGTTGTGAGGTGGTACTTCAGAGTTGTTTTAATTTAATTAATCAAAAGTGATTTAGAACACTTCTTCATATGCTTGCAGACATTTCTGATTATTTTGTCTGAAAACTGCCTGTTCATATCCTTTGATCCTTTATCAATTGGAAATGACTTGTTTTCTTGTAAATTTGACTCAGTTCTCTGTATATTTGAGAAAGGAGGTTTTTATGAGAGATACTTGTTGCAAAGATTGTGCCCCACATTTCTGCTTTCCTTCTAATCTTGGTTGCATTGTTTTATTTTCTACCATCTCCCCTGATCTGCTCTCACTTCTGTCAATCACTAGCTACCCATTATCTGATTTCCTCACCAGCTACTTCCCTGTTAGTTAAGATAGATTTCTATATTCAATTGCTTGTGCGTGTCATGCCCTGTTTGAGCCAATACTGATGAGAGTAAAGATTAAGTGACGCCCATTGCTCAGGCTCAGATCTTCCCTTCCTTTGTAAGGGGTCTTCTGTGCCTTTTTACATGCAATAATTTGCCCCAATTTTACCTTTTTTCCTTTGCACCCATTGTTCTCCTCTTTCTCATCCCTTATTTTATTATCATTCCCTTATTTACCTTGTACCCTCTGTGTGTGCATACACACAAATATGGATGTGTGTATGTGTGTATATATATGTATGTATATATATTTATGTGTGTATATGCATGTATGTATATATATATTCATTCATTCCTTGTAGTTGTACTGTCAGTGATCCAATTTTAAAGACTAATAAGAATCATCTTTCTATGTAGAGATGTAAATGATTTTGTACTGTTAAATCTCTTGTGTTTTCTTTTCTTTTTTTGCCTGTTTATGTTTCTCTGTGTCGTGATATTGGAGGTCAAATTTTTCATTTAGTTCTGGTCTTCTCCTTATGAAAGCTTGAACTCCTATTTCAGTGAACGCCCATTTTTGCCCTTTTTATGTATTAGGCTTAATTTTGCTGGGTGCATGAGTCTTGGTTGTGGTTCTAGTTTCTTTGTCCTCTGGATTATCATGTCCCATATTTCCAAATGTTTGATGTTGCAACTGTCATGTCCTCTGTAATCCTGATTGTGACTTTCCAATATTTGATTTCTTTCTTTCTGGCTATTTCCAGTATGTTTTTCCTTTACCTGAGAGTTCTGAAATTTAGCTATAATGTTCCCTGGGATTTTTGTTTTGAAATCTCTTTCCTTAGGTAAGTGATGGATTCTTTTAATGTCTACTTTGACCTCTGTTTCCAGAATCTCATGGCACTTTTCCTTCATGATTTCTTGGAAGTTTCTGTCCCAGTCTTCCTTTTGATTATGACTGTCAGGTAGTCCAGTGATTCTGGTATTATTTCTACTGGATCTATTTTCCAGGTCAATTGTTTTTCTCATGAAGTATTTTGCATTTTCTTCTATTATTTTCATTTTTTGAATTTGTTTGATTTATTTTTGATGTTTCATGGGGACATTAGGTTCTACTTCATCAATTTTCACTTTTAAGGTATTATGTTCCTCAATTAGCTTTGGTACCCTTTTATTCCAGTTTGTCCAATTGTGTACCCTTAAAGGAGTTGCTTTCTTTCTTTCCTTTTCCTACTTTTTTTTAGTTTTTAGCAATCTCTTTTATAAGATTTAGAGTTCATATTTTTTCTTCTTCTCTGCCACCCCAGTCCCCAAGATGGCATACACTTTTATATAGGTTATGCATGTGCAATCATATTAAAATATATTCCTAAGTAATTATGTTGTGAAAGAAAAATCAAATAAAATGGAAAAGGGCCACAAGAAATAAAAAAGACAGAAAGTATCATGCTTCAGGCTGCATACTTCTTTCTCTGGATGTGTATAACATGTTTCATCTTTAGTTTTTTGGGGGAATTGTCTTAAGTCATTGTATTGATGAAAAAAGTTAAGTCTATTAGAGTTGATCATTGCACACTGTTGCTGTACAATATTCTCCTGGTTCCTTTCACTTCACTCAACTTCATTACGTGTAAGTATTTCCAGGTTTTTCTGAAATATGTCTGTTTATCATTTCTTACAGAAAAATAATGTTTCATTACATGTATATACCAGAACTTGTTCAACCATTACCTAGTTGATGAGCATCACTTCAATTTCCATTTCTTTGTCATCACAAAAGGGAAGTTGTTTTCTTTATTGGATTTTTGTATCTCCTTTTCCATTGAACCAATTCTAGTTGGTAAGAAGTTTTCCAGACAGATGATTCATTTATCATAATTCATTTGCATCACTCTCATTTATTTTTTCATCTTTTCATTTACCTCTCTTATATGATTTTTTGGCTCCTTTGTGAACTCCTTCAAGAGTTCTTTCTTTCTGGATATTCCTGGGGGAGATAAGATGGCAGAGTAAGAGCAACTACTCACATAATGTCTTAGACAAACTCCTTAAGATACCTGTATAAAGAGAATCTGAACAGATTTTGGAGTGGTAGAATCCAATAGGAGAAAGACTGTGGCAGATTGAGAGCCCAGGACACACTGGACAGTCGATGGGAAGGATCCACTGTGCAAGGCTGGAGAAGTGCACAGTACACAGGCAACAATCACTATGACAGAGATGAGCAGGAGATCCAGGACGATCTGAAGTAGAAAATGCACTGTAGAGTCTCAGGCATATCAGCCCAGGACAGGAGTCCAGCAGAACCGAGTAAGTGAGAGCCCAGGTATCTGCAGCAGGTGTTCCTGAGATTATCAGCCCACAGATTAAATGTCTGTAAGTCATCTACTTGAACTTCCATGATACAAGATGGCTGAGTGATTGGTAAATGCTTTCCCTCTCACCTTGTTGACATTGAAAAGCTCATAAAATATTTCCCCAGAAAAATTCTGGAAGTGGAATCAGGGGCCAAATAGTCTCTTAGCAAGTGAGGCTAGGAAAATAGTTAAGGAGAGTCCCTCTTGCTGTGGTTGAAGGGGACCAGTGCAGGACCAGAGCTGGCCCAGACAGCCCCATCTCAGCAAACTGGGAGGACATCCTGAGCCCCAGAGGGGTGAAGCCCACAATTGATATGGAAAATAGATTCAGGGGAGAAAAGTCTAAGAATTATGGGTATATCAGAAAGCCATGAGGAAAAAAGAGCCTAGATAGTATCTTCTAAGAAATCATCAAGGAAAACTGCCCAGGAGGCTTACATCTAGAGGACAAATTAGCCTTTGAAAGAATATGTCATTCTCTTCCCAAAAGGGACCATAAACTAAAACACCGAGAAATATTGTTGCCAAATTCCAGGACTATCAAGTGAAGGAGAAAATACTAAGGCAGTCAGAAAGAAACCATTCAAATATGGAGGATCTACAGTCAGGATCCACAGGAACTTACAGCTTCTACATTAAAACATCGAAGAAATTGGAATATGATATTCCATAAGACAAAGGAGCTGAGGCTGCAACCAAGGATCAATTACCCATCAAAATTCAGCAAAACATTTCAGGCAAGGAGATGGACATTCGACGAAACAAGGAATTTCCAGACCTTCCTGACAAAAAGGTCAGAACTCAATAGAAAATTCATTCTTCAAATGCAGATCTCAAGAGAGGCATAAACAGGTAAACAGGGGAAAAGAAAAACTTCGTACTCAATTTGGGCAAACTGTTTACCTCACAGGGGTAAGATGATACTTGTTAACCTTGAGAATTGCGTATCTATTATAAAATATAAAAAGGATATACATAGATAGAGGGAGTGGGTATAAAGTAAAGGATGTGATGATAAAAATGTAATTTAAGTATGTGAAGGGAATGTAACAGAAGATGTGAAAAAGAAGCAGAAAATAGTAAATTACATCACAGGAGGAAGTACAAAACCAAAACCATCAAGGAATATTGTTGCTTGTTATAGAATATAGTTGAAGAAAATACTACAGGCAGCCAGAGGAAAGACATTCAAATATCAAGGAGCTACAGTCAGGACCACACAGGATCTGGCAGCTTCTACATTAAAAGACTGAAAGAATTCAAATATGATTTTTTGTGAGACAAAGGAACTGGGACTACAACCATGGATCAACTACCCAGCAAAGTTGAGCATAATATTGCAGGCAAGGAAATGAAAATTCAATGAAATAAAAAGTTTCTAGACCTTCCTGATGAAAAGGTGAGAGTTTAAGAGAGAAAACTCAATCGTCAAACACAAATCTCAATAGAGGCATAAAAAGGAAAATGGGGGGAAAGCTTGTTAGTCAATATGGGCACAACATTTACAATCCTATAAGGGAAAAGGATATTTGTTAGTCTTGCAAATTGTATATTTATCATGATATATAAAAGGAATATAGATAAGTAGAGGGAGTGAGTATAAAGTAAGTGATATGATGCTAAAAATATGAGTTAACGGTGCGAAGGGATTGGGACAGGAGATGTGAAAAGGAGGAGGCAGAAAATCATAAATTACATCACAGGAAAAAGCACAAAATTATATTGCAGTAGAGGAAAAGAGGGGAGGGAGATGAGCATTGTTGACATTTACTCTTATCTGATTTGTTTCAAAGATGGAATAATAAACAGTTAAGTATAGAGATCTAGCTAGCTCTATAGGCAGTAGGAGGGGAAGGGGGAAAGAAAAGTGAGGAGAGGTTAAATGGGAGAGAAGAAGTAGTAAGTGTAAAGGGGAATAAAAGGGAGGGGGGCGGAAACTCTATTGTGGTGTGGGGAGAAGGGAGTTAAAAACAAAAACCAGGGCGAGTGGATTGAGGTAAAGGCACAGATAGCAATCATAACTGTGAGTGCGAATGGGATAAACTCTCCCATAAAACGGTGATGAATAGCAGAATGGATTCAAAGCCATAATCCAACAATATGTTGTTTACAGTTAACACATTTGAAACAGGGGAACACGTAGGGTGAAATTCAAAGCTTGGAGCAGAATATATTGTGCTTCATCTGATGTAAAAAAAGCAGGGACAGCAATTCTAATATAAGAAAAAGAAAAAGCAGAAATAGATCTAATGAAAAGATATAAGGAAAGAAACTATATCCTGATAAAAGGCACCGTATACAATGAAGCAATATCATTACTACACAAAATGCTCCCACTAGCATAGCATCCAAATTCTTAGAGGAGAAGTTAAGGGAGTTAAAGGAAGAAACAGACAGCAAAATTATATTAGTGTGGGACCTCACACTCCCCCTCTCTGAACTTGATAAGTCTAACCTCAAAATAAACAGGAAAGAAATTGGGAAGGTGAATAAAACTCAGGATAAGGTAGATATGATAGAACTCTGGAGAAAATTAAATGGGAATAGAAAAGAATATACCTTCTTCTTACTGAGATATGGTACATATAGAAAAATTGAAAATGTATTGGGACTCACAATCCAGTATAGAAAGGCAGAGATAGTCAATGCATCCTTTTCAGATCATAATGCAATAAAAATTATATGTAATCAAAGGGCATGGACATATAAACCAAAAGTGATTGAAAAATAAACAATATAATCTTAAAGAATGAGTGGGTTAAAAAACCAAATCTAGAAACAATCAACAATTTCATTCAAGAGAATAACAATAAGGATACAACCTAACAAATTTTACGGAGTCCCGCAAAATAAATTCATGGGGGAAGTTTTATATCTTTGAATGCCGACATGAATAAAATAGAAAAAGAGGAGACCAATGAATAGGGCATACAGCTGAAAAAGCTAGAAAAAGAACAAATTGAAAATCTCAAAGTTATTGTCAAATTAGAAATACTGAAAACCAAAGGAGAGATTAATAAAATTGAAATTACGAAAGCCATTTAGCTAATAAATAAGACCAGAAGTTGGTTTTATGAAAAAAGTAATAAAATTGATAAACCTTTTGTCAATTTGATTGAAAAAGAAGAAAGAAGAAAAGCAAATTACCAATATCAACAATGAAAAGGGTCAACTCAACTCCAATCAGGAGGAAATTAATACAATAATTAGAAATAATTTTCCCAACTCTATGCCCATAAATTTGACAATCTACATGATAGGAATGATTATTTTAAAATTATAAATTGCCCAGATTAACAGAAGAGGAAGTTAATTATTTAATAACCCCATCTCAGAAAAAGAAATTGAACATGCCATCAACGAAATACCTAGGGAAAAAATTTCCAGGATCAGATGGATTTACAAACGAATTCTATCAAACATTTAAAGAATACTTAATTCCATTACTATATATTCTATTTGGGAAAATTGGTGAAGAAAGTGTCCTCCCAAATTCTTTTTATGATATATGTTTCTCATACCTAAACCAGGGAGAGTCAATACAGAGAAAGAAAAGCATAAACCATTTTCTCTAATGATTTTAAATAAGATTTTAGCAGAAAGAATACAGTCACTTATCACAATACATTATGATCAGGAAAAATTTATACCAGAAATGTGGGTCTGGTTCACTATTAGGAAAACTATTAGCATTTTTGATGATATACTTAGAGAATACCAGAAAGCGTATTAAAAAAGTACTTGAAATAGTAAACAATTTTGACAAAGTTGCAGGTTACAAAATAAACCTACACATATCACCTGTATTTCTATATATTACTAACAAACCCCAAAAGGAAGAAGTAGAAAGAGAAATTCTATTTAAAGGTATGGCAGACACTATAAAATACAGGGGAGTCAACCTGGAAAAACACACACAAGGACTATATGGACACCATTACACAACACTTTTTGTGCAAATGAAGTCATACCTAAGTCGAAAAACATCAGTTGCTTGTGAGCATGCCAAGCAAGTATAATGAAAATGACAATTCTACCTAAATTAATTTGCTTCATTTGTGCCATACCACTCAAACTGTCAGAGAATTATTTTCTAGATTTAGAAAAAATATCAAAATTCATCAGGAAGAACAAAAGTTTCAAAATATCAAGGGAAATAAAGAAAAGAAATGCTAGGGAAAGTGGCGTAGTCCTACCAGATCTCAAATTGTATTATAAAGCAGCAATTATCAAAGCACTTGGTACTGCCTACTAAAAAGAGGGATAGACCAGTGGAATCACTTAGGCACTGAAGTAACAGTAGTCAAAGAATATAGCAATGAACAAGTTGATGAACTCAAGGACTCCAGCTTCTGGAATAAGAACTCACTGTTCGACAAATATTGTGGGGAAAACTGAATAACAATGTGGTGGAAATTGGGCATAGACATATGCCTGACACTGTACACAAGAATAAGTTCCAAATGTATATATGATCTAGGTATAAAAGTTGATAATATAAACAAATTAGTACAGTAAGGAATTGTGTATTTATCAGATTTATGAAGAATGGAAAAGGTTTTGAGTAAATAAGATGAAGGGTAAAACTGACTATTTTGATTACATTAAATTGAAAGGTTTTTGCACAAACAAACCCAACATAACCAAGATTAGGAGGGAAACAGCAAATTGCAGAAGAACTTTTGCAACCAGTGTCTGTGATAAATGACTCATTTCTAAAATATATAGAGAACTGAGTCAAATGTATAAAAATACAAGTCATTCTCCAATTGAGAAATGGTCAAAGGATATGAACAGGCAATTGTGAGAGGAAGAAATTAAAGCCATCTCTAATCATATGAAAAAATGCCCTAAATTACTGTTGATTAGATAGATACCAATCAAAACAACTCTGAGATAACCACATCACATCTATCAGATTGGCTAATATGACAAAACAGGAATATGATAAATGTTGGAGAAGATATGAGAGAGCTGGAACACTAATCCAGTATTGGTGGAGTTGTGCACAGATTCAACCATTCTGGAGAGCAATTTGAAACCATGCCCAAAGGATTACAAAAATGTGCCTAACTTTTGACCCAGAAATACTGGTTTTAAGACTGTATCCCCAAGAGATCATAAAAATGCAAAAGGGTTCCACATGTATGAAAATATTTATAACAGTTCTCCTTGTGGTGGCCAAAAACTGGAAATCAAGGGGATGCCCATCAATTAGGGAATGACTGAATAAATTGTGGTGTATGAATGCAAAAGAATACTTTTGTCCTATAAGAAATGATGAACGGGAAGACTTCAGAGAGGCCTGAAAAGGTTTATGTGAGCTGATGCTGTGTGAAAGGGGAAGAATCAGGAGAATGCTGTACACAGCAACAATCACAGTGTGTGAGGAATTTTGCTGGTAGACAGTGCTTGATTGTAATGCAAAGACTTAAAGTATCTCCAGTGGACTTTTGAGGCAACATGCCTTGTACATCCAGAGAAAGAACTATAAAATTTGATTGCTGAATGAAGTAGGTCATTTTCTTTAGTATTATGTTTTGTTTTGTCCTGTTTTATGATTTCTCCGATTTATTTAAATTCTTCTATGCAAGAAGACGAAGGTGAAAATGCATGTAATGGGACTGTATATGTAGAACCTATATAAAATTGATTATCTCTCATGGAAGGAGTGGAAAGGGAAGTGGGAAGGAGGGGGAGGGAAAGGAAAAAATCTAAGGTATGTGGAAGTGATTGTAGAACATTGAACACAAATAAAATAATTTAGTAAAGTTCTTTCTGTTCTTGATACCACTTCCTATTTTTTGTCTGGGGCTTTTCTCATAGATATTTTGATGTTGTTTTCTTTTCCTTAGTCTTTGATTTGGTCTTCCCTTTCCCTATAATAACTTTCTATGATCAGATTTTTTAAAATTGCTTTTTGCTCATTTTTTGGCCTTTTTCCCCTTTCTTTTAAATTTGATCTCTGTTCCAAGGGTTGAAAGGACTCTGTCTCAGACCTTTTCCTGTTGTTGCCCTGATGTTGCTGGCTTTATATTTAGTATTGCTCTGATGTTGCCCTGAGCCTCCCAAGGGAGTCTCATGTCTGGTGGTATGCTGAAGGGTTGGATTGGGAGTGGCTGGTGCTGTTCATGGTTGTAGGGGGTCTGGCAGCTTCCCTGACACTAAGCTGAGTTTCTGTTGGTGGTTTCTGGCATATGCTGAGGCCTGGTGGGGCATTTCCCTGGGGCTTCACTGAAGCACACTACTGTCATGCCACTGGAGAATGCCTGCACTGAAGCAGTTGGAGGTCTGACTGCTGCTGGGTATCTTTTTGTCCAGGGCTATGCTGAACACATGGTGGTTCTCAGAGCTGAATTTTGCTACTTTCCCTGGTTAAGGAAAGTTATAAGGGTTCCTGGTGTTGGCATTTGCCTGCCTCACCACACTTGGGCTCAGAATTTCCTGCTGGTTTCCTGAGGTGGGTTTTGTTGCTGTTTTGTTGGGACACCCCTTTCACCCAAATGAGATGGACTTTGGTTGCTAACATTCCAAGTTTCCTGGGCTAAAAGATTTTTTCATCACAACTTTTTGTTTGCTATACTGTTTCAGGATTTGTTTGGGGGCTGTATTTTATGGTTGTTTGGGGTAAATATGGGAGATTTACAGCAGTAAAATGCTTAGTCGATGGTCTTAGTTTATGAAAGCATAAGCGTTGTAAGTCAGTTCTGACTGCCTTTAATAGTGGGATTTACTGTGAAGATATTTTTCAGTTTCAACTGGTAAGTTTCAAGATATTTGTTTACATCCACTGGCCCACAAGATCTTGACATTTAGTCTGCAGCTATATCTTCATAATTTCTTAGTATCATATAATTAGATTTATATATGACTATTTAAGCTATCAAGATTTGTCTTTTATTTTTAGGTAGGGAAAATGAGGCATCAAGAGGTTACATGACTTTTCTAGTGTCACACAGTATCTATGGCTGGATTTGGACAAAGGTCTTCCTGATTCTTAAGTCATTGTCCATCAATGATATGTTGTTCCTCTCTCTTAGAATGTAAACTCTTTGAGTGCAATAATTGTTTGACTTTTTCTACTTGTATCCCTAGTCCTTGGCAGATCACATGTCATATAACATGCACTCAGTAAATGTTCTTTTGTTCATTCTTTGTATTTACTCTGTTTTTGCCATAGTATCATCATGTATTAAGTCATTTTGAAATTTGTGCTATTTTCAACTCCTCTTTCTTCTTTTTCCTGAACATCTAATTAGTCAGCATGCCATATCAATTTTTCCTTCTTAGTGTTTCTCACCACCACTCTTTCATACCGATTTCCCTTGACATGTCCCTAATTCAAGGTCTTCATACTTATATCTGGAAATACTGCTTTAGTTAACTTTCTGGCCTCTATTACATCACTACTCACATAATCTTCCTAATACCTGGCTCTGATGATACTCTTTTTTTTTTATTTAAACACTTCAGGGGTAATCTATTAACTCATATACCCATGAGCTAATGAGGTCTTCAGGCAGACTAGCCCCTCTGATGTTAGCAGCTCTTTTCAGTTGATCCTCATCCATTTTTGGTGTGCACCTATCATCTGTCACCCAACTCTTCTCTGTGACTCCAAGAAGCTGTAACGTTCACAGCAGCCACACTGTAGTAAACCATTGCAACAGATGGGCTAAACAAGGCTGAAGGTAACCAACAGCCTCAGTCCTGGCAGTGAGTTAGTGAATTGTTTTCCCAAGTGTGTGAATACTTTCCCCAACAGATTGGGTGGATGAGAAAAATTAACAGCCATGAAGAAGGCTGAGAAAGAATTTTGTAACACTAAGAGTTTGGCCAGGCGTTGAAATGCTCAAGTCATCCACTGCATCTTGGACCATCACATGGTGTCTTGATTTTTCTCCTGTCCCTGGACTGTGATGAATCAGAAAGAGCCAAGTTATTGATTTCATGTGACTCTGTCTCACTTAAATCACATGTTCAGGTCAAGTTGTCACTGGTGAAGTCATTGATCATCTTTGAAAAATAAGGACAACAAAAACAACCCCATATTATTGTGTAGGTGCCCAGTAAAATGTTGTTTCTCTCTGTGTCTTCCCTTACTCTCCACCCACCACATGGAATTCACCAATGCTTTACTTTATCTTCATCTACTGCCTGAACTTAGCAGTCTATCCAGATGGCAGTCGTATGGCATATATATATATATATATATATATATATATATATATAACATTACTCCCTATAATTGTCTCCAAAACAAAACAAGTAAAAATTTGAGCACATCCATAATTCAATAAATTAAATGAAAACTGTGGAAAATCATCGAATTGATAAAGAAAATATGAAAGGGAGGACTAGTATTAAATCAAATTGATGGTTACACTTATAAAGAAATCCATGGGCTATAGTCAATATTTTTATATGAATTTTTAGACTAGATTTTATTTGAAACATTTAATACAAATTCTAGACCAGTGCAATTTATACCCATGTCCCATGAGAAAAAACTGCTGTGCTTCAGCCTTTACTTTTATGAAAGTATACTTTCACATTTAGAAAACCATAGGGGGAAAAAACAGGCATTTCACCAAAGAAAACAACCTTAAACAACACTACTTCTTATCTCAAGAGGGCAGACTACATACTAGATTTTGTTGTCTTCTTCTTTTAAAAGGTGGAACTAAATATGATAAAAACAGCATAAACCATCTAGTAAATGAATCTTTCAAGGAAGAAATGGAAGAAACTGAACTCACATGAGTTGAAACTATATATTTATTGAAGTTGTTTGCAAAACTGTCAAAAGACATGGCATTTATCTTGAAACAGAATAATCAACCTAATAGCACTAAAATTTACCATTCCCACAAGTGTTAATTTTCAAAGTCAGTTGTATTTAACTTTTTTTATCTGTAAATCTGTAAGTGCTAGATTGACACTAATAAAATTATTTGTCATTTTGCATTTAATGAAGACCATCTGTGCTTTATTCATTTGCCTTGGTTCTCTACAAAACCCTAAGACTGTGGGCTTGCACCAGATCCCAGGTTGCTATAGATCGTAGTTCTAAATCAAATCTTTTCCTCCAAAGTGTGGAACATGGAGTCCTCTGCCTTGCTTACAAAGTATTCAGAGTAATACTGATTAAGCAATAATAAAGTACAGTGAAGTAAGGGGAATTTAATGAGAAAAAGAGAGAAGAAAAAGCTAATTTAAAGATTAATTTGAAGATCCAGAGTTCCTTTGCTGTGCTAAAACAACTACCTATTTTTGAGTCTACTTATACTGCTGGAGATAATACTGTATAGCATATGTCACTCTCTATCTATCAGTCATGCATCTTTCACTCATTGACTGTATAATCTTGAGCAAATAATTTAACTTGGAATAGAACCTCAATTTCCTCAAATATAAAAGTGAACTAATTATTTTTGTACCACCTCCCTTTAAGTTCTATTTGGAGGGATATTACGTATATAATGTTTTTATGTATATAACATATAAATGTATGTATGTATGTATGCATGTGTATATATATATATTCAGCAATCACAAAGTGTTGTACATATTACAAACATACCCATGTGCGTATGCTATTATTTTTCATTCCTTGTTCTTAGGAAAAATAGTAATTAGATTATTATTTACCTAAACCATATTTATATAATTACTATTAAAATTATGACTGCTTACGATTTTGTTCTTCTGTAGATAATAGCATAAATTTCTATATGAGATCTATCTGAATGCATCATTTTTTGTTCTTTTAAAGAAATAGTAGTTTCCTCACTCTATAGAAATTTATTGACATTGGCACTTACATAAGATGCTGCCATTATCAAGATTGTTTAGTTTGAGATTGACTGATAATCATTTAATAATTTTGCAGTGGGGAGGGCAATACTGTTTCCTTGTATTTCTAAGAGTCTGCAAAAGCTACTGCAAGAGCACATATGAATAAAGATTTAATAATTATCTGAATTAATTGAAACAAAAAATGGAGTAATTGATCACAGGGAGAAAAATAAATAAATTAAACAAGCTGGCTACAGCTGCTTAACATTTTAGTTAATGATTTTCCAATTTATCTTAGACAGTAATAAGCAAGGACAAAAAATATGAAATGTGAAAAATGTTTTCTTCAATGTTTAAGACCTTCACTTTCTAAGACCTTTTGTTTTGCTAATGCTACAACCCCTCTCTCCTTCTCTCCATCCCAGATTTCAATGCCCTCTCTTTCCAGCTTTTCACTCTTCTCTGAGTAGGAGAATAAATTAGTGTTTATTTCTAAATGTTCAAATGGTTTTATCCCCCTTTTCTGGGAAGTTCTGAGACTACAAACAGAAACAAAAGGCTGTCTCTGTCTTCAAATGATTTATATTCTAATAAGTAAAAACAACACATAAAATGAAACCAGAAGTGTGGGAAGGTGGGGAAACTGTAGTCAGACAGAGGTGGAGAGCATGGTGGAGATGTCTAAAGTGAAGTCTGGTAAGAAATGAAGAGACTACTTCCTTAGATACACTCCTTAAATGGAGTTTCTAAGAAGAGTCATGCAATCAGAGTGAAGGCCTGTAATGGTTGAGAGCACTGCTAAGGTATAAATTTAAGTACTAAAATGATCTTTTAACATGATGCTGTGAATGGGGCATGATGGAGAAATCTGATGTGCAGGCTGGTGAGAAATGGAGGGAGAAATGGAGATTTCCTATAAACAAAGAAAATGTGAAATATTTGAAGTTGGTATTCAAATTCTGTCTCTACCACTTACTGTGATCATGGGCAAGTTACTTAAACAGTCTAGGAATGACCTGTATAGTACAGGGAGGGAAGCAGAGTCAATCTTACTTATTTGGTCCTTTCTATTTCTAAATCTAGGATTACCATTGTCAAGTCACAACAGCAAGTATTTATTAAATTATTATATGCCGATGCTAAGAAGCTATTCCTAAGGGGGGAAAATATAAACAACTATGCACATATTCATGGTAAATTGGATGTAATCCCAGAGGAAACTTAAGTAAACACAAAGTAATACAAGAATTTTTTTAAATGGATATTTAATGAAGTACAGGATTTTTACGCATTCTTAATGAAAAGATAAGATATGAAGAGGATATTTGACTCTCAAATCCAAGACAAAAGAGGATATAAAAAGGTAAACAGAAACAATAACTCATAAGAGATTTAGTAAGTTTAATTTTTTTACATTTCATGAATAATTAGTTTTTTTGATGAAGTAAAAACTGTATATAGTCCCATGAAAATGCTCTAAATCATTGATTAGAGAAATGCAATTTAAAACAACTTTGAGATATCTCATCACACCTTTGAGATTGGCTAAATTGCCGGAAGAGAAAAATGACAAATGTTGGAAGGGAAGCAGAAAATATTTGGACATTAATACACTGTTGGTGTAACTGTGAACTGATACAACAATTTCAGAAAGAAATCTAATCTAGAATTATTTCCAGAGAGTGATAATACTTTGTATACCCTTTGTTGCAGCAATACCACTTTAGGTCTGTTCCCCAAGGTGATCAGGGAAAACGGAAAATAACATATTCTAAAATATTTATAGCTGCTCTTTTTATGATGACAAAAATGGAGGGAATGCCCACCTCCAGGGAAAGAACTGATGGAATCTGAATGCAAATCGACACACGCTTTTAAAATTTTCTTCCTTTTACACTTTTCTTTATTTTCTTTTACAACATGACAAATATGGAGATATGTTTTTCATGACTATATGGTATAACATATCAAATTTCTTGCCTTCTCAATGAGGGGTATGAGAAGGAGGGAGGGAGAGGATTTGGAACTAAACATTGCAAAACCAAATGTTAAAAACAGTTTTTGCACACTATTGGAAACTATTAAATGAAAAAAATCATGCTTTGTAGAGAGGTTATGCTAAAAGATTGTAATAGTATGATAACAGGATAAAAGATTACAATAGTAGGATGATTGAAAGGAGGCTTCACACCAGTTTGATTTCAGTGGGATGGGAAAGAAAGGACTTGGTGCACAAGGAAAATGTGGCTGCCATAGAAACAAAAGAACTGATAATTTATTGAAAATATGGGGTGAAATTAATTATTTCTTCTTTAAAGATGTGGAAACAACTCTGGAGAAATGAAGTAATTTGCATATACAAATTGTAAATGGCAGAGTTGGTCTCTAATCCTACTTCATCCATTACCTAGCAGTATGATTATGAGCAAGTATGAAACCTTAATGGACCTCAGATTACCTGCAAAATAGGCAATTAGAGTTGATGACTTTTCTATCCCCTTCTTATTTTATGACACGATAATGCTGTTGGAAACAGAAGTTTGATTCTGAATTCTTTACTTTTTCCCCACCATGGCACTCTGATGACTTGAGCACAGAATTCATGTAAGATGGCCTGAATCTTCTCAGTAAAGTAGTGAGTGAAATCACTTGCTGAGAATGAAAGGGAGGAAATGGCAGTAAGAGAAAGTTAAGGAGATCTACTGTTGAGATTTCACAGAAAGGCAATATTAGAGGACTAATAGCATGATCATGTAACATTGAGGCCATACTTGAAGTCAAAGCAGATAACTATATTATGGTCCAAGTCAGTTCAATCTTACTATAGTTGTTTGATTAATGGAAGTTGTAAAATGGCAGATGATGTGTTTTCCAGGGTACTGAGTTAGCAGTATAGTAATGGTGGTAGCCAAAGGATGAAAGGAATTTAGATCATCAGTGAAGTGAATGACCATTGGGTCAAGAATTATTATGGAAGAAAGTGAGAGACAAGAGGGAAAAAAGACTAATGGGCTAAGAATAGAAAGAAGAATTGGAAACCAAAGAATATATATGGGAATAAAAAACATATTTTACATTTGTTTCTGTGTATGTTTTATTTTTTGTATGTTGCACCCCTGAGAGAACATAAGCTTTTTAGTAATGGTAATTAAAAGTGTGAAGATCCTTCTTATTCATTAACATAATGAATGACCTGCATGGGTCACATGGAAGCCTAAGTCACATGAGTCTCAGGCACATAGAGGTTGTGGTGGGACGAGTTGGCTGAATAGGTGGAACAAG
Source organism: Potorous gilbertii (assembly GCA_028658325.1). NCBI lineage: Eukaryota > Metazoa > Chordata > Mammalia > Diprotodontia > Potoroidae > Potorous > Potorous gilbertii. Next base: position 432,256,238 of record CM053771.1, read on the forward strand.
AAGAGGTGGAGCTAAGAGCAGAGTTGAGAAAAAATTTGGAAAGAGCAGTCAGAGCTAGGAAGGATGCAGACAAACAAGCAGCTGACTAGTGGAAGTGAAATTTGTCATTTTAATTAATGGGACTTGCTTATGACTGGTTTGTGGGAAACCTAGAAGGGGGAAGCCTTGGGGATGGTGTTGTCCTCTGAATTGTTATTGTGTATAGATTTTTGTTACCATGATGGATTTTTCTTTCTTATGTCTGAATAAGTGTTTTGCTTTTGTCTTGCATCTGGAGAGTCTGTTATATTCACAATTCAGAATTGCACTGCAATGTTCATGGTCAGTATAAATGCTACATTCGATATATTTAGGATTGCTTTCATTATGATAGTTTTGTAGCAAAATAATGAACAAATGACAGTTTGTTAGTAGACTGAAATAAATTCATGGGAATAGGAAATTATTATCAAAGAGGAATATTCAGTTTGGTATATTGAGACTAGGAAATCAATAGCTGACAATGAAAATAACAGCTTAGTAGTTTCACCAACAGAACATCAGAATGTCTTTCTTTGCTTTTGCCTTCCAGAATTAACTTCTTATTTTTACTTTCTTATGATGGGCTACAGTGGTAAAATTTGCTTCATGACTTTTAAAATTGTAATCAATTTTTGATATTTATTGTTAATAATTTGGGACACATCCTTATAAGGTTATTTACAGTGTGCAAGTGTGGTAAAATTTTTCTAAACCCCTCTGATATCCCCCCTTCTGTTAAGCAGAGCAAGTTTAAAAGTATTTAATTTAAAGGGGCAATATCAGGGAATAAATATGCAAAGGGGAACAAACTATCCAAAAAACTCAGAGGAGCACAATTTTTAAATTGCATCATATAAAAATAAAAATCCTGGTAATATGTACTGAACATCCGAAGATATCAATGGGCTGCTGACAGGTCATTCTGATTCTATGATATATAAATTTCTGATAAGTTCCAGACCTCCATAGTTCCAGACCAGCAGAACTTAAAAAGATGCTAATTTTGAGGTGATGGATTTTTCCAGATAACTTTAAAATGATTTGGATATCTTAATGAACTAACATCAAAGTGGCACAGAAAAGAATTTTTCTGTTTCCTCTTCAAAAAAAAAAACCACAAACATAAAATAAGAGCTCAGACACCTGCTCCACGAAACACTCTTCAACCTATATCAGTTCTGTACTATTTACTGCTCTCAACTCTCATCCACGGTTATGTGAATAATATACTAATCTTTCTCTTCCTCTCCATTCTCATCACTGTGGTTTCAGTCTCTTTTCACCATCCCAACCCCCTGTTGTGTCTAAACTTTTTTTTTGCCTCTGCCCATCTCTCACCACTCTCTATGTACACTATGTGCTTTATTAAAATGCAATTGCAGACCCATTTTCCACTGCTATTGAGGATTTCTTGGAAATAGTCTAATAGTTGAGCATGCTTACCACAATTTCAAAAATTAGTTATCGATTCAATAAGTCATTTTTTAAAAACATTTGTTCTTCTTGTTTGACACATTATTAGGAACTAGGTTTCAGTTATCAATATGTGTGTCAGCTCTTCATAAATTTTGAATAAAAGCCTTTCCTCAATGATATTTGATGGAGATAATTTTTCTCTTTACTATTTCTCTTCTAAATCAATTGGATCTTATGTGAATTTTTTCATACAAAATTATAACAAAAACTATGTAATCAAATTCTGTATTTTTTCTTTTATGATCTATTTACCCCTTGTTTGATTGAGAATTCACCCCCAGGTAAAATTATGAAAAGTATCTGATAACAATTTCTGTTAATTTTAATATGATGTGACTATTTATATTAACGTCACATTCAATTTGAAATTATTATGGTATATGTTATAAGATTTGCTTTAAATATAAGTTCCAAGAAACTGCTTTTCAATTATCCTGATGGGTTTCAATAGAAAGGGAATCCTTTCCACAAAAAATTGTTGCTAGATTTAATCAAACATTCAAGATAGTGGAGTAGAGGTGGGGATCTGCTGCAACTGTCCCCCTCAATCCCCTTAAAAACCTGTAAAAATGAGGAAACAATTCTAGAGCACCAGAAGTCACAAAATGACTGACTGAAACAAATTTCCAGTCCAAAATAATCCTCAAAATTGACAGGAAGGGTCTATTGCACCAGCCTGAGAAGAGAGTTTAATTTGGCATGGGCCATGCCAGGGTAGATGCAGCTAGAGCAGGCCTTAGATAATTGAGTCTCTGGTGGTGGATGCAGGTTCCAGACTTCTGCAACCACAAATGTCAGACAACTTCCAAAGTCAGTGGGAAGGATTTCTCACATGGCTGAGAGGGGAGTGTGATCCAATCTCAACTCCAGCCCCAATGCCAACTCCAGGGTCAGCCCCAGGGTGACAATAGCCACAGCTAAATTAGAGGCTGCTTATGGAGCCCTTGACTTAACAAAGAACTAGAAAGTCAAGCAATTGACTGGGAAAATGAGCAAAATGGGGAGAACAAACAAGACTATAGATTCTCACTTTCTTTGTTCAGAAGTACTTTCTTACAACATTGGTGATGAGGAAGATCAAAACTTACAACTGGAAGAAGGCAACAAAGTTATAGCTCCTGCACCCAAAGCCTCCAAGAAAACATGAATTGTTCCCAGAACATGGAAGAGCTCAAAAAAGTTGAAAAATCAAATAAGAGAACTATAGGAGGAATTGGGAAGAGAAATGAGAGTGATGCAAGAAAATCATAAAAAAATGAATCAGCAGCTTGCTAAAGGACTCTGACCCCCAAAAGCTGAAAAGTTATTAAATACTGAGATGCTATTTTTACATTTTTTGGCAAAATATGAAGATAAACACAAACTGTCTAGTTTCACTGACCTACTGTTTTTTTCCCCTTTATTTAGCCACTGTCAGTGCCAAATAATATTGATAACTGTTTTACAATATAATCAATTCAGATAATGTTACATTCTGTTTATTGATTCCTTTTTCTAACTAATTTGATGAGTAATTTATAGACTTTGTGTTCTTCCATATAAATTTTGTTATTATGTTATCAGGTTCTATATAGCCATATCTTCACAAATTTTATTGGTATTGCAGTAAATCTATACATACATTTAGCTACCACAGTCATTTGTTATCATTATAATCCAAATACAAGCAATGAAACTCTCTATAATTATTTAAATTTCCCTTTGATTCCAACAATACTGATTGTAGTTCAGTTTATTAAACTTCATTTGGAGATGAACTTCCAAGTATTTCATGAATTATGAAGTTATTTGAAATGAATTTATTTTATCATCCTTAAGACATGATAGTAATCTATCAATGTCCTTAAATATGTTCCACATGTTTTAGAGAGATTAGTTTGTTTAAAAAGTCAGAGCTGTTTCATTTTCATGTGCTATCTTTTCCTATCTGCTGTTTCATGTGATAAAATGTTTCTTTGCCTTTTTTCTAACCTGTCAAAGTTATGACCTCACATAGCTGGTTTTAAAATTCTCCCAACACAGAACTTCCAGGAGCCAAGATGGCAGAGTACACTGTAAGTGCTTTTGTCCTCACCTTGTTGACCTTGACTAGTGCACAGAGAATACCATCCCAGGAAAAGTGCTGGAATAGTATGATAAGTGAAGGTGGCAAACTTTCTCTCAGCTTGGGAGGCTAGGGAGATATTAGAGGAGAGTCTGTCTTACTGTGGCTTAAAGAGCCCAGTAAAGAAGCTTAGTTGCCCCAGATATCCCCACCTCAGCAAACCAGAAGGAGATCTGGAGCCCCAAGGGATTGGAATCCATAAATGCCAAAATGCCCAGTCATACCTTAGCCCAGCCCAGGGAATTGGACAGACACTAGCGCAGCAAAGAGACCACCAGCCACTGAGCCTGCCTATGCTCTAGCTCAACAAGGTCTGCTGTGGCCAGACCACCACTGTCCCCATTATTCACACAGTAAGCTTCAGAATAAACCTAGGGAAAATCAGAAAGACTTCACCTTTCCTCTGCTTTCGTACTCACCAGTCAGCTCAGAACCAGGAAGATGCAGCATTCTTGCTTGTAGCTGAAAGAACCAAACTAGGGGTCATAACACAAAATGCCTCAAGTTTTCAACACAAAAAATGTGGGTCAGAGCCTCTTGTTCCCCACAAGTAGAGATACATTTTAAAACCAAAGAAAAATGCAAGCGTCATTAGCAAGAATAAAACCAGAAAAGTAAAGACAATAGAATCTTACTATGGGAACCAAATCCAAAATACTAATTCAAAATAGGACAGCGTTGAGACTGTAGTCACATCTGAAACCTCAAAAGGGTATATGAATTGGTCTTAAGCTCAATGAGTATTCTTGAACAATCTAAAGAAGAATTTAAAAACCAAATTAGAGAAATAGAAGAAAAATTGGCTAATGATTATAAAACAAATATAAAAAAAGAATTCAGTGAAGAATTAAAAAAGAATATTGGGCAAAATGGATAAGGAAATAGAAAACCTAATTGGAAAAAATGACTCCTTAAAAGAAACAATTGTACAAATGGAAAAGGAGGGATAAAAAATTAACTGAAGAAAGCAATTTATTAAAAATTGGTCAAGTGAAAGCTAATTACTTCATGAGACATCAAGAATCAATCAAATAAAATCTAAAGAGTGAAAAACATAGAAGGAAATGTAAAATATTTCATTGGAAAAACAACTCACCTGGAAAATAGATCCAGGATATAAAATTTAAGAATTATTGGACTACCAGCAAGCCATGATAAAAAAGAAGCCTGGGTACTATATTACAAGAAATGATGAAGGAAAACTGACTGAGGTCCTAGATCCAGAAGGAAAAGTAGTCATTGAAAGTTTCCACTGATGACCTCCTGAAAGAGATACCAAATTGAAAATGTCAATGCATATTGTTGTAAACTTCAGAACTGTCAAGTTAAGGAGAAAGTACTGCAAATGCTCAGAAAGAAACAAGTCAAATATTGAGTATTTACAATCAGGATCACACAGGACATTGTAGCTTCTACATTAAAAGATCAGAGGTATTGGAATATATTATTTAGTAAGGCAAGGGAACTTTGACTACTACCCATCACAATTAAACATATTATTCCATTCAAGGAGATGGACAATCAATGAAATAAGGGATTTTAAGAACAGCCTAATCAAAAAGCAAGAGCTCAATAGAAAATCTGATCTCCAAATAAAACTCTCAATGGAGACATAAAAAGGTAAGTGGGGGGAAACAGGTTGTTAAACAATATGGGCAAATGTTTGCATCAAAATATAGCAGGTTATTTGTTAATCTGGAGATCTGTGTATTGATTATAACATTTAAAAGGGATATACACAGATAGAGGGAGATGGTATAAATTAACTGATGTGATGATGAAAAACATGACTAAAAGATGGGAAGGAATTAAAATGGAAGTAGAGAAAAGGATGCATACAAAGATATAAACTACATCACAATGAGTGGCACAAAACATATTACAGGTGAGGGAAAGAAGGCAGGGAGGTGAGCATTGTTTGAGATTACTCTCGCCTGATTTGTTTCAAGGAAGGAACTATATAATCAATTAAATATAGAAACCTAACTTACGCTATAGGTAATAGTAAGGGAAAGATGAAATAAATAGGAGGGGTTTAAAAGGTAGAAAAGTAGTAGAAATGGAAAAGGGAATTAAAAGGGGGAGGGAAATAAGAGGGAATGAGTCGTCAAAAATAAAATTATTTTGGAGGGGAAGGGAGAAGGGACAAAGAAAATATAAATGGGGGAAATAGGATGGAGAGAAAGACACAGATAGTAATCATAACTGTTAATGTGAATAGGATAAACTCTCCTATAAAATGGAGGGAGAAAGCAGAATCGATGAAAAATCATAATCCTATAATATATTATTTACAAGAAAAACATTTGAAGCAGGGGGATACACCAAGAATAAAAGTAAAACGCTGGAACAGAATAGATTATGCTTCAACTGATGTAAAACAAAAAGGTCAGGATCTTAATCTCAGACAAAGCAAAAGCAGCAATAAAACTAATCAAAAGACATGAGGAAGGAAACTCTATCCTGTTAAAAGGCACCAAAGACAATGCACCAAGTGGTATAGCATCCAAATTCTTAGAGAAAAAGTTAAGTGAGTTACAGGAAGAAACAAACAGCAAAAGTATATTAGTGGGAGACATCAACTTCTCCCTTTCTGAACTTCATAAGTCTAACCTCAAAATGATCAAGAAAGAAATAAAGGTAAATAGAACCCTGGGTAAGGTAGTTAGGATAGCTCTCCAGAGAAAATTGAATGGGGATAGAAAGGATTAAACCTTTCTCACGATGGTTCATGAAACACACAAAAAATTGACCATATACTATGGCATAAAAACCTCATAGTCCAGTGTAGAATGGCAGAGATAATCATTGCCTCTTTTTTAGATCATAATGTAATAAAAAGTATATGTAATGAAGGGCCATGAAAAAATAGAACAAAAATTAATTGGAAAGTAAACAATCTAATGCTAAAGAATGAGTGGGTTAAACAACAAATCATAGAAACAATCAATAACTTCATTCAAGAGGCTGACAATAATAAGACAACTTAGCAAGACTTATGGGATGCTGGAAAAGAAATTTTTTGAGGGAAGTACTATATCGTTGAATGCCTACATGAATAAAATAGAAAAAGAGGAGATCAATGAATTAGGCATGCAGCTGAAAGAAACAGAAAAAGAAGAAATTGAAAATCCCCAAGTAACTACCAAATTCGAAGTACTGAAAACCAAAGGAGAGATTAATACAAATGGAGAAAATTATTACTATTAAATTTCTAAAGAAAACCAAGAGTTGTTTTTATGAAAGAAAAACAAAAATCTTGATAATCCTTTGGTAAATTTAGGCAAAAAATGGAAATCAAATTACCAATATGAAAAATGTAAAGAGTAAGCTCACCTCCACAGAGGAGGAAATTAAAATAATAGTTAGAAATTGCTTTTTCCATAATTATGCTTATAAATTTGACAATCCAAGTGAGACGGATGAGTATTTTCAAAAGTTTAATGGCCAGATTAACATAAGAGGAAATATAATACTTAAATAACCTGATCTCAGAAAAAATAAATTGAGCATACCTTCAATGCACTCCTTAGGAAAAAATCTTTGGGGCAAGATGGAATTACAAGTGAATTCTATCACACATTTAAAGACCAATTAATTCCAATACTATACAGACTATTTGTTAAAAATGACAAAGAAGGAGTCCTGCTAAGTTCATCTTAGGTTAGAAATATGGTTCTGATCCCTAAAGAGGGAAGAGCAAAACAGAGAAAGAACATTACAGACCAACTTCTTTAATGAATTATAGATGCAAAAATTTAAAACAAGATTTTGGTAAAACTATGACAGCAACTTATCACAAGAATAATACATTATGATCAGGTTGGATTTATACCAGGAATGCAGTATTAGTTCAGCATTAGGAAAACTATCAACATTATTGAGCATAGCAAGAACAAAACTAACAGAAATCATATGATTATTTCAATAAATGCAGAAAAACTTTTGAGAATATTCAACACTCATTCCTATTGAAAACAGTGGAAATCATAGGAATAAATGAAGCTTTAATTAAAATAATAAGTAGTATCTACCTAAAACTATCAGTCAACACTTTATGGAATGGGGAGAAGCTGCGTGGATTTCCAATAAGATAAGGGATGAAACAAGGATGTTCATTATCACCACTGTTACTCAATAATGTACTAGAAATTTTAGCTTTAACCATAAAAGGAGAAAAAGTAATTGAAGGACTTAGAACAGGCAAAGAAGAAACTAAGTTATCAATTTTTGCAGATGATACAATAATAGATTTAGAGAATAAAGTAAAAAACTACTTGAAATAATAAACAACATTGGCAAAGTTGCAGGTTACAAAATAAATCCCCAAAATTCATCTGCATTTCTATATATTACCAAAAAGTCCAGCAGCAACAGAAAGAAAAAGATATTCAATTTAAAGTTACTGTAGACATCATAAAATATTTGTCAATCTACCTGCTAAGACAAACCCTAGGACTATAAGAACACAATTACAAAATTCTGTTCTCACAAATAAAGTCAGATCTAAGTAACTAGAGCAAGGTCAGTTGCTTGTGGGTAGGCTGAGCTAATATAAGAAAAACAACAATTCTATCTAAATTAGTTTACTTATTCAGTGTCATACCAATAAATCTACCAGAAAAATTATTTTCTAGAACTATAAAAATAATATCAAAATTCATCTGGAAGAACAAAAGATCCAGAATATTCAAGAATTAATGAAAAGAAATGCTAGCAAACGTGACCTAGTCCTACTAGATTTCAAATTGTATTTTAATGCAGTTATCATCAAAATCACTTGATATAGGCTAAGAAATAGAGGGGTAGATCAATGGAATATGTCAGGTACTTCAGACAATAGTCAGTGAATATAACAGTTTACTGTTTGATAAACCAAAGGATTCCAGCTTCTGGGGAAAGAACTCATTGCTTGACAAAAACTGCTGGGAAAACTGAATAGTAGTGTGGCAGAAACCAATGCTTGAAGTTGTACACCATTTTCCAAATGGATACATGATCCAGTTATATAGGCTGATACTATAAACAAAGTGGTAGAAAAAATGAGAGTGTATTTGTCAAATTTATGAAGAATGAAGGAATTTATGACCAAACAAGAGATAGAGAACATTATGAAGTATAAAATGGATAATTTTGATTATCGAAATTCAGAAAAAAAACTAGAAGGGCTTATATTAACTGATGCTGAGTGAAATGAGCAGAACCAGGAGAACATTATACCCAGTAACAGTCACAGTGTACTAGCACTGGTTCTGATAGACTTAGTCCTTCACAGTAATGCAAGGACCTGAAACATTACCAAAGGAATCTTGATGCAAAATACCATCCATTTCCAGAGAAAGAACTCTGTCATTGGAGTGAGGAAAGAAGTAATTTTCTCGTGTTTTGTTTTGTTTGGGTTTTTCTCATGGTTTCTTCCTTTTGTTTTAATTCTTCAGTTCAACATGACTAATGTGAAAATGTGTGTAATAAGAATGTAAGTATTGAACGCACATAAGATTGCATGCTATCTATCTCATGGAGGGAGGTGGGAGAGACAGGAGAAAATTTGAAAATTATAGAAAGAATTGTTGAAAACTAAAAGCAAAGAATTTAATTAAAATAAAATAAAAGGATATTAACACCTCTCTCTCTGCCTGTATAAGTGAGAAAGAGAAAGAGAGAGAGAGAGAGAGAGAGAGAGAGAGAGAGAGAGAGAGAGAGGAGGTGATAATGCAGTGCTTGCTATATTTGGTGGTTTTGTGAATATTTTTGAAAAGAAAATCTGGTTGAAGTGGGTGTCCTGAAGAACACAGGTCTCTGGTCTTTCATCTTTAGCCTTAAAGCCTATAGTCTATCATAATTTATTCATTAACTTTGTAGTTATATTTACATTAAAGTCACCAAACATTACGATAGGTGTATGGACTTCGTTTCCACAATCCTGCAGTTTTTTTCTTAATATTTTGGGGTTATTTAATAATTATTTTATTTGTTTTCAGTGTTCCACAATTACTTCCATATATCTTAGACTTTTTTTCCCTCCCTACCCCCTTACCTCCTCCCTCCACACTCCCTTCCTGAGATGGCATGCAATCTTATATAGATTCTACACATACTTTCCCATTAAATACAATTTCACATTAGTCATGTTCAGCAGAAGAATTGAAATCAATGGGAGAAATCATAAAACAAACCATAACGTAAAACCAAAGAAAATTGTTTGCTTCATTTTGAGATTCAATTCCATAGTTCTTTCTATGGTAAGGAAGACATTTTGTCTTAAAAGTCCCCTGGGAAATTTTTAGGTTCTCTCATTGCTATGAAAAACTAAGTCTACCAGAATAATTCCTCACACACTGTGTTTGTTGCTGTGTGCAAAGTTCTCCTGGTTCTGCCCCTTTCATTCAGCATAAGTTCATGTAAGTCTTTCCAGGTCTCTGCGAAGTCTTCTTGTTCAACATTTCTTACATCACAAAAACATTCCATTGCATTCATATACCACAATTTTTTTCAGCCATTCCTCAGTAAACGGACATCCCCTTGATTTCCAGTTTTGGGCCACCACAAAGGGAGCTGCTCTAAATATTTTTTTAAACGTGAGAGGATCAAAGGGTATGCACATTTTTGTAGCCCTTTTGACACAGTTCCAAATTACTCTCCAGAATGGTTGGATCTGTGCACAGCTCCACCAAGATTAGATTAGTGTTCCAACTCTCCCATATCTTCTCCAACATTTATCATCTTCCTATTTTGTCATATTAGCCAATATGATAGATGTGATGTGGTACCTCAGAATTGTTTTGATTTGCATCTCTCTAATCAATAGTAATTTAGACCATTTTTATACGATTATAGATAGCTTTAATTGCTTCTTCTGAAAATGGCCTGTTCATATCCTTTGAATATTTATCAATTGGGGAATGACTTATATTCTTGTATATTTGACTCAGTTTTATGTATTTTGCAAAATAAGGTCTTTATCAAAGACATTAGTTGCAAAAATTTTTCCCAGTTTTCTTCTTCCCTCATAATCTTGGCTACATTGAGTTTGTTTGTGCAAAAACTTTCAATTTAATGTAATAAAAATTATACATTTTGTACTTCATAATGTTCTCCATTCTCCAGTTCTCCATTCTCATTAAACCTAAATCATGTATCCACTTCAAAGTTTTTCTTGTGTACTATATTAGGCATAGGTCTATGTCCAGTTTCCATCACACTGTTATCCAGTTTTCCCAACAATTTTTGTCAAACAGTGAATTCTTATCCTGGAAGCTGGGATCAAGCAGGAGATTGCTATATTCATTGATTACTGTATCTTTAGTACCTAACATATTCCACTTGTCTACATGTCTGTTTCTTAGCCAGTACCAAGTAGCTTTGATGATTGCTGTTTTATTACACGATTTGAGATCTGGTTGGAATAGGGCACCTTACCTAGTATGTATTTTCATTAGTTCCCTTGATATTCTGGACTTGTTGTTCTTCCAGATGAATTTTGCTATTATTTTTTCTAGTGCTAGATGAAAATTGTCTTGTAGTTTGATTGGTATGGCACTCAAAAAGTAAATTAATTTAGATGAATTGTTACTTTTATTTTATTTCCTTGACCTACCCATGAGCAACTGATGTTTTTTCACTTACTTAGATCTGACTTTATTCACGCAAAAAGTTTTTTGTAATTGTGTTCATATAGTCCCTGCATTTGTTTTGGCAGGTAGACTCCTAGATATTTTATAGTGTCTACCATAGCATTAAAAGAGATTTCACTTTCTTTCTCCTGTTGTTGGACTTTGTTCATAATCTATAGAAATGCAGGTGATTTGTGTGGATATATTTTGTAACCTGCCACTTTGTCAAAGTTGTTTATCTGTTCAAGTACTTTTTTTACTTGATTCTCTGAGATTCCCTAAGTATATCATCATATCATCTGCAGAGAATGATAACATAGCTTCCTCTTTGCCTATGCTAGTTCCTTTAATTTCTTTTCCTTCTCTTATTGCTACAGCTAACATTTCTAGTACCATATTGAAAAACAGTGGTGACAATGGACATCTTTGTTTTACTCTGATCTTATTGGAAATGCATCTATCTTATCCCCAATAATGCCTGCTGATGGTTTTAGGTAGATACTTATTATTTTATGGAAAGTTCCATTTATTCCTATGCTCTCTAGTGTTTTCAATAGGAATTGGTGTTGTGTTGCATGAAAAGATTTTTCTGTATCTACTGAGATAATCACGTGGTTTCTGTTGCTTTTGTTGTTGATAGGATCAATAACGCTAATAATTTTCCTAACACTGAACCAGTCCTACATTGCTGATATAAATCCTACCTGATCATAAAATTGACGGCAGAATGGATCAAACCACAGAATCTTACAACCTGTGCTGTACAAGAAACACATCTGAGGCAGAGAAACAAAAACAGAGTAAAGATGAAGGACTGGAGCAGACTTTATTATGCTTCAGCTGAAGTAAAAAAAAAAAAGAAAACAGAAGAAATCCTGATCTCAGACAAAATAAAAGCAAAAATAGACCTATCAAAAGAGATAAGGAAGCAAACCACGCCTTGCTAAAAGGGCAATGAAGCACTGTCAGTATGAAACATATGTTGAACGTGTGGTAAAGCATCCAAATTCTTAAAAATATTCAATGAATTATAGGCACCATGGAATGTAAAATAGATAATTTTAATCATATTAAAATAAATAGTTTTTCAGAAATAAAATCAATGGAACCAATACTAGAAGGAAAGCTGAAAGCTTAGAAATAATCTTTACAGCAAGTATCTCTTATAACAGCCTCATTTCTCAAATATATAGAGACTTTTTCCAACATATAATAATATAAACACTTTTGAAATTGATAAGTGGCCAAGGATATGAATATTCAGCTGTTAGATGAAGAAAGCAAAGCTATGCATAGACATATGAAGTGCTCTCAATCTTATTTCATTAGAGAAATGCAAATTAAAACAACTCTGTGGTATCACCTCGCACCTATCAGATCAGCAATGACAAAACAAAGAAAATATTAATTGTTGGAGAATATGTGGGAAAATTGGGACACTAATGCATTGTTGGTGGAGTTGTGGACTGGTGCAGTCATTCTCATGAGCAATTTGCAATTATGTCCAAAAGTCAATCAAATTGTGCATACCCTTTAGTCCAGTAATTCCACACTAAGTCTTTATCACAAAGAGATATGTGAAGGTATTCATAGCAGCTCTTTTCTTGGGGGCAAAATATTGGAAAATGGAGGGATGGGCATGAATTGCAGAACGGCTAGAAAAACTGTGTTATGTGAATGTAGTGGAATATGATTATGCGATGAGAAATGATGAACATGCAGATTTCAGAAAAGCCCAGAAAGACTTGTATGTGCTGATGCCAGGTGAAATGAGCAGAACCAAGGAAACATTGTACACAGTATTAGCAACATTGTATGATAATCAACTCAGGCTGTTTATTTTTTAATATTGATACTATAAATCACATTGCCAAAATTAGTCAATTATGGGCCAAACAACTGGTGATAAACCTCTGTCTGTGTAGAAAATGTCATCTGTAGGCAGCAGGTAAAAATCTGTTGCCACACCCATACTGTAAGCCTTTCCAATTTTTTTTTTTAATCTGACGGATTTTCTGGTTTGCTTGAATAGTCTTTGAGAACTTAGTGTCACCTCAATACTAGAAGAAGCCTTTCTAATTTTTTTTGCAAGTATTTTACCAAAAAACAAAATTGGAATTTTTAGAAATACTGGAGGAAAATCTTATACTTTCACAAATATATAATACCCTATATGTATAAGCATATATACAAGCATAATCATATGTACACACATATAAATATTTGCATACATGAATACATACAACAAATATATAGAATTTTATTATTCTAATTAAGATACTGATATCCAGAAAATTCATATAGTAAGTTGCTATCACATAGTTAGGAATGACAGGGTTTGCCCTAAGACTTTGGTTGTGTGACTCGTGGGCCATTGGTTTTGGTTTTAGTTTTTATTTTATCACTGTGCTAAACCCCCAATAGTTCTGAAGGAAGAGGGAGTGTCCTAAAGGAATTTCTCTAATCTTTGGTTTTTCAGTACTTCTAGTACAAGGCTGGAATCCAAATGAAGTTCAAATCCAAGAAACAAAATTTCCTTTAATTCTTCCTAATTCAGTGTGATTTGTGTGTGTGTATGTGTGATGACATGAGAAAAAAAAGTTTTGTGTTGTCTATAAAACTATGTCATTCTTTAATATGGTGCTAATATTTTCATCCTTCCTATTAAAACAAAAGACTTATCTTGTTGTTTGTATATGTTATTGTTGTTTTTAACCAATTTTTATAAAACATATTATATTATAAAAACATTCTTCTCTTCTAAATTTTTGGTGTCTAATTAAAAAGTCAAATTATATAACTCAATTCTTATATTGTCAATCTCTAACCTGTAGGGAGGTGTTTTTTTTTTACCAGTCTAAATGATTATCTTTTCTTTCAAAATTTTAATCTAGATATCCCCAAAGATAAGAAGAATATAGTGAGTCTTATTTAGAGTATATAAGGAGGTGACCTGATAGATTGAGAAAAGGAGTTGGTTCTGGTGTCCATTAACCTTGGGTCATGCATATACATCTTCTCAAATTAACCCATGAGAGAATATGTAAAGTCATATCAAAATAGAGTAGATATTCATACTAGCAAGCAACCAGGGAAAACCTTGTAGACCTAACATTGTGTTCCTGGGGTCATGGGTTCCAGTATCAATCTATAGCATAAGAGCAGAAATTAATTTTATTACCAAGCCTGGAAAAAGTCACTAAATCAACTAGAGCAATTTGTTTGTGGTAGATAAACCAAGAAGAAATAATGAGGCAAGGGAGAAAAAGAGTGATAGTTTCTAGGATTACAATACCAAAATGCTCATGTATCCATACAGAAACTGATATAAGGGGCTAAAGTCAAAGGGAAAAAGCATTGTATTTCACACTGGTAATGTATCAGAGGCATGGTTTATTCCTGGTCCTCTTAATTCAGTTAGCAATTTTTTTTCACCTATCAAGTCACATGATTAGTAGCAGCATAAGGATTTGAACTTAAACCTTTTACTTACAGATACAACACACTTTTTCTTTTCCACACCCCTTCAAGTTCCAAGCAATATATAATAGTAGACAAACTTGAGGCATTACAAGTATGATACTTTTTCTAAGGAGCAGGGTAAGAAACAAGGGGGATAAAAATGATGTTTTCTTTTTCCTGTAGTCTGAATGGTAGATAATCTAGAAAAGATAAGAGATCAGAATTCCAAGAAAGATACTGTGGCAATGGGACTGCTCTGCAAATTTCTAGTGCTTTTCTATAGAAGAAAAGAAATAAGTTTATTGGTTGTACAGGGCCCTATGGCAGCACACTTCTTAACGCTGTAATATCAAAGGTTCTGCTGCTCTAAATCCCCATTTACAGAACTGACAAAGATAAACACAGAGAGCTAGCAATGTCATTTTCATTCATATCCCAGGTATTTCTAGTTGGAGAGAACACCCTGTAGGGCTTTGAAGCAAGATATAGCAAAGGGTTGCATTCATTGTAGGCATAACGAAAATGAAAATTTTAATCAATAAATTGCATTCTATTCTCACCACCTACTTTGCAATTTGAACATGTTTTGATGCCAATTCACAGTTTGGTATACACAATCTTAAGGGAAAACAGTTGATAATAGCACAGATTGTTATGGAAGCAAGGCAGGCAACCTTTGCCATTAGTGGTACCAGGGGAAAGAAACAGAAAAAATGTGCCTGGGTTGATAGTTTATCAATATTCCCCTCTCAAAATCTAATCTGCTTCCCCCACGTAGTAACAAGTTTCATTCATGTATGTGTTATTTGTTGAAATATCTTGTAATTAAAATGTTAAAAGTAAGCATATTTGAAATAACAAAATGTGGTAGAACACTACAGCACAGTGAGAATTGTATCTGCTTACCACAGACCGAGACTTGGCAAGCTCTTTGAATAAATTAGCTAATTCACTCTCAGCAAAGGTACAAAAGGATTAACTATTTTTAGCCATAAAATGCTAACAAATAAATATAAGTGATTTTAATAAGATTACAGGGGAGATTACAATCAAATTTCAGTGTAATGTGCATCAAGCACTCTTGAATGTAATATGTTTTATGTTCAAGGTTAGATTTCTGTGGGTTTATTTCAATTTGAAAACTTTCATTTTTACATTTTTATGAGAGTCTTGAAAAAAACCAGGATTTATCAGTTTCTATATCAAGGATTAAAGATTCCTTCAATGCAGATAACTCAGAGGGAAAAAAACAAAATAAAAGATGACTATGATGTTTCAAAGAACATTGCCTGGAAGCAATGCTGGTTAATATGTTTAACAACAAATTTTTTCATGAGTATAGTGATATTGATAGTATAATTATGAGACAGTAATAGAAACTGCACCTGAGATTTCAACAAAACAGAGAATATTCAGAAAAGGGAATCCCATCTCCTTCTGAAGATCAGTAGATATTTTAACTAACCTCCAGTTTTAAAATTTTGCTTGTAACACTGAAAAGTTATGGGTTTTGCTGAGGGTCACTCAAGGTCTTCCTAGTTCCAAAGCTAGTTCCTTTCCCGTTACTCTATGTTGGCTCTTGGATTTTAATTACAGATTACATTTGTGAAATTTCATATATCTTATTTCATATCAGCTTCACAGTACTCTTAAAAGTAGAAAGTGCAGATATCATTACTTTCATTTTAAAAGTAATAAGGTAGATTTCATAGGACTTAAAGATAACCAATTTTTAAATTTAACAAAGTTCGCAATCCTGCTTGTGTATAATTTCACAGCAACCCTGTGAAACAGATATTGAAATAACTCCTTGTAATGCCAATCATGGCAGCAAGCCTGAAGAGTACTACTGTGAATAATTTTAAGGGTCTAATCACATAGTATAATGCTCTCTCTATTTTTTCAGCAGTAAACTAAACATTGCTCAACAAAGTAAAATATAACATTCATAGCAACATATTTAAACAAAACACATCATCTAATACATATATGTATATCATAACACTCAGTATGTCATGTGGCACATAGCATATATCATTCTATTCCCCAGATCAAGAAGTCTCAGGCCAGAGTCTTCTCTAGTATGATGCAGTCTTAAGGAGTGGCAGAAAATACCACAACATCTACTCCAAGGTCAGTCTAAGAACAATCTCTTAATCAATACACAGTGTCCAAATAAAATCCTCTTTTATCTTGACTTGAGGTTGAGTTTTAAGCCCTATGGGTCCTCGACCATGGGCTGACTGCTCCCAACTCTTGCATGGGTTCACACCCAGGCAGTTCTCTGCTCCTGCTGCTTGTCTCAGCTCACAGAGACTGTTCTACTCCAAACTCTTCTTGCTTCTGCCTGATGGCAGACTCCAAGGGCTCCTGCCTGCAGCTTCTGTTTTGGGGAAAACAAAGCTTAAAAGGGCTATAACAATGTTTATATGCATTGCCAGTGTCATCAAGAAAGAACTTCTGTGTGAGAAATCAACACAGATCAACAGTCAGAGGACCAATATCACATTCTTTTTGCTCTGTCTACCCACAAGCAAGGTCCCCTAGCCTGCTCACTCTCTTCTCTCTCTCAGCTCTGCTTCTCTCTATTGTTTCTGCTCAAAGATTCTTGATTGATTCAATCAAAGCAATACTCAATCAAAGGCACATGATTGGCTAAAGCTCAATCCAGAAAAACTGTAAAAATAAAAATCCTGCTTTGTTTGTCTTTATATTCCATTATATATAAGGAAACTGGAAACAGGTTGAGATTTTATCTTTCTTCCTTAAAGTCACAAAGATCTCCAACAGCAGAGCTGAGTATTCAAACTTGCCTTGCTGATTCAAAGAATCATGCATACAGTAATGAATAAAGTCCTTTAGTGTAAATTATATCTTACAAGTAAGGAACCTGATGCCCAGAGAAATGATGTGATTTGTAGGTGGAAGATGTAGGATTCAAACCTAGGTTTTCTGAATCTAAAACCAGTTTTCATCATATAGTACTGGAATTTTCTTGGTATCACATGATACTTCATTGATTAACACATCAAATAGGTACATTCTCTTACATACTGACTCCATAGTACCAACTTTCATTACCATATATCTTTTACTTAAAAAAAGTTTTAAAAATTCACAAGACTTTATGCAAAGTGACATAGTCATTCAATTGCCTGAGACCTCCATGCCCCCACTTCTTATCACCAACCTTCTGAGCTTATTTCACTGAGGTAGGCAGCTTGTGTGTGAGGAAACTGCCTTTATCTGTGTAGATAAGCAGCTACTCTGGGATTTAATTGTCTTAGAAAGTGACCTAGGGCACTACATGGTTAAGTACTTGACAGAGGGTAATAAAGCTCATATGTTTCACAAACAGTAATTGAACAAAGAATAAATTTTCTAAGAAGTCTCCTGAAATTCTGCCCTCCTTTTCTTTTCGTTTTTACTCATTAATGATACATCATAAGACCAAAGATATAAAATATAGCTCAAGACTCCTCATTTTATAAATGAGGAAACTGGGCTTTGAACATGTTTCTCTGACTCCAGATCTAAGATTCCCTTCTAGACTCAGCCACACGGTCAAGCAGATATTAAATACCAGAGCTATTTTTTTTTTTATTCTGAATTCATCACTCTTACCAAAGCATCAAATAGATTAAATTAGTTTAGTTACATTTTTACTGCTTGGACAACTCACAATCCCAGGGAATTCTCTAAGATTTAACTTATCAATTTAGTTATTGATGTCCTATGGACCTGTCATTGCTCTTGGAAGTCCCTTATCAATGACAAAACACATGATTTCTTTAACGTTTTCTACGCATGAGACTCCTTTTCACATTTCAGTGGCATTTGTTGGCATTTTATGGCCTGAGGGCATGCACAGTGCAGAGTATGCATACTTTGTGTTCAAAAACAATGCTACAGTGAAGCTGCGTGACGTTAACATGAGCAAGTGGTTTTAGAAACACTTTAGACTCATTACATATTTAATTTTTAATTAAGTATTTTGTGATTGCATATTCAGAAATCTTTTATTGTTGCCCAAATTTTCACAATCTCGTCTGGGGTCATGATCTATGGTTTAAGAAGTGTTGATTATTGCCCATCCTTGATATCTCGATTTTACAACTAATTGTATTGCTGTCATCCAATCAGTTCAGTCTTTTTTATTTAAGCTTTGCTTGATTGCATCTAAATAATCCTGGACACCCTGCTAGAGAGATTTTTAATAAGCTTTCTCATTTTCTTTGTTTATGCCTTACATAACTGAGTGTGGAGTTTTTCCTTTTACATATTATAAATAACTTCCCTTACAAATTAAGACTATTTACTCCAAACATCTCCTCAACGTATAGGTAAAACAAATTTAGTCTATAATTTCATCCTCTGACACCTATATATATAGTTATATAACTATAGCTGAAAGTATTTCAGTAAGTTTTACATTTCACAGACACTGAGGTCCCATTTTTTTGACAGTCAAATATATTGCTATGTTTTCCAGTTATATGCATGAACTATTTATAACATTCATTTAAAAAAAATAACTTCATATTATCTACCTCCTTTCCCACTCATTAAAAAGGCAAGCAATTTGATCATGTTATACAAGTGCAGTCATGCAAACCATATTTTCACATTAGTCATATTGTGAAAAAAATAGACACAAAAACCCCAAGAAAAATAAAGTAAAAAACAAAGTATCTCTTGATCTGCATTCAGGCTCTCTAATAGTTCTTTTTTTCTGGAAGTGGATAGTATAGTGGATAGTGTTACTAGGAATAGCTAAGTCATTTGCAATTGATCATTGTATGATATTGCTATCACTATGTACAATATTTTCCTGAACTACTCATTTCACTTTGAACCAGTTCATGTAAGTTTTTCCATTTATCTAAAATCATCATTCTTGTCATTTCACAGAGCATACTAGTATTCCATCACAATCATATGCTACAATTTATTCAGTCATTCCCCAAATTATGGGCATACTCTCAAATTTCAATTCTTACCCAAAAGGGGGAAACTATAAATATTTTTATACATATATGTATTTTCACTTTTTATTTCTTTCGGATACAGACCAGTAGTGGTGTTATTGAGTCAAAGAGTTTGCATAGTTTTCTAGTCCTTTGGACATAGCTCCAAATTGTTCTCCAGAACTGTTGGATCCACTCACAATGGATCAATAGTGCTTTAGTGGCCCAGTTTTCCCGAATCCAATCCAAAGTTTGTCATTTCCTTTTTGTTGCAATATTAGCAAATCGTATAGGTGTGAGGTGGTACCTCAGAGTTTTTTAATTTGAATTTCCCTAAAAATAGTGTTTTAGACTATTGTTTTCAAGTTACTGATATCTTATCTTACTGATTTCTTATGATCACTTGTATTCTTATAAATGTGACCCAGCTCTTTATTCATTTAGGAAATGATGTCTTTTTCAGAGAAATATGGAGTAAAGATTTTCAGTTATAACCACTATGCATGTCCTTCCATCCTAATCCTGTTCCCCACTCCCTTCACCTTGTCCCCTTTTGTTTCTGACTGCTGCCTCTCCCAGTCTGCCCTCACTTTTATTAGCACCCTGTGCACTATCCTCTTGCCCTCCTCTTTGAGCACATTCCAATGAAGAGTAAGCTTCAAGTGTTGTCTACCACCCCGCCATCTTCCCCTTTATTACACAATATCTTTTGCATCTTTTAATGTGAAATAGTTCATGCTTGTTGCAACAAACCATTCTCACTTGTCCTTTTTACCAGAAGTCTTCATATGCTTAGGGTAGACATTCCCCAAAGTCGTAGATGGATTTGAGGCCTGGTTCATCATTGCCATCATTGCCGTCATTGTTTGCTCATTTTTTCCCAACTTTTTACTTGCATTTTATTTTTATGTTAAAGTTGGACTCTGCCTTTGGGTGGGTTAGACCCTGTGCCATGCTTTGAGGTGTTTTTTTTTTTTTGGTTTCTTTTGTTTTTGCGCAGTTGCTTTCAGAACTAATATTGAGGTGGGGGGGGGGTCTGCAAGTTTTCAGTTCTTCCAAGGTTGTATGATCTACAGAGAAATGTGGTCACCGCTCTCTGAGTCTGTGCTCTTTTCTGGGAGCGACCACAATCATTCTTTTCTGCCCTGGAACTGTGACCAGGGTGCTTGCTCTCCTATGACCATAAGCCCTTGTATGCTAGTGATCCTCTTTGCCCTTGGACTGTGACCCAGCAAAGGGACCCTGTAATCTCATTCAGACCAATTAATTTGTTGTCTAACTCCCTTGCTGCATGTAAGCAGAGACCTCTGGAAGCCACATCTGTCAGTTCAGTTGTTTTCAAGACCTGCTGCTGGCTTTCTCTGGCAGCCTGTGTTGGACTGCTCTCTACTCTTATCCCATTGAGACAGAATTTCCTGTTAACCTTCTAAGTTGTCTTGATATGGAAAACTATTTCACCTCATCCTTTTTATTTTCCTTCTACTTCTGGAATCCATTTCAAAGAATTATCTTAAAAGACAAAAGACTAGAAAAATCCATAGTGAAATTTTGGTAGGTGTATTTCTCATTATCTAATAATATTTAATCATTGGTTTGGGAACATTTATTACCACACTGCAATGTACAGAAAATGCATATATTAGAACATGAGTTGGATTTTTGATGAATTAACAAGCCTACCAGGATGTGATCATATACTACATACTGTCAGGGTGTTAGCAAAATGTTAACATCTTGCTATCCTTTTATGAAATCTGAAAACATTTATGTGATCAAATAGAAATGAACAATATCATTTGATTTTTATAATTGGTCATATTCCTGTTGCTTCCTAAAAGGCAATTCCTCAACAATTATGTGAATTTAATCCAGACTCAGACTTGTGGAGAAGACCTTTGACCAGGGGATAAAGAGGGAAAAAGGTGTGATTAGGTGATTGCATGCAGAGAGAGGGAAGTAAGATGCATAGGAGAGGGGGATTTTCTCTTCTCCCCATCCTATTGGTTATTGTAATTTGAAGCACAGCTATTAACCCACTACAAGGAAACATTATATGCAAAAGTAAATAGAAATACATTCTCAGTCATATATGGACTTAGATATGTACCATTAAAGTAAATTCTAGGGATAGAATTTCTGACAACAAAGAAGACAGTCAACTCTGCTTCCAGGAGATTGCTAGCCCTTAAAGAAACACCCTGAGTTGTGTAGTAAAAAAGGGCAGACTCTTGGAGACCAGATAAGAGAGTCCTTTATAATATATTTTCAGGAGGAGTATGAAGGCATTGGAAGAGGGCTTCTTGAGAAAAAGGTCTTTAAGATTCAGAAGTGCCATTTTCTATGGTAATATATTCATATCATGGACACTATAATACCATTGTACTATCAGTTCATAGCTAAGCTTCCCTGTGTATTTGGAGAAGAATTAATTGTAATTTTGGGAAAAGGGGTATTTCATAGTTATTTTTACTATGACAGTTTAGCAATTTTTTTAACGTAATTATATGCTGGCAAACTATTGATGGACAGAACACAAATGGAAGCTAATGAACCACAATAATTAGAGTCTAATCCCATAGGATACCATAAAATCTGTACAGAAGCGGCTCACTTATAAGGTTCTAACCCATGTGTGAGAGTATAAACTGAAAGGAAATCTTCAAAGTGAGGCTACATGTAAACAGCCCATGGACTATATTTTCTATGACATCTAGCATTTATATGATGTTGTAAGGTTTGTAAATTATTTTAAAATGTATCTAATTTTGTCTTCACAATAGCACTGAGAGTTGGAATTATTATTTTTGAAATTTTGCAGATTAGGAATGAGTTGAAAGAAATTCAATAACTTGACCAGAATGATTTGGCTAGTGTTGAAGGTTGGATTTGAACTTAGGTATTTCTAATTACCTGTCAAGTACTCACTCCACCTAGTGAATAACTTAGCTGTCTCTATGAAACACAAGATACTCTGCTAGTGAACTTTAATTTGTAGTCTTCATGGCATACTTCCAACTGATTTCACCTCAACAAGTTCAACTGTAGGAACAATAGTACTTATTCGTCTGCATAGATTAGATGCTGAGAGAAGTACACAGTCAATTTTCCTGTTGTCAGATTTTAATTTTACTTGGGAGAAATGAAACACATAAGGATGAATATAATGCAAATAAGAACACAAAACTATCCAAGAAAATATAAAAAATCTGTGAGATCTGATGAGGGAGAAATAACTTTCATCTAAGGGAAGGAAAGTAAACCATAAGGAATTCTTAAATTCAACTAAATTTTAAACAGCATAGAGTAATATTCACATGGAATATGCTACTTTAAGAACCAAAAATAATCTTGTAGAGAATATATTGTATGCAGCATCCTCTGACTGCCTTCACAATGCAGGATGGTGATAGCTCTTCCCTATTCTTATTCATGCATGTTTTCTGAAAAGCTGCTTAAAGCAGAATACTTTGTCCTCCCTGAATTTAATGACTCTCACTTGCTCATTTTAAAAGAAAACTTTCAAAATCTCTGCCAGCAGAGTAGTTTCGGGGGTAATCTTCCCAGCTTTCATGATCAAAATAGAACAGTCTGCTTGTTTCTCCATCATGTACACTGTATTTTTCCTCAGTGGTACCTGTTAAAAAAACAAAGATTTAATTGTAAGCCAACATACTTTGAATATATCAGCCTCGCTTATTGTTAAGATTTATAAAGTTATCAAACCAGAAATTCACAGAACAAGAACCAAAGAACCAGAGTTTTAGAGGTGGAAAAAATCTAAATCCTATATAGTCCAAACTACAACCCAAAGAAATTCATACTTTTTAATGTACTTTATAAGGACTAACCAGTTTTAAGTTGAAGATCTCTTACAAAAGACAGTCCACTACCTGCTGAGGCAATACTTTGCATTTTCAGATAGTTCCAATTAAGACTTTTTTTCTGACCTCAGTCTTTTTGTGGCAAGTGACCAATTTCTCTCTATATTTGTTGCTATGTGAAGTTACACAAAAAAATCTAAGTGCCAGTTTATGAAGAAATTGGTGGCAGAGCTTTGGACAGAAGTTCTTCTGGTGCTGGTGGGGGACTTGGGGTCTTTCAGAAATAATCAAAACTTTTTATGTGCTTTGTGTTGACTAAACTGACTGACAGCATAGCATATCAAGGGTTTACCTCAGATAACTAGCTTAAAGTGCAGACACTTTTGAGTGTTTGAAAAAGAGAATGACTTCTATGGAATATATAAAGATTGCTCTATCCAGTGCTCAAAGCTCCTCTAGTCTGATAGGCCACTGCCACACATGAGTAATAGGTTTACCTCTTTAGACACTGAAAAACTGAGGGGACAACCATTCAATAAGTAAAAGTAGACACGATTCAAATATGATGGCCCCAAATACTTTTCATTTAAATGGTATAAAAGGGATTTCTTTCTGGAATGTGTGTGAACACTGAGAAAAATGAGAAGTCCTGTAAGTGTTTTTTTCCCCCTCACATTGTCTTTTAAAATTATATTATGTTTTATCCATCTAGAAAAAAAAGACTACTCGACAAGAGCCAGAATGTGTAGACTCAAGCCCTAACTCTGGGGTTCAATTTCATCATTTATATGGGAGTTAGTATAGTCTAGTGGGAAAAAGAGAACCAGATTTGGAGTCAGGAAGAAAAGGGTTAAAAATGTATGTCTGACAAAAAAAATACTTTGACACACTACTTAACCTGTTAATGACCAAGACAACTACATAAGAATATAAGTTAGAGATGTATTGCTCATTTTCCTCAGTGGAGGGAATTTTCACATTGGAAGTTTCTCTGTGGATGAAATCACATGTGTTGACTTCCCTTCATGTCCTCAATAATACTGCCTATACAGATGTAGTTATTATGAAAATTGAGATCATGTAAGTCAAAAAAATTTATCAACTATAAATCACAATAACATTATGAGGAATTATAGTTCTTTATTCTGGAGCAAACAGTGGGATTAGTAATTGTAACTGACATCTGCTGTAGTCATATATTTTAAATTAAACAAAATTTCAGATACTGATAGAAAGTACTTTGACTAGCTAAACTAAAGAGTCCTTTCTAATTATATATCTTTGAGTCTATTCCTTAAAATCCAAAATATGCAACATGTTTATAATAAATGTATATTCTAGATGTGTTTCAAATTTAACAGTTGTATTGTGTAAGGCTAATTTACATTAAAGAAATATATGGTTTTGGGGAAAGCAGTCACAATGATATTGAAAATTGAAGTAAAAATAATTCACAAAAGTGATAACCAAATGAAGTGTTTAGAATAAAAAAGTAAAATACTTTTTAATATTTTATGTGTAACATGTTCACAGGACTATAGTTTGAGCTTGAGGGAGTTTTCAAAGTAGTGACTATTTAAATAAATTCATAGGACCATAGAATTTGAAAGCTAGAAGGACCATAGGATCAGAAGACTAGAGATTTAGAGCTGCAAGAAATACTAGAAATCATTCTGTCCAGATTCCTTTATTTGTAATGAGAAAACAGGTCCAAGAAGAAGAAAGTCACATACACATAAAAAAGCAGCATCTGATGTTCTATTGTTTGTCATTATCGCTGCTAGTATCATCATTGTACAATTCAGTACAAATTATTCTGTTGTTATAAACTGGTTAGAAGGTGTAGATCATCACCATTCTGATGACTTTAATTTGTAAAATTAAAAGCTAGATTGGCACTATTTGTTTTCAATTAATGAAATACATATCAAGGTCAGTGTACAGGTTAATTAAAATTTGCCTCCCGTGATTGTTGGTTAAAGAAATATTACAATATTCTTTAAATTGTTCAGGAATGCTTACTACAAATGTCATGAGAAAGATGTATTTTTTTTAACTTCGCTAAAGGGAACTTATCAATTAACCCTATATATATTTGTGTGTGTGTATGTGTGTGTGTGTATGTACACATACACACTCTTATTCCTAAAGCTAAAATTTCTTGTACAATACTGAACAATTTTGGTGATAATGGATATCCTTGTGTCCCCTCCAATCTTATCTGGAAGGCTTCTAGCTTATCCGACTTGCTGATGAATTTACATAGATGGTACTTATCTTTTCACGGAATGCTCTCTTTACTGCTATGGTCTCTAGTGTTTTTAATAGGAATTGGGTGTTATGTTTTGTCAAAAGCTGCTTTTGCCTCTACTGAGGTAATCATTTGATATCTTGTAATTATTTTTGATATGGTCAGTTATACTGATAGTTTCCCTAACACCGAACCAGCCTTGCATTCCTTGTGTACATCATAACTGCTGGGATACTGGTGTTATCCTGATGATAAAATTAATACTTTATTTAAAACTTTTGCAATAATAATCTTTAGGGAAATTGATCTCTAATTTTCTTTGTCTGTTTTGGCTTTTGCTGGCTTAGATATCAGCGACATATTTATGTCATAAAAAGATTTTAGTAGGATTCCTACTATTTTTCCAAATAGTTTACATAAGATTGGAATGAATCATTCTTTAAATGTTTGAGATAATTGACTTGTAAATCCATCTGACTGTGGAGATTTTTTCTTAGAGAATTAATTGATGACTTGTTCAATTTCTTTTTCTAAAATGGGGTCATTTTAAGTGTTTTATTTCCTTTTCTGTTAATCTGGGCAAATTATATCTCTTTGTAAATATTTATCCATTTCACTTAGATTGTCAGATTTAATGGCATACAATTGGGCACAATAGCACTTAATCTTTTCTTTAATTTCCTCTTCAATTGCTGATGGATTTACTTTTAAATTTTGATACTGGTAATTTGTTTCTATTCTTTTAAATACAAATTATTCAAAATTTTATCTATTTTTTTTCATGAAAGAGTTCATGGATTTACTTATTAGTTCAATAGTTTTTCAACTTTAGATTCTTTAGTCTTTCCTTTGGTTTTTATCATTTACAATTTCATATTTAATTGGAGATTTTTAATTTGTTCTTTTTCTGTTTTTTTAGTTGAATGTTCTATTCATTGATGTCCTCTTTCTCAATTGTATTCATGTAAGCATTTTGAGCATATTATTTAAGTCACTTCTAGTCCTGGGATATGGGGGAATGGTGCCTCTGGCCTTAGATCCTCCTTCATTTCTCCCCTCTGACCTGGGACCAAAACCAAGAACTCTGACTTCCTGTAAGTGATCACGGCTAGCGAGATACCTGCCCCAGTGTTTCTGCATTCACATTATTCCCTGGACCTGCATAGCTGGGCCTGGTGTCCCTCATTAGCAGTGGTCCCTCAATCCTCTCCTGCTTAGATGCCCAACCGACCATACTTTTTTTGAGGTGATAATTCTTGTGGTTCAGACAGAGGCTACCTCCAACCCAGCTAGCTCCAGGACTTGTTGCTTGCTATTTCAGTGGAATTAGCCTGGGGATGTTTACAGTTCACAAGGACCAAACCACTGCCTGAGATTTTTCTTCAGATCTTCTCCACTTGTCCTAGGAGGACCAATGTTCTGCCACAACTCCAATTTATTTTTGCCCATCTACATTTGCCCTAAGGAACTACTTTGCCCTGTTTATGGGGGAAATTTGGAGAATTTGGAATTTTCTGTCCTACTCCTCCATCTTCCTATAATCCTCTCCTTTTTATTTTATTTAGTCAGTAAAAATGCAAAATAAAAAGTCCCTTGCTAATTATATCTCAACATCTCTTGTCTTACCATCATGCTAGCTGACTTCTTATCCTAGAATTATCTGAGTCTTATTACCATTTTCTGGTTTTTGAGTACCTGGTCCTGACTACTATTTACTGAGACACTCAGGTCATGTTCACTTTATGCTGGACTCCATTCCTCACTCATCAGAAATTCCAATTTATCATTAGGAAGTTTGACCCCTGCCTCACTCCTGCATTTCCATTGCTTTTATGTATGATCTTCTCTTTAGAATGTAAATTCACTGAATTTACAATTTGTTTTGTTTTCTTTTGGGTGGGATTGCTTATGTTTTCCCATAATATATTGCACAGCTCCTAGCATACAAAAAAACACTTAATAAATGATAGCTCTGTCTGTCTATCTATTTATCTATCATCTATCTTTCTATTTTTTTATCTATCCATCTATCTAACTGTTTTTCTAGTTTAAGTAATTTTTATTTCTCCTTAGCAATGAGTGGTAAAAATCTCAATATTTCCTTAAAATTGAGAAAGAATCCTTATAAAATATACTCCATGATCATCTTGACATACCACACAAATTAACCAAACATATTATGATTTCATCAACCGAACTGTATTAGAAATCGATTGCTGATGAACTCAAGTGAGACCTTAAAATGGAATAGAATATGAATCTGTTCTTAAAATTATTTGGGTATTGGTTTGTCCAGATTTTTAGGTAATTTACATAATAAAATCAGTAAAAGGAAATCATTCTCGTTAATTAGGTTATAAATTTTTCATGATGTTCATTTCATAATATGGGGAGAATTTTAAATAGCTTCATTGTGAATGAATAAATAAAAAAAGACTTAAGTTCTTACTATGTACCTGTCAGTATCTTAAGATTTAGAAATACAAAAGTGAAAGTAAGACAGTTCTCACTTGTCAAGAAACTTACATTAAGTGAGAAGAGATGATTCATAAAGGAAATAGATGACCAGGGAAAGATAAAATCCCAGGGATGATGAATGAACCTGAAGTATGATCAAATAATGCTCTAATTTAATAAGTAATGTTAGAATGTATAGAAAGATTATTAGGATTAATATTCCTAGAGTAAGAAAGGGGATAATAGTTTTTCAAACACACTTTCAGTTGTAAGAAAGCATTGCAAATCTAGTATTTCATTTTTTCTTCATAACAACCCTGGGAGGTAAGAGTTATTGTTATCACAACTTCATACATAAGTAGAGGCTTACAGGGCTTAATTGAATTGCCAAATATCACATAGTTTGCAAGTATCTGAGGCAGGGTTTGAACTTGACTTCATTAACTCCAAGTTTATTATCCCATACATTATGTCATCTACCATCTAGCTGTCCAAGGAATTTATCTCTTCCCTTGAGATTCATGACAGACACAAAACTAATTTGTCTCTGCACTTTTGTGGAAATAGCAGACAACTGACTCCAGGAAATATATTCTCTTCCTCCCCCTTCTCTCATGGAAGTACCACTCTACTCTAACTTCAGTCATGTACTGAGCAGTACAACTAAACAAAAATTGAGTCAATAGGGCCTTGTCTTTCCTTGTTCTCTCACTCTTCCACTAAACAAGAACCATGACTCTCAACCTTTCTCCAAATGCTAGATTATATCATTGACTTTTAAAAAATCAACGTGGGGGGGAGGAGGAGCCAAGATGGCAAAGTAGAAAGATTCACATATGCTAGCTCCAAACCCACAGCCTATAAATTACCTGTGAAAAGGAACTTCCAACAAATTCTGGATCAGTGGAAGATGCACAACAACGAAGTGGAGGAGATTTCTGTTCCAGAGAGCCCTGAAAAACTGACACCTGGGGTCCATTGCACACCAAACCCAGAGCAGAGCCCAGCCATGCCTTGGCCACGAGGCACCAAGAGGAGTAGATCTGAGCAGGCTTCAGGGACGGAATCTCCGGTGGCTATGAAGGTCCCTCCACCCATAGGTGCTATATGTCAGTGAGAAAGACTTCTGGACTGGCCGAGAGGGGACCAGGGTGTCTCCATAACTCAGGCCCCTTCGGGAGGCAGCAGTGGGGGGAAGCAGTGGACAGGCGCTCCCAGAGCAGGCAGGAGCTGGTGTCCATTACTGAAGGTCTCTGCATAAACCCCCTGAGGGAACTGAGCCTGGGAGGTGGCCCTGCCCCCACCTGAGAACCTAAACCTAATCCCACTGAATAGCAGCCCCATCCCCTGCTGAAAGCCCTGAGGCTGAGGAGCAGTGTTTGAATCTCAGACCCTGAGCACTAGTGAGGCAGGGGTGGAGAGGAAACTCAGAAGTCAAGTAACTGGCTGGGAAAATGCCCAGAAAATGGAAAAAAAAAATAAAACCATAGAAGGTTCCAGATGTTTCCTCCTTTCCTTTCTGATGAGGAAGAACAATGCTTACCATCAGTTAAAGACATAGAAGTCAATGCCTCTGTATCCCAAACATTCGAAAAAGATATCCAATGGGCTCAGGCCATGGAAGAGCTCAAAAAGGATTTTGAAAATCAAGTTAGATATGTGGAGGAAAAATTGGGAAGAGAAATGAGAGAGATGCAAGAAAAGCATGAAAAACAGGTCAATACCTTGCTAAAGGAGACCCAAAAAAATGCTGAAGAAAATAACAGCTTAAAAAATAGGCTAACGCAATTGGCAAAAGAAGTTCAAAAAGCCAATGAGGAGAAGAATGCTTTCAAAAGCAGAAATAGCCAAATGGAAAAAGAGGTTCAAAAATCAAGGAAAACAAAATCAAATACACTACCTCAGAATTAAGCTTAATCCCTATAGAATATCCCACTCGATGTGGCACAATAACTAAAAGGATTATGAATCTGGACCTGATTGAAAACCCCTTGCTCACTCTTAAAATGTCAAATGTTTTCCTGGGTTAAAATTCTTCCACAATTTTTTCAGTCAATAAAGACATCTTTCTGGGTTCAAGACAAAATTTCTAGTGCTCTCTTTCTCCACAGGGATTAACATCATTTTTCTAAAGGTCTTTATCCATAAGTCAACTTGGTAAATTTCCTCAGTATGCCATAACAAAAGGAAACTTAAATTTCTCATGATTGTATCTTTTAATTTTAAGAAAGAAATATTATGAGCTTTCTAACTTATTCATCTTAGGACTAATAGGTTAGCTTAATGAAAACATACACATAAAAGGTCTGATAGAGGCATGAGTCTCCTAAAAACAGAATATGCAATTAAGTTTGATTAATTTGGGTTTCTAGGGCAGTAAACAAAATTTATAATACTCATAAAGTTCTCACAATAAGACAATACATATCCTTAAATCCATTCTCTTAAAAGTTTAAGACTAATTTGAACATTCACAAATTATTGAAGTGTGCTTTATATAAGCTTCCAGGCATGAGTATTTTAGGGAAACAAAATCTTAAGTGCAGTTCTCAAATTCGGCACAACACTATATACCATATATAGTGCTATAACAAGTGTTAGTATATAACCATTGTAATAAGCAAAGATGTCTCAAGAGAGTGGGACTAGAGGGACAGAGTCAAGAAGGTGGAGTAGAAGGACAGAGCTGCTATAATTAAATACCTATAGCCCATAAATTACCAGGAAAAATGACTCTGAACAAATTCTAGAGCAGCAGAAGCCACAAAACGACAGAGTGAAAGAGATTTCCAGTCCAAGACATCGTGGGAGGCAGAGAGAAAAGATCTATCACACCAGGTTCAGAGTGGAGCACAACTCAGCCTTGGCCTTGCAGCTCAGCTGAGACAGGACTGGAACAGGTTTCAGAGTATGAAATTACAGGTAGCACCTGTGGTTGCCAGATTTTTCAACCCACAAATGACCAAGACAGCTTCAAAGGTCAGTGAGAAAGGTTGCACCTGAGTGAAAAGGGAGCATGGTTTGGCTCTAATCCTGCACCCAGGGTGGTACTAACCACTGTGACTGCAGCACCCGTTTTGGAAGCCTTAAGTCTAAAGACCATGGGTGAATCGAGTAGCTGATTTGGGTCTTAGCCCTGAGTGGTGACCCTGGAATGGGGAAGAGTGCTGGTGTAGCAGAGCTGGTAGAGGATCTGGAGAGGGAATTCTGCTCACAGATCCTGGGCAGAAAAGCTTGTGGTTGCTCCCAGACAAGAGTGTAGGCCAAGACAGGATTAAATTCCTCTCCCTTGGCCCTGCCACCTTGGAGGAATTACAAATCCCTAAATTATACCCCCACTTGACAAAGGACTCAAAAATCAAGTAACAGACTAGGAAAATGCCCTGAAAGAGAAAAAAACAAAACAATAGAAGGTTGCTTTCTTGGTGATCAGGTATTTTCTTCCATCCTTTCAGATGAGGAAGAACAAAGCATACCACCAGAGGAAAACATAAAAGTCAAGGCTTCTGCATCCAGAATGTCCAAAATAAATCTGCAATGGCCTCAGATAATGGAAGAGCTCAAAACGGATTTTGAAAAACAAGTAAGAAAGGTGGAGGAAAAATTGGGAAGAGCACTGAGAGAGAAAATCATGAAAAATGAGTGAACAACTTGCAAAAGGTGACCCAAAAAATGCTGAAGAAAATAACTCCTTTATAAATAGACTAATTTAGATGTCAAAAGATGTCCAAAGAGCCAGTGAGGAGAAGAATGCTTTAAAAATCAGAATTAGCCAAATGGAAAAGGAGGTTCAAAAGCTCACTGAAGTAAATACTTTTTTAAAAATTAGAATGGAGCAATTGGAAGCTAATGACTTAACAAGAAACCAAGAAATTACAAAAAAATACCAAAAAATTTAAAAATTGAAGGAAAAGTGAAATATCTCATTGGAAAAAACAACTGACCTGGAAAATAGCTCTGGGAGAGACAATTTAAAAATGATGGGAAATCCTGAAAGCCATGATAAAAAAATAACGTGGACATAACCATTCATGAAATTGTAAAGCAAAACTGCCCTGACATTTTAGAACAAGAGGGTAAAAATATTTTAAGGAATCTTTTATCACCTCCTGAAATATATCTGAAAAGAAAAACTACTAGGAATATTGTAGCCAAATTACAGAGTTCCCAGGCCAAAGAGAAAATATCACAAGAAGTCAGAAAGAGAGGGGCGGAGCCAAGATGGCGGAGTAGAAAGACTCACCTATGCTAGGTCCGAACCCACAGACCATAGATTTCCTGTAAAAAGAACTCCTGACAAATTCTGGAACAGTGGAAGCCGCGCAGAAACACAGTGAAGGAGA